>OW679194.1:1949438-2305043 GCA_940337035.1 Agriotes lineatus | reverse complement strand
AAGTTTATTTAGTTCATTATATTGGTTCATAAAGCAAACACGCGTTTTATTTCAACCTTTATATATGAGCATATTCATGTAAGATATAACGCCCCAAAGGCCCCACCCTTACAAATGGTGACCCCTGAACGTGTGATGGACATCATACCTTAGATCCTCTGAAGCAACCGGTTCCTGTGTGAACTACCGCAGCTACAACCGAGTATATATATAATCCTGTTACTCTCATACGGGATTATATTAGTTTTCCTACCTGGCCTCCCTCCCTCTTTTTTTGGGGGGGAGTAATGTTGCGATGATCTAGCCATCTGGTTTGTGTTGTTAAGGTGACGATCGCAAACAAAGTTTATTTAGTTTATTATATTGGTTCATAAAGCAAACACGCGTTTTATTTCAACCTTTATATATGAGCATATTCATGTAAGATATAACGCCCCAAAGGCCCCATTCTTACAGAACTTATAAAGTATTTAAATAGCGATACAATATTTATATACTTTCTAACAGTTAAACAATTTTTCAGAACTAAATTCAAAGTTCATAATTTCCTTTTATTCGAAGAATAATTGCAGTAAGTCTAATAATAAAGAGGCATAGTTTAATTATTGTTTTATGAATATTTTGCCCACAATTAAAATCCAGAAACCATTTCTTTACAAAATAATGTAATATAGAAATATTAACGAAAAAAATAAATTATTCTTGTTAACATAGAATTTAGGCTTAGACGGCAGAGTCTTTGTGGATAAACAAACAGAATTCTCCGGCTTCCACACGATGGTCATACTCTTTGGTGGCTCGTGTTGAGTACCTTGACAACGAGGATATTTAGACAGATTTGGCTTTATTGCTGTTTGTGAACCCACATTGACTAACGTTTCGCAAGACCTTGCAGCTTGCATCATTAGAGTGAAAGCTGCATTGTGCAATCGATTTGTTTGGAAAGGTTCGTGAAGCTCCGCCCAGTTGATATGAACGTGGCCATTTTTACTTCCCCAGCCGGTTCATTGCCCATTAAAGTGCATTGGATGCAGTCGCTTGCAGTTTGATAAATTGGTTCATAGGGTGTGCATAGTGATATAGTTTTAAAAAAATTTACACTATTGGGAATGACCTTGCGGATCTAAATGTGGGGGCTCCATTGTTTTTATGATTGCAAAAAACCGAAAATATTTTTTATTACTGAAAATTCATAAATTTTTTGCGTATATTGGCAGTCACAAGTTTAGTTGCTAGAATCTATAATGGCGACAAAACAAAATTTTGTTGTGCCCAAAAAATTAAACTCATCGTCTCTCAAGGAACCAAAAATGTATATGAAGTGGATCAAGCAACAGCGAAAGCACCCCTGACAGTAATATTTACATTTGGAGCAAGTGGGACGCTCACTCCCTCCTATGGTAATTTACCCATATAAACGCAACCCATCCAAATAAATATTAGAAACAGTTTCCGACAATGGTTGGATGAAAGCGTCGATATTTTACGAGTATATAAGTAGGTAACCTTTTCAATCCATATCTTATTGAAAATAGTATAGAAACCCCTGCCATACCCTTGCAGATGGGCACAAGACCCATTTAACATTACAAGTTAATAAATTATGCAATGAGTTGAGTATAATTCTAGTAACCCTGTATCCAAACGCTACTAGAATGCTACAGCCAGCAAATGTTGTTGCATTCAAACTCTTAAATACAAGATGACAAAAGGCATACTAGCAAGAAGGAGGTAGCATCCCAATATACAACTTACAAAAGAAAAATTTGCACTTCTATCGCATATTGTGGTAGACAAATATATCAACGAAAATATCACCACTAATGGGTTTAGAGCCACAGGTCTATTTCCATGGAATAGGAACGCTATAGATTATTCTAAATGTCTGAGAAAATCAGCCTGTGATCAGTTATAAGTTAAACATCCCGAAACAGTGAATGCCCATTTAGAAAATACACGAGTATTTGATTTTGAAACATTCAACTCCGTAATAGGGCACGAAATATTACAGTCTCTTAAAATAAAACATCTTAACAATGACATCTGAAATGAAATATTTACATAAGATATTAAAATGTTTCACTAAAGACAATGGAAATAAAGAGTTGGACAGCAATAGCATGCCTGTAGACATTTTAGTCCATGATTCGATTCGGGAAGAAGCAAATAATTCTGTTAGTGTAAAATTAGCCAATGTTGGTCCAATTAATATTCTTCCTCCAAAGTCCGGTCCAGTTGCCCAAATAGCCCAAAATTTGGATCCGGCTCAAAGGACCAATATAAAATTAGCCAATTCCATTGATGGAACTTAGAATTGTATAGTATTGTAGGACCAGGTTATTCCCTGACAGGAGATGGAACTTGTGGTTGTTGCTATAAGAGATAATGCGAGTTGGCCAGGACTAACCAACTCTTTACAGACAATTTTAGCCTTCGTCTATCGTTACCAATGAATACACTTTTATGGTTTATAGTATATTGATTCAAAATAATAATACAGAAGCTTATATACAAGTAATATGTGTCGTGCTTTTATGACCTACTATTAACGTAAACTAAAAACACGACAGCATGCACTTATTGTAATATAATTATATATGTTTGTTGCAGTCTGACCTAGTGCACTTTGCAAAAACTAAAGGTTTCCAAAATGCTTCCTATATGAATTTGTAACTTGACACAGAAACTTGATGCAAATTGCCGAGTTTTGTTTACAAACCACTTATCTAGCACGCGTTACGCAGTTCCTGTAGCCTAATTGAGCGCACTTTTGTGTTTACAAGATTTCAGTTCGTTTTTACACTTTTGCTAAATCCATGGTCAAACAAAAGTTTGAACGTTAGCACTTATGTGACAGTTGAAAAGAGTGAAAATATGGGTACCACCGTAAATAAGCTAGATATTGCTTTTCAAGAATTTGATATTGCTATGGAACATACGGCAAATAATGAAACTGTTGCAAGTGGGCCATTATTAAGCTCTATAACGTTAGATGCTTACAAATTATCACCAATTACTCAAATTTTTGTTTGGCCAAAGACACGCGTGAGAAAAAATATAAAAAAAGTAGAGAAATGTCCATATGTGATTACTTAAACAGCTTGGAGTAAGTTGGCAACAAGGAACCCAAAAGAAACGTGGAGGAAGAGACGAAAGAAAACTTTAAAAGGCTGTGGCTATGGAAGAAAAATACAGTAAAGAATAAACCAGTCCGCAAAAGAACAAACGAGAAAATATGGATGCCTTCTGTTGCAAATGTTATAAATAACAAAAGTGCAACTTTGACCAATGTACCAAACATTAACATTCTTCAAAACATCGTTCTCAAAAAAGCAGGCAGTTCCAAAGAAACACAATCCCAAATTGAGTATTTGACCACTGTCCAACACACGACTCCCGAAAAAACAATCCCAGAATGACAAATGCATCACTGAAATGAGTTCCGAAAAATCACAGTCACAAGAAATTGTTTAGTTAACACTGGCCCGACTCGACTGCGATGCGATTACGATGCAACTACAACATACCTACGATGCGATCACAATCGCAATTCGTGTTATGCATATCAAAGCGATTAATATAGCAGTTGAGCATACTTCTGCATTTCACTAATTTACCAGCGAATTACTCCTTTGGAGCTTGTTGCTAATAGTCTAATAATAAAGTTGAGTGCTGGTCTGTGCAAGTGGTGATTTTAAAAAATCGCCACCATCTTTGATTTCATTATTTCGAAAGACAATGCTTATTAACAATGCACTGCGTAAGCATATGGGGTGTCATTTTATAAAATTTGTATGGCTCTAGACATGTTAAAGACATAAAAAATACTTCAGCAAAAAGTGAAATAATACACGGTGTGTTCCCGGGTGGGGTACCGCACTATTGCAAACTTTCCCATTTTTGGTTTTTTGAGAAAACGTCATTCTTGATCAAAAGTTTTGCTCCTTTTGGGACGTCATAAACGGTTGTCAAACTTTTGATAAAATATATAGGGTGTTCTACAAATTAGAAAGCGTGACATAAAAAACGAAGTTTGGTTAAAAATATCAGAAATAACTTTTAACTAAGAAAATAAAATTTTGGAGGTACAGTAATTATTTTTTTTGTACATAAACCCATAGAACAATCGCCACGCGATTATCGCGGATGAGTTTCTTGTCAGTTGCGTCGTAATCCCGTGGTCTCAGTGAGCGGATGGCCTAAGTATTACTTTTTAGAGCATTACATCTTAAACGCACTTCGTTTTATTTATTAGTTGTGCATTTTCACTTCGCAACCCATATCATGATTATTATAACATATAAATCCTTGTTTTTGTTCAATCAGTCCTTCGTATTAAGCAATATTAAATATGAACGATTAAACTATAATCAATTTTGTAATTAGTTTAACTCAATAATTTGACGTTTCAACTGGCATAACTAACCAGTACAATACCATAGTAATATTTGTCATAGTTGCATCTACTACTAATTACTAAAAAAAAATCATGTTTGTGTAATCTTTTCAACTTCACAAAACCACGTAAAATTGAATAACATTTAACTATGTTTCCTGACACAGTAAATATTACAGAATATTATATACTAGTATAATGCAGAGGTGGGACAGAACTGCATATACACATTGGTAACTTCTACTATTTCCACCGAATAGGCTTGTCCTCAATTGCTATATAACAGTTCCCTTCATAACAGCTACATCTTTGACGAGGATATCAAAGTGCAAGAGACACATTTTACGAAAAAACAATTTCAAGCCTTGAGATTGTTCAGTCAGCTAAAACTAACACAATAAAAATCTCATTGAAATCTTGCTTAATTTCCGAAAAATAGCACTTTTTGGATTTACACAATTTCGAAAAACGCTATTTTCTAACTAAGTGAAGTGCCTTTTATGTGACAAATATTTCTTTAATGTTTATTTTCCAAATCAAAAAATTTTATTGTTAACAAAGCTTCTTATTATGAAATAAAAAACTTTGTTAAATAGTAATTTTAGTATATAGTGCGCGAAATGAGTGTTTTTTTATGGCGCGTGAGAATGTCAGTTTTCGCCGAGACCGTTAGGTTGTTAAGCCATTTTGCAGCCTTCAGTCACCTAGCTGATTATCTAAGCTGCCTGTACAGCCTATCTGTACTTCAAATCTGATTCCAACATTTTTTAACTTTCATCACAAAAATTTACAAGCGCAAGCTCATTCCTTGCTCATTTGATTCTGATCACCCTGTATACCGACGCGGCTGCGCCGCTTCGTTTCTTTTGGGCCACGCTCTATCACCGCTGGCGCGCTAAATCTCGATTTTTCCGCCGCAGCTTACGCCTCGTGATTGGCAGAAGTCCGCGTGCCCACGCTGCCGTTAGACGTTCGGATGTGTCTGCAAGCAGAGAGGGCTTCGGCAGTGAGCTCTTGTGTGTCGCACGTGTTTGAGGTGTCCTTTTCTTGGTGCTTCTGAAGGGTTATGTCCCGCAACGTTGTACAAAGGCAATCTTTGATTCCCGTTACCTTTGGGGATTTGCCAGCAGGACGTGCAGCCCACCCTTAATCTCATCATTATACCCGGTTACATGTGGGTGACCGAGTTGTAGAGAAAAACGCCATCATTCGGCGGATTCGTTGTGCCAAGGAAATGCTCTCATATCCCACCCCCGCAGCCAACTCAGGTCGTTGCTAATGTGCCTCACCTTGCCGCTCAGACGACGTCCAAACACAGGTACCATTTGTAAATGTTATGTAAAATAGTAACCAGTTCGCGCTCAGACAGAATTTATTAGCATGTGTGTGTAATTGCCGATGTGTCATAACCTGTCGCCTTGGAGTACTGAATTAGCTTGCATGCAGCCCACGAGAAGGCTAACTAACTACAGGAACGCATTTCGGATCGCCAGTGGCACGTTTAATCAACCGCTGGGCATGTTGCTGATAATTGGGCCGCCATTGTTGTAAACCACGGCGTTGTGCCCGACTGTGAATCACCGCTAACGCTTGCTCGGTGGTTGACCCAAATTTGCATTAGAACTGGCTCTAAATCCATGTATTTCTACCATCCTTATAGAAGTAAATCAAATAGTGCTCTGGGCGCAGCAATTTATCAATGGCGATTGCTTTTGTGAATAACGGCGTATCGATCATTCGTATGAACTATCTATGTGTGGAAAATCTATGCTCCCCGACCGTTTGTGTTTGTAATATTTGAACCTTTGCTTGGGTACGACCAGTTAAGCGATATATTTTTCTGCCAATCTTTGTGCTTTGGGCACTTTACCGATAATTAACCATTTATTCTGTGCTTGGCTTCACCCCGCAACACTGTCGCAGTAAAGTAATGGGTCTCGACCCTCTGTAGTATACACGTTGAGTCAGTAACTTCTGGCAGATCGTTTAACGGGTCACCTGAGCCTACTGTACTGGCATTGGCCATTTTGTTAATTATGTGTGCGTTAGTATTAGCGCGCTATCTCCACCTGGGGCATTAGGCTAAGCCCTGCGTGTAATCAAGGCGACGTAATCGTTGCCCTTATGGGTTTGTGCTGTATCCTTCAGTCAATAGATGCCTATGTGATTACGAGGTTTATTATTGAATATGACGTCTGCATGCTCTTTCCAGATTTAACAGCTAGTGTCAAGATCTTTGTACGACGAAATTTGAGCGTTGGAGTGTGCAGGTAGGTTTGACAGCCCCCCCCCCCCCGCAGTGACTTTACAGGCCCGAATGAGTAACCCAAGTATCCATTTCTCGAATTTGTAAACTGAGCTCGATACCCCTCGAGTACCTTCAGAAAGTAGTACCCAGTGTACTCTTCGTCTCGTCTAACCGTCCAGGTCCAGTTACACAAGTACAATTAAAGACAGACTTGGTGGCGCCCTCTCATTTTGGATTTATCCCGTTTATGCCACGCCACGCTTGCCCAGTGATGGAATCGTTTGAACCACGCCCAACTCCCTGACCGCTTCAGCCGAGGCCTTTAGCCTGTTTTAACGAATCTAAGGGCGAGCGTGCCATTCTTTCCCGGACTCAACCAGTTGGGCGATACTCACCCCGTGTGGGTATCGCTAAGTCATTTTAATACCGTAACAAGGTCGAGGCAGAAAAGTCATTCAAACGCGCCATAAAAACACGAATTTTGCCGCGAAATACAAACGACGTTTTTTTACAGCGGCTGTAGAAAAAATATTTGTTTTTCACTAGCAGCATTTGTTGAAAGTAAAATTCTTTGATATGAGACTTAAACATAAAAGAAAATGTGGCAGATCAAAGTTGGCCGAGAATTTTGAAATTTGGTATAGGAGCCTAGATGTTGTTTCTAAACAACTTCTCTTAATAACTTTTTGTCGTATTTGCTACATAAAAGACACGCTACAGTAAAATAGGTTTGTCGTACACTAGCATTGAAAGAGCTGCTTTGCCGTACAATTTATTAATTAGAAGGTTACACTTTGCGATATTCGTAGGGCAAAGTAGCACTTTGCGGTATTCGTACGGCAAAGTAGTACTTTGCCGTACGAATTTTACTTTGCCGTACAAATACCGCAAAGTGTACCTTTATAATTGATCAATTTTACGGCAAATTCAGATGAGAGGATACATTTATTATTCCGTTTTGTATGCTAGTGTACGAAAAAATATTATACGAAACTCGTATGAAAGTGGTTTTTCCATACTCGTCTCGAAATTCCGGACTCGGCCTAACGGCCTCTTCCGAAAACATCTCACTCGTACTGAAAAGCTCCACTTTCTATACTTGTAACGAAAATTACTATTTTTGAAAATTTTTGAGGCATACGTCACTTTTGAAACCTGAAATGCTGTTAGAAATTCGCCTTTAACCAAGCAGGGCTAAACCCCAAAAAATGAAAATTTATATCGAAAATCGTACGACATTCATTAATGACCAATAGAAAAATTAGTTCACGAGCCGTAACCAAGACAACAACAAACATTTTTCGGAAATTTTTTGTAGGTAGACCCACCTAACTGTGAGGGTTTGTGTCGTTACGATTTTCTTACCGAATCTGCATTCGAGCATTAATTCATATTTGGAAATTATTTTTCGTGCATTCCAACAACGTCCTAATTTGCCCTCGCGTTCCGCTCGGTCAAATTAATACGACGTTGTTGGAAGGCACTCAAAAAAATTTCCGGAAAGAATTAATGCTCTTATGAGATTATATGTGATTTTTTTTTACTTTTTACAAGAGTCGTTTCACCTATCCGGGGACACACTGTATATACAGGGCGATTTCCTTTTACCACCTGTACCACTTTTGCGAAATAAAAAACTAACGGAGGTACAAGGTGTTAAAGTTTCAAATTAAGAACTAAAATTACTTAACGAAAATTAAACTAAACTTAACCTAACTTAAATGATATGTTCAAAATTATCAGCATTCGCTTTTACACACACATTCAGCGTATAAGAGCGATGCGGCCTCGGCATTTTGACGACACTCCCAGTAAATAATAAACATATTCACACATTTATTATTTTCATAAACAAGAGTCATTATTGTAGCAATAACATTAAGAAAATTACAATGGAAAACTAGTCGACAGGGAATTGCTTGACAGCAGAGATAAACAAAAATAAAATTGCCCAGCCGCCTTTGCGCCAAAGTTTAGTTTTTAATTTGAAACTTTAACACCCTGTACCTCCGTTAGTTTTGATATTTCGAAAAAGTGGTAAATAACAAAAATGGTTATTTTTTTATCTTTATTTCCTGGTAAACGGAAAGAATCAACTTAAAATCACCCTGTATATAAATATATATAAAAAAATACCGGTAATGTTTACATTTTACTTTATACAGGATGACAGCTTGTCCGAAAACCTATTTAGCCAGTATTAGATATATTGAGTGATTTTTACTTAGTTAAAAAATGGCGTTTTTCGAAGTTGTGTAAATCCAAAAGTACAATTTTTCGGGAATTAAGCAAGATTTCCTTATGATTTTTTATTGTGTTTAAGTTTTAGCTAGCTCAACAATCTCAAAGCCAGAAAACAACTTTTTTCCGTAAATGTTGTTCCTATCTTGGCTAATAAAAGCATGTTTCGTAATTATTTTTAAAAAATGTAAAATTTTACTGATAACGAAAGTCGCGTGACAACTTTTGTTTGTCCCATTTGTAATCATTTTTCAACCACCTCTGGTCGTGAGTGTTTGATTTTCCAAGAAATTATAATTTTCTTTTTCAATTGATGCCAGGTTTTTGGCGATCATTTTATTTATTATTTGTTTGTAATAATTTTCTTACGCTAAAGGCCACGGCTGGAACGCTCAGGGAGTCGGGCGTGAGTCACACGATACCTTCTGGGCAAGCGTGTTGAGGCATATATATAGGGTACGTCAAAATTATGAGGGCGCCACCAAGCCTGTCTTAACCCGGATAACCGGGCCTGGGCGGTTAGACGGGGGCGAAGTATTCAAGACACTCCGTCGATAGGGGTACTCGTGAATTATAAACTCACACAACGATGTCGTGATGGCAAAAATACTTAGATCATGGCGGGGGCTTTTTCAGCCACGGCAATGTCACCACCAAGCCTACCTGCACGCTCTGATCTTACTGGCTCCACCGTACATTCATCTCCTCAATGATGGCCGCGCACTGAAACAGAACATGCACAAAGCGACCAAGAATAAAGCGTCTCTTACTTAAATAAGCGTCTATTGGTCCAGTCTTACATTGGGGCAGCAAAGCGTGCCGCAAACATTGAGTTAACTCTTATAAATAAGCATCAGCTGATGGGCGCACTACGGTTACTAAACAACACCCATAACTGTACAACATCAAAAGCAGTTTGACATGAGTCCCACAACGGGAACGTTTGTTCATAAAAAAAAATGCTTACATGATAATTTGGGCAAACACAGCAAAGTCCAAGTGAGGGAAGTGATTAGATCAAAAATGAGCGAGCGACGCCACTTCGTGACAACGATTTAAGATGCGAAGGGTACGTTTTTAACGGTGCACAAGATTTCACAGTTATTCACATGATTAAGCGCACAGCTCGCGCACGAGAAGTTAGTATAATTCAATGGTTACAAATACCTTAATTTTTATTGGTGACGATCCAAGAGATCAGCGTGCGGTCCAGCTTGCGGGAAACAGGTTGCCTGTGGCACTTCATTCGCCGCTAAAGCGGCCGACGTGTGAATGGTCTGGATGCGCCCAAAATGGCGACAAAGGCTGGCGCTTCAACAAACGCCGCTACGACGGCCAAACTAGCCCAAGTGATGTCCTACCTCAACGGAATCCTCGCATAACGAGCTAAAGGGAACACTCCCTTACGTCACGACGTAGAACCGGGCATGGAATTCCATCACACCTACGCCTTGGCGCAATAAGATCGCCGTTAACGACACACACACACCTCCCTTGTTCAATCGCCTGAGTAGAACTGCCCAAGCAAGCAGCGTTCCGACCCTCGCCGTGGCGTGAGACAAAACGCCGTTACCACGTGACTCTTGACAGCCAATGGCGAGGCGCCCAATAAAACAAATAAGTGCCGGTGACAAAGACAGCCAATGGCGAGGCGCCCAATAAAACAAATAAGTGCCGGTAACGAACACAGCGCGAGGCCTCGCAGTCACACCAACAGCGTAAATTCTAGAAGGTTCGGAAATCCTGCGAGCGTTAACACCCGATTGCCAAAGTACCAACAAAGGGGTGCCCCGGATGACGAGAAATACTGCGCTTGAGGCCAAATATGTGCAAAATCATTATTATGTAATTAGGCGATAAAGCCAAATAAGTAACTAAAAGGGTTTAACATACGGGCACGCTGCCCTAAAGCATAGGTGGCTAATTAAAATACAAAATGACCTGACAGTCTCTTGTATTATTACCATACCATCAGCAAATAATATATTATTTAATTGTGTATTTTTAGAACAAGTCTCCCACTTCAAGTACTTGGGATGCGACATTACATACAAACGCAGTCATGATGTCAGGAACAAGTTAAATATATTTCAAGTAGAACGATAAAAAGATATATATATATTTCGGGTTATACATAATATACATGTTCATATATATTATTAAACAGCCAGTCGCTGCATCCCCGTTCCCTTTCTCCATGCCTCTCGATTCCATGCTTGATCCTCCTCTAAATTCCTTTCCCTCATTGACCTTCTTATGTCTTCGCTCCATGATTTCCTTGGTCTTCCTCTTTTCTTCTTTCCTCGCGGCGACCAACCAAAGATCTTCTTGGGCCACCTATTTTCTGGCATCCTTAATAGATGACCAAACCATATTAAGGCTCGTTTCTCTATCCTATCCAAAGTGGTTTCCTTTGCTGCCATGCGGTTTCTAATTTCTTCGTTTGTTATTCTTTCAAGCCTGGATACGCGAGCACTTCTTCGTAAATAATCCATTTCGACTGAGTTAATTTTTCGTTTCATTGCTTCGCTAATGGTCCACACTTCCGAACCGTAGCACAGCACTGATTCCACCATGGTTTTTCCAATCCTAAGTTTATTTCTTTTAGAAATACGTCTATTCCACCACAATGGATTTAAACAACCAATCACTTTTTTACTTTGTTGTATCCTGTGTTTGATTTCTTCCGTCCCTAAGCCATTTTTATCAATAATAGCACCCAGGTATTTGAACTTGTCAACCTGCTGAACAGTAACGTCGTCACTAATAAATACTTCGAATTTTGCTTCCGAGTTCACAACCAAGTATTCAGTTTTTGTTAAGCTGACTTTCATACCCCACTTCTCGTAATCCTTATAGAGCCGTTTAATCATAAACTCCAAGTCATAGGCATCTTGGGCCAGAACTACCTGATCATCAGCAAAATTTAGAGTAGATAATGTATTTTCATTAATCGGGATTCCCATGCCCGCACAATATCTTTTCCAGTTATTCAATGCCACTTCAAGATAAATGTTAAATAGTAACGGCGACAGGCTACATCCTTGCCTGAGCCCTTTAGATGTAATTATTGGTTCGGACAATTGCTTTCCAACTTTAACGTAAGACTTGTTGTCGTTATATAATTCTTTTATTAACTCTATCATATGAGGGTTCGTTTGCATGATCTCTAAGGCTTCCCAGAGCCTACACCTAGGAATGGAGTCATACGCTTTCTCAAGGTCAATAAACGCCAAATGAATTTCTTGCCCTCTTCCGATTTTTTTTTTCTAAAAGTTGCTGCAGTGAAAACAAATTGTCTGTACAAGATCGACCTGGAATGAACCCGCTTTGATCTTCTCCTATTCTACTTCCTACATTATCTCTAAGGTTTGTCTGTAGAATTTTTCCAAATAATCTACTTAGACTACTAGTGATACTCAATCCCCTATAACAATTTGGATCTCGCCTATTGCCTTTCTTAAATAATGATACTATATGAGAAGTTTTCCACTCCATTGGAACTCGCTTTTGTTCACAACATTTATTCATTAGGTAAGCGATTCGGTCAGTTAAACTTATTCCTCCGTGTTTAATAAGCTCTATCGCTATATTAACCGGGCCAGGCGATCGCCCGCTTTTCATCTGACTTAAACTGCGCTTGACATCTTTCTGTGTTATGGCTACTCTCACGTCTTCCTGGTTAGCAACGGCTGTCGATACTCGGTCTTCCAGAGACTCTGGTCGATTTTCTGTTAGTAGTTCTTTATAATGATCATGCCACTCGTTTAAGCCAATAATGTCAAATTTGTTGGTGACATTGGTTTTTAGTTGTCTGATACATCTCCAGGTTTCGGTTGATTGAGCACTACCTATTAAGTTTTCTATCTGTTGGCACTTTTGATCCCAAAACAGATTCTTCTCAAAAATTATTTTCCTTCTTAGTTGTCGATTCTTTTCTTTGTATTCTGCTCTTCTCTCGTTTGTTTTGTTTGCTAGCCATTTGTGATATAATTTGTTTTTTTTTCTTAATTAATTCCTCTATTTCTTCGTGGAGCCATAAAGGCTGCTGCTTTTTCTTCTTCCCCTCATATTCCCCAAGTGCTTCAGATGCTGCTGCGTGTATTGCTTCTTTTATATTATCATACTCGCTGTCTATATCTTCACATATCGGTATCATATTAAGTTTATCCTTAACTCTCGTCTCATAAAATTTGCTGATGCTAAGTTGTTGTAGCAAATATAACTTGTATTTTTTTCCGTAGCACTCAATCATCTTTGTTTTTCATTTATCATTTTATTTATTTGATTTCTATACGGGAATAATATTTTTGCGACCAAAAGATGGTGATCCGAGCCGCAATTGGCTCCTCGTTTAACTCTGCAATCTTGTGGTTTTATTTTTGTCTTTTGTTTTATTATTACATAATATATTACAAATTTTTGTTGTAACGATGGCCTTTCCCATGTATAGGTATGCACATTTTTGTGGGAAAATTGGGTATTCGTTATTCTCAGTTGATATTCTTTACACAGTTCAATTAGTCTTTCTCCGGAGTCATTAGTATTTATTTCGCCATACCTTCCAACTACTTCATCGCCAACTCTTGACTCTACTCTTGCATTCAAATCACCTGCTATTATTAACTCGCGATGTCCTTTTATATTATCCAGTACTTCTGAAAGGTTTTGATAAAATTCTTCTTTACAAGATAGGCTTGAATCATCGGTAGGCCCGTAAACTCCTACTATTACTGTTTCATATCCATATAGTGATACGGTCATTGTTATTATTCTTTCTGAAATGCACTTAAAGTTTTTAATGCACTTCTTTAGTTGACATTTTACAAGGATAGATACACCTGCTCTCGCCCTTTCAGATTTTTGGACTCCTGACCAAAAATGTAGATAGCCATCTAATTCTTCCGTACCCTGCCCTTTTTTCTTCGTCTCTGACAATAGGGCGATATCTACATTCACTTTTTTAAGTTCTCTCACTATTTCTTGACTCTTGTTCGTCGCACTTTGAACATTCCATGATCCTATTCTCATTGTCCGTTTTCTCGCCAATTTTTGTCTTAAAGGGTTTCCGTCCAGATTCCGAGGCTTGGTTATGGTACTAAGAGCTTATAACTTTTTTTACGGAACATGAGGAGCTGGCCCATGCCAACCCCCAACTTGGAGGACCAGGTTTCTTTCTGTCGGGGTTGACTCCCTTAGCCGATATGTTCTGGTTTTAAGGCGCCAGAAATTCGCCTTTCACCCTTTCCTGTTCGCTACAGTCTATTACGACTACAGTCAGGAGGCACGACGTGAACGTAGGAATAGGGTTTGCTGGCAGAGCTGCTAAGAAAAAGTGCAGAGACATTTCTCGAGATTTTGTGGGGATACCTAATCGGCATCAGTATCCCCCTCGAGGTCGTACCAGCCTTAGCCTCCCACGATAAAAAGATCAATCGGAAATAAAGCTAGAAAAGACACGCAAGTACAGTTATACAAATAATATCTTTGCCAGTATTGATGTATGGGCGCAAGACATGAACACTCTCGGCTAGAGATGAGATTTTTACGATCAATCAAGGGTTGCACTAGAACCGATGGGATCCGCAATGGCATAATACGTGAACAACTACAAGAGACTGCAGTATTTGAACAAATACAATAAATTCGAAAAATATGGGAAGACCATCTGCAAAGAATGAGCAATAATAGAATACCCAGGCAGATCAAATTAAAGGGGTCGAGAATTGTTATACGGGAGGACCTTACTTGGAGGAGGGCGTCACTTCTTAAAGAAAGCGCAAAAAGGTTTGGTGCATCCAAAGTTTGGACTTCTCAAGGTAACATTTTCGTAAAACACGACAACAAACTTTCTAAAATGTGTACTTTTGAAGACCTAAATAAAATACAATCATAATCTTTCGCAGCTACGCTGGCCAGTCCTGACTCTGATTGTATTATCATTGACTTAAATAGCAATAGTTGTATTTACGGAATTTCTTGTATTTATTAGCTTAAGTTGTTTATAAACGTTATTTGTTTTGCGTACCTAGTTTATTACTAAGTTTCTTACGTTTTTGTTTATTTTTTAGATGAATGGATAGCACACTTAAAGCAGCACATCTCAACATCCGCTCCCTAGTTCCAAAAATTTCTCATTTAAAACATGTTATATTTGAACAAAATTTAGATATAATTACAATTAGCGAAACTTGGTTGTCATCTCTTGTACCTAACGACTTGATCTCGATTAATGGTTACAAAATTATACGTAAAGATAGGCCCTTAAGAGGAGGCGGTGTATGTATTTACTTTCGTGATACATTTAAGTATAAAATTTTCCACACGAATGATTTAATTGAGCAGTTATGGGTGAGTTTAATATTTAACAATAATAAAGTCGTATGTGGAGTAGCTTACAAACCACCATGTACTGATTATAAATCATTCTGTGATTCTATTGAAATTTCTATTTCAGAAGCTGCAATGGTAGCAGATAATTTAATTTGTATGGGTGACATTAACATTGATTTGCTCAAAATTGACAATACTTCCAGTATATATTTCAATGAGATGTAAGAATCCACTGGAATGGCTCAGATAATAGATGAACCTACACTAGAAACTGTAAATTCTTATTCGTTGATAGATATTATCGTGGTTTCTAATGTAACTTGTATTGATAAGAAGGGCGTTTGTGAATTATATTGGTCTGACCACTGGCTTGTGTTTTGTCAAGGGTAATACCACAAAAGGTGAACATTTTTTGAGAATTTTTTTCGTTCACATGCAAATTCTTGCGTTTAAATTTCTCGAAACCAAAACTACGTTAAAAATTCCGCGAGACCGCAGGTCGAGTGAAATTTGAGCAGTTTTAGTTGAGAGAAATTTGCAATAATTTGCATGTTGTCGAAATAAATTCTCTTAAACAATTTTCCCTTGAGTGGTATTTGGAAAGATTATTCAACAATATGGGTAGATGACTTTTATCGTGTTCGACAGCACACATTTTTAACGTTTTCCACTATTAATTCAATACTGGAGCTTCCAACACGATTATTATGAGTTTTTGAATGAAGCTGATTTGCAAACTTTGACTTTGACGTTTTGGTCAAATATCAGTCAAAGGCTACTCACTAAATTGAAATCATTGAAAGCAATTGGGCTCGCGTGAAAACACTGTGGCATTAGGTGTTTTCAATGAGAGTCAATTTTGATTGGCCGTTTCTGACAAATTGAACAATTTTCATTGGTTCGTTCATTATAGTGTTGAATAATCATATCAATATTTCTAAACCAATAGCAGGGTCCGTTCTCAAGACGGTACGTAGTTTTGGACAAATTGATTATGATGCATTTTATAATGATCTGGCTCAGATTCCATTTCAACAAATTTTCTACTTCAACAATATAGATGAAAAGCTGCTATTTTTTAATAAGAACTTAATTCAACTATTTAAGAAACATGCACCATACAGAACCGTTAAAATTTCAAAAAAGATGGCACCATGGATTACAGATAATATCAAATTGTTAATTTCTTTGAGGAACAAAGCCAAGCAACGCTTCAGAAAAACCAAACTGCCAGCTCACTGGGATTATCAGAAATCCCTGAGAAATTTTACTACCCTCGCAATCAGAAATGAGAAAAAAGCTCATTTTAACTACAATATTAGAAAATGCTCATCTAAAGTTATGTGGAATGAAATTAAAGCTCTTAATGTAACTAAAAACGACAAAAAGTGCTCTCTACTAGCCTCATTATTAAAAGCTGATGCAATTAACGATTTCTTCTTGGATAGTATACCTGCTTTAGTTGAAGATGCAAATTTAATTAATTTTTATTCAAATTCAAAAATTGCCAGTTTAAAATCAGACTTGTCTTTCCAAACGGTTGAAATGGATGTAGTTTATTCTCATCTAAGAAAAATAAAATCAAATTCTACTGGTTCTGATCAGTTAAATATTAATATGCTAAATCTTTGTTGTCCATTAATTTTGCCCTATATCACCCACATCATTAATACCGCAATAGTTGAACATACCTTTCCAAGTACTTGGAAAAGAGCCATCGTCGTTCCTATTCCCAAAAAATGTGATCCTAGTGAATATAGTGACTTGCGGCCTATCAGCATTCTGCCCACATTATCAAAAATCTTAGATTATCAATTCCCAACTAATTACTCCTTTAAGTAAAAACAGTATACTTCCCGACACACAGTCAGGTTTTTGGCAGGGACACAGCTGTGCAACCGCTCTACTTAATGTCACGGATGATATCATTGCAGCTGCCGATCGTGGAGAGATTAGTGTATTAGTCTTGCTAGATTATAGCAAGGCTTCTGACACCATCTCTCATTCTGTATTACTTTCAATTTTGCATTATATTGGCCTGAGTGACAACTCTGTTAATTTTCTGTCAACTTATCTTATAAACAGATCACAAGCCGTAGAGTTATGTAATTCATCGTCTCATATTAAGCCCGTAATCAGTGGCGTACCACAGGGTTCCATTTTAGGACCATTATTATTTACAATTTATACGTCTACCTTACACAAACGGCTCAAAACATGTAAAACTCAAATGTATGCAGACGATACACAATTGTACGATTCATTTCCTCCAAATAATTCTATTCAAGCTGTCAGTGATATCAACGTAGACTTACAAATGCTTTTTGAAGATTCTTATAAACACTGTCTTACTCTTAATCCATTAAAATCTAATATCTTGTTGTTTGGGAACAGGAACGAAATCATTGCTCTAAAGGGTTTTGCGAAATTTACTATAAATGGTGTTGACGTACCTGTAACTGATAGTGCCAAAAACCTTGGTGTCATACTAGATGAAAGCTTTAGATTTCGTCAACATATATCTAATAATATCCGCCGAGCTTACATGAATTTAAAGCTTCTTTACCCCCACAGAGGCTATTTAAGTAATAGCACTAAAGCTATGTTATGCGAGTCGCTAGTTCTATCCTATTTCTCCTATTGCTCTTCTGTGTATGGACCATGCCTTGATCAGGATAATTTGAATCGTATTCAGTGGCTTAATATGAATAATAGGCTTAAACTACAAATACCATGTCATTATCATAAAATCATAATAAATAAAAATCCAACATATTTATTTAAGAAAATAGTTTTCCGCGCTGATATTCACAACTTAAACCTAAGTAATCTAGATCTTACCATAACACCACCTCTTCATAGGACAGCCTTTTTTCAGAGATCATTTCGATACAATATTTCTAAAAGTTACAACGCATTGCCTAATAATATAAAACATCTAAACATAATGTCATTTAAGCGACATCTATTTTAGGCGCCTCTGAAGGAACAGGGATAGAAACGCTTATAATTTGGATCTGCTGCTCTTAATTATATATAGTTATATCTGTTTTTTCGTCGTAGTGAAGGTTCATTCGGGGCATCATATTTTAGTTTTAATAATGTTTAATACATATAGGCATTCAGTTAAAAAAATAAGTTTTTTTATTTTAAATTTTAGGGTTTGAGTGGAAGAGCAGGGCCTATCTTAAATACGGAATCTGAACCCCACCCTAAGATTTCTTGCCGACCAATTTTGGTTCTATGTATTTATGTATCTACATGATAATTTGTACGTTTACAAGTGGCAGAAATAAAGACAATATTATTATTATTATTATTATTATCTTATATTAAAAGCCAAAAGAGCAACGAAATGTGGGACGATCGAGACACAAATGGGGTATGAAGTCTCGGAACAGGCCATGAGGCCTAACCCTTGAAGGAGATGATAATGATGATCTATAATAAAACTAAGCATATATAGTTCTCACCTTTTTTATACGGCGTATTTTCTCGGGAAAATTTGATATACCTTTAAAAAAATCTTTAATTCGAAAATTATTTTTGTTGTACTCTTCGCAAATATCCAAACCAACTCTCAATGGAAAATGTCGGTATTCATTGCTGGCGAATTTTTCAAGTTGGACGACGGCCTAAAACAGGTAAATAGTACTTGAAATAATGCAAATCGGATAAATATACTAGGACTACTTGTATCTTAGTTGGTAGGTGAAAAAACTAGCAGTATATCCAGAAAAACTTGAAATTATTTTAAAGACCGGTAGACAATCAGAATGAATTTTACACACAAACATTAGTGATTTGCGCAACTAGTAAACGATACTTATTATAAATTTGAAAGTCAACCAATGGAGTAAATCGAAGTTGCCTTCATACCTGCTGTAAACGTTATTTTTGTTCAGAAGTTACAACTGTCAAAGTAACAATCCGAAATTTCAATAAAAAGGTATCACTTTTTTAGAATTTTTTATTAAAAAATGTGATACCTTCTACATTTTTTTGTTAAAAAAGTTTCATGATCACTATTCAAAAAAGATATTAAACCAGCATCCATAGAAGCATAATGACAAGAAATCAGTATTTTTGTAAATATTTCGATTTTATATAATGTTTGAGGCTTTCGCAGTTACTCGAATTGTCAATATTAGAATTAAATTTCGGATTAGAACCCGTCGTCTTTGTAGGTAAACACCACACATTTGTTAGCTTAATGTGCCTAACACCTTGTGAACTCAAGCAAGGGTTTGTGTAACGGTTATGTCCTTTGGTGACTCGTGAACTCTTACAAGCCACCCATGATTTGGTCCGAGTATCTTGTGAACAAGGACACTTAGGCATATTTGGCCTTTTTACTGCTTGTGCACCCATATAGACTAACGTTTCATAAGACATTGCAGCTTACATCATCAGAGTCAAAGTTGATCTAAGAGCTAGAGGACGGCACGGATGTGTTTATAGTCCTCTGTGTCAGCAGTACAAAACGGCATAACGTTGATTGATTGTTCAAGTCCAATGCACTTTACGGCAGCGGTGCGTGACCGGCTGACGATCGGTGGTTGCAGTGCTTTAGAGTTTAGACCGTGAATGACAGGAATCCAAGTTTTACTAAGTCTAAAACCATCTTCCCTGTTTATATTATTCGAATGTTTTTCTATTTCTATGGCTTCACGTATCATTCTTGGAAAGTAGTGAGGTATTCTGACAAGTATTCTGGCCTGTTCGAATTCTAAAGTGTGCCCATTTGTAAAAGTATGCTCAGCTACGGCTAATTTTGTAATTCGTTTGTGTTTTCAATCGTCTTTAAATTCTTGAAGTCTTAGATCAATGGAACGACCAGTCTGTTCAATGTAACTCGAGCCGCAAGAACAAGTAATGTTATATAAGCCAGCTGTTTTTAAACTTGATATACGAATGTTGAATATCATTAATTATTTATGAAGATGTTTTATTATTTCTGGTGGTCATTTCTTATTTCTGGTGCTCTTTTACTCGGTTTGGCACTTATTTAATATTTCTGGCGATAAAAGTAAATTTTGTTGAAAAATATTGTTGGTGGTTAAGAAAGATATACCTGGTAATAGCATTCTGGTGCTCATTTATTATTTTTGGTGCCTAATTATTAGTTTGATGGCCAATAATTAAGATTGGCTGAATCAGCTAGTGCTAATAAATTATTTCCTATGTAAAAGTATTAAATTTGTAAGCGGTTGAAAACGAAACAATGAGATTATATCTGATACGGCAATTAAATAAACATGATTATGAAAACTGTACCCAATACAAAAAATTTACTGGCATAAGACAATAGAAATCTCTTAACAAATGTTCCATAATTTAGATTTTTTTAACTTTCAAGTACTTTGTTTAAGAAAGCTAATATTGCAGGAGGTATTTGATCTGCTATATATTTTTGCTTCTGATGTTGCGTACATTTATAACTGAATTTTTCTCTAACTATTAGGACAATTACCATCTGTTACTACAAAAATATAGCTGTACAAAGTTCAATGCATCAAGCAAAATGAGTTGTAACATTTTTACGACTAACGTTTATTCACTTGGCTGTAACTATTGCTGAACACCCGTTAGATCTCTAGCTATTGATCACTCAGCATAGTTAATAAATAATAAAACATTTCTGAAATTCAGTACCCTTAGAAATTATGGAAGTAAATAATATTAATTCCTTATTACTTCAGCTTTTCTCTCTATGTCATAAACTAAATCGCCACTTGCCTTGAATGCTCTTCTTGTTCGGTTATACCAGCCAAGGTTGAACGTCAAGTTTGCTATATATGAGAGGTTATACCATTCGATATCCATTTTTTCCAGGTTAACGATGTAATCATCTTGATGGTAAAAAGGTAGCTGTAAAGTATCAATACATATTTAATAACTATTTAAGTAACAAGGAATGTAAGAACCTATTAACATTTGAGGTAGGCAAGTACAAGCCAAGGCAAAGCCGCGGCTTGTTGCCTGTCGAAAATGTTAATAGGCGATACATTCCGAGTTATCTTATTATATTTTTCCCGCTGCTTATCGAAATTTTCCTAGATTTTTGAAAAATTGTTTAGTTTGTCTCCTGTCACTAGGATTAATTTTCGTGAGTCGTGTTACCTGTGAGTGTCACATTTCACATAAACACTTGCAATTATAAACAAAACGTCTAAGTCTGCATCTTGCGTTGCTAATTTTATTATCCTAGGAACGTAATAATAATATTAAGTTCCGTTGTCAAGAGAAAGCAGCAAACAAGTATAATCGCCGACTTACACGTTTTGTTACTAAGGCTGTATCACTGACGTACATGATCAGCAGCGGGAAAAGCAAATAAAATGTGTACACATTGAATCCTTATTAGAAAAACATCCAAGTTTCTGCTGCATCGCGAATATTGGAAGCATTGTAATAATAGGTACGTACCCCTACTTTACTTACTCATTTCAAGCCCCCACAATTATTATAATAGTAATAAATTAATACATGGCCAAATACCAGGTGCTATTAAACATCTGGCTAATTATATAGATTACTTGATTTAAATATTTTTATACCAGGTATGTTGCCTCGCATATAAATAATTTATCTATTGCAATAACTTTAATCCTAAAGCTAGCTCAGGTGTCATATCTTAATCTGCAGGGTTGGCTCTCTACACTGTTAAACTAAGTACGTTGCAAAGAAAATGCACCTATATGGCAAATGACCAAATCTAAATAATAACCATCAAATCAATTCGGTTGAAGCTTTCACAATTGCAAAACAAATTAAAATAAATAGATCCACTAGAAGTAATTTAAAAAATGCTCCTTCTTTATTTACGTAGCCTAAGCGATACCGGTTATTCCTCAGCCAACTGAATCCAAATTTTACCAAAACCTGGGCCTTCCCTTACTTCTACTAGGGCCCCCTTTTGTAGGTGTCTTATAATACCTCTTCCGCTGCTTTTCTGCTTACTGCTGCTGCTGCCTGCCAAATCTCTTCCTTCGCTTTCATTCCAAAATGCAAAGTTTTTCGTACTAATGGCCTGGTTTCGTTGCACCAAAACGCCTCATGTATCTCTCCGGAACACACTTTTATTCTCCCCAGATAGCCCCACACTTGGAAGACAATCATAAACACTACTGGAGGCAAAATTATTTACTCTTAGCCAAAATTACAAGTTTTAATAAGGAGCAAGCCCAAAGAGATTGACTTCATCCTAAGTAACAATTGCCTCTCTTTCTTTATCATTATTGTTGTGGCTAGATATCACCTTAGATACCTACCACATATTGTTATTCTGTAAGTATATACTGTGATTGTTAATAATAATTGTTTTTAGAAATGTCAGATTTTGCAACGTCAACCTTACTTGTATTCTTGCACATAAATTAGGTTAAATCACTTGTCACAGACTTCTAGCACTTTAACGTTGTTTTCATGTTGCAAACAGGTCGCTACTTATGCTCTTTTAAATGTTACGTAAATAGTTTCTGCCGTTTTAATACTAGTCCAGTCGGTACGGTATGTCCGAAATCCATATCTATGAGTCTAAAAGTGATTTGTTAGGGGGCTGTCTGCGAGTGTAGTGATGAGTTGTCGGAAGGTTACGCCTCCGCCATCTTGAAAAAAGTGTTAAACACCTTATATTCAAATATCTCGCTTCTCGCTGGGGCTATATTAAACATTTCCTACAATTCATAGTCTATTAACTTCTGTTGTAGGACTAATATTTCTTTTATTTAGAAAATTATTTTCCACGCCACGCTATATGTGGAATTCTAGTCTCATTTTTTTAACATGGTGTCTTCTGGATCCTAACCCATGGTCTGTCGTCATTTCATCGCATTAACTCCTTGCTTAATTCATTACTATTTCCACTTGCGTTTTATGTAGGTCCTGGTTGGGTATTGTTTTTTCTTCGTCATTGCAAGTCTCAATTGAAAAGAAGCGAAGTCGTCGGCCAGATACCTTATCAAGTCCTGATCGCATTGCTTGAAAATGCACGTGTTTGAAACAGTAACAATGGATTAATTGGAATAGTTCCGGTATCGACTTTTATGGTACTGCTTACCGCTGCCAACGGAAGTTCTTTGTCCTTTCTTTTGAATGTTAGCGATTCAACTTTTGCGGCCACGACAGATCGTGGATTAGATCTCCAGAAGATACCACGTTAGAAAAAGGCGCCTAGAAACCCACTTTTGTGGTGATGTGGAGAAGGGTTTCACAGCTACACGCCGACATCGCGACTTTTACAGCGCGCTACAATGTACAATATCAACCTAAAATAACAATTTTTCTCGCGCCCTAAAAGTTCTGTGCAATTTTCTAGCAGCATATATCAATTTCGAGAAAAAAAAACAGGAAACCGTTTCTTGCGCTTCCATTTTCAACTTTCTCGCGCAATAAATACAAAAAATATTAGTCCTACGGCGAAAGTTAACAGAACACAAACTGTAGAAAATTTTACACCCTTTAAAACTCGGTATGAATTTTAAGATAGCATCAACAAGCGCCGAGATATTTTTCAAGATGGCGGCAAATCCTATTTGCGTAATCTCGCGACAACTCACCACTACACTCGCAGATAGCCCTCCTAACAAACCACAAAAGATCATCAATGGCAGGTAACTTTCGAGCTTTTCGAACATACCCACTCGACTCGCGCGACTGGACTATACTGTAGCTTCATTATTACTAGTTGGAGTTACATACTTGAACACAAACTTCATTGAACATTATTTTTGTGGAACCTCGTAACCAATTTGCACTAATTGCAACCTCATTAGCATGTTTTACGTTACTTAAATATTCAGTCATTTATCAAATATCACAGCTACAGGGCCGCGCCAAGCCAGTGTGCAATGTGTGCACCGCACACGGGCGGCCAAATTCAGGGGCGGCCAAAAAGGTTTAAAAATTATATACAAATTACAAAAAAAAAATTAAAAATGTACATTTTTTTTACTTTACAAATTTTAGAAGTTCAAAAATATGTACCTATGTAGGTATAAAAATGTTTATTGTGTAAATGAACACCTGATAATATGGTTACATGGATTATTGTTTATGTAAATTCTCGAAGTTAGTTTTTATTCCGTGGCGGCTAATTGTTAAACGAAGCCATCTTTATGCAATGATTACAAAAAAGCCGGATATTTATCAGAAGCAACAAAACGTGACTTTTCAGAAAACTGGCGGCTGGCGGCTTTTATTGACTGTGAAACATATCGTATTTATGAAGTAGGTATTTATATTATTTTTGATCGGGGTGTCGGCGATCTCTTTTGTCGGTAAGTACCTAATTGTTTAAAGCTGATTTTAAGAAATATAATATTATATGATGCTTACATTAATGCTGTGGTAATATGGGTGCAATGATAATTATTTGGTCATTTAATTTTTGAATTGGCTGCAGAGAAGATCGAGTAGAGAAAATTAATTTTGTTAGTGATTGTGTTTTGAAGAAAGTTGAAGAAAAGTTATAAATATGGTAAGTACCTACATACATATCAATCATATATCAATCAATACACAGATAGTTACCTACATATTCTTAAATTGTATTAAGTAATAAAATTTTTATAATTTTTCTAGAACAGAAAAACGAAAAGGCTGTCGGATTTTCAGTATCGAAAACAAAGTCTACAAAAAAAAGAAGAAAAGAAAAAACTGGCCAATACTTTAGAACAATATTTGAAGCCAGAAAATGTGTCAGCGGAAGCATTAGAATCAAGCTCTAGTTCTCTTTCCGGGCCACTTAATGAGCCGTGCGTCCAAGAAGTCGAAATGGAAATTATGAGGGAAGATTCCGAATCTGGGGAAGAGAAGGTGACTTCATCTGACTCGGAGTCTCCAAAACCAGAGAGAAGAGAAGTTGGTGACGCCGAAGAAGCCAGCACGTCATCCTCATCAAGGCTTTCTGAACTAAAGAAATTTGGCTGCTCATCAGATTCACAGCAGTCGCAGCAGGACAGAGCAACCTCAGATGATCCTGGAGAGTGGCCTGAGATAATATCAACAACATTAACAAAAATTTTAGTAGAAAGAGGGCCTGTTCAGGTAACGCAATTTAATTTCCCAACTAATGAAAATGGTCGAAGGTTTTGGAAAAAATATTTCTATCGTTCTCTTCCAAATGGAGAAGAAATTAATAGACCGTGGTTAGTTAATTCAATAAAAAATAATGCAGTTTATTGCTTTTGTTGTACAGTATTTGGCAAAATTAAAAACAATTTTTCGCAAAAGGAAGGTGTTTCTGACTGGCAGCATTTGTCACTATTGATTTCAAGGCACGAAAAAAGTGATACTCACAATGCAAATGTTAAAAATCAGTTAGAACTTATAAAATTGTTATCAAAAGAACAAACTGTAAACCAGACGCAACTACGTTTGTTGAACGCAGAAGCAAAGCGCTGGCATGCTGTGATTGAGAGAATAATTTTAATAATACAATATTTGTCACGACAGTGTCTTGCTTTACGCGGGCAATCTAATAAATTATTTGAAAGCAATAACGATAATTTTTTAAAAGCTGTTGAGATGATCTCAAAATTTGATTCTGTTATGTCAAAACATGTGCTTCGGACTCAAAAGTCACAAAAAGATGAAACACGAATGGTAAATTATTTAGGGGACAAAATTCAGAATGAAATAATAGATGTCATTGGTAACAAAATTAGAAATAATATTTTTGATTTAATTAGCAAATGTAAATACTATTCTATCATTCTTGACTGTACACCGGATATTAGTCATATCGAACAAATGACTATAATTTTTAGATTTACAATGTTGAATGAGTCCTCAAAAAAAATTTAAATACGCGAGCATTTTATAGATATTTGTCCTATTAATGATTCAACTGGAGTGGGTTTAAGTGAATTTTTAATGAATTTACTTTCAAAGTTGAATTTAAATATTTACGACATGCGTGGCCAAGGGTACGATAATGGGGCAAATATGGTCGGCAAACATAATGGTTTGCAAAAAAAATTTTAGAAATAAATCCGCGAGCATTTTTTGTGCCGTGCACAGCCCATACATTAAATTTAGTAGAGAACGATGCTGCTAAAGTTTCTTTTGAGACTTTTGATATAGTTCAAGAATTATTTGTTTTTTTTTCTGCGTCGGTAAAAAGATGGTTAATTCTGAAAAAACACACAACAAATTTAAATTTAAAACCACTTAGTGATACACGGTGGTCTAGTAGAATAGACGCCGTGAAGCCTCTGCGTTACCAAATTGGGCAAATATATGATGCATTGGTAGAAGTAATTGAAGATAGTTTATCCGTACAAGACCACAGTGCTTCACATCAAGCCAAATCTTTGGCATTAAAAATTCAGAGTTATAAATTTTTGTGCTCAACAATTATTTGGTACAATATTTTAATCAAAATTAATGTTTTGAGCACGATGATGCAAAATCCTACAATAAATATAAAAACTTGCTTAGAGCATTTTAAAAATTTGTTAGATTTTTTCTTAGCTCTTCGATCAGATGAAGAATTCAATAATGTTCTTACTGACGCTAATACACTTGCGGATGAACTCGGTATTGAACCTAATTTCCCTGCTGCTCAGTCTGTTAGACCACGAAGAAAACTCAGACAATTTGATTATGAACACAGTGATTAACCAATTATTGATCCAAAAAATTATTATAAAGTTAACGTTTATTTTAATATATTAGATCAAACTTTATCGTCTTTAAGAGACAGATTTGAGGGAATAACAAGATATGATACTATGTTTGGATTTCTCTATAATATGTTTGATTTAACGGAAAACGAGCTATTACAATGTTGTAAAGATTTACATCTTCATCTAACTGATGATTCTAGAAAGGAATCAGATGTAGATGGAATAGAATTATTTGAAGAGATAAAATCTTTAAAATTACATCTTAAACCTACTTCAGCTGAAAAGCATCAGTTAGAGCCCCAGTCCATTCTTGAATATATTTTTGAAAATCAGCTCATAGCATCATTTCCAAATATGTCAATAGCTCTTAGAATATTACTCACGTTACCAGTTTCAGTTGCTTCTGGTGAGAGATCTTTCTCCAAACTAAAAATTATTAAAAATTATATGCGATCCACAATGTCACAAAACAGATTAAATAATCTGTCTATAATAGCAATAGAAAGCGACACGATGGATTCCATCGATTTAGAATTAGTATTAAAGAATTTGCGGAGAAAAAAGCTAGGAAAGTTGCTTTTTTATAATTTTCTAAAATTTTGTTTTTTTATTAATTCTATTCCACTATTTTTTTGTAAATTTTATTGTTAATAAAACTTTTTTTAAATTTCTGTTTTTCACTTAAATTAATTTGATTTGTTACAGTTAAACTAGGTATGTACTACATAAAATTTATATTTTACAACAAAAATGTAAATTTTGGGGCGGCAAATTTGGCTCTGCACATAGGCGGCCATTGATGCTGGCGCGGTCCTGCGCATAGCTATGTCTGCCATATGTAATACAAGTGAATCCATGTACTGCCAAACCTGGTCGATATTCTTACCAAACACACAAACCTTGGTTTAGTTAATTATTGTCATTCATCAATCATTGTTTATTGATCTACCAATGTTTAATTCTTACTATTACTATAGAGACTAATAAATTACCAATCCTGTTCAGACTTGATTTTTAATTAACATTGATTTAATAATAATGGAACCAGAATTTCTGTATGTATTATACCGTCCCAGTATTTGATTATCAAACTGTCGTGGTATTTGTGGGTGTTTCACGAGAAATATTATATTTGCAGCCTGATTTTATAAAATATACTATTGGCCAGTGAACTGATGATGTTCTGAATAGAGTCGTCTAGAATATGGATTTGCCTCGGTTTGTATTCGCCTGTGTTGAAAGTTGTAACTGCTACTTTAATCACGGACTGATCCAATTGATAAACATGACTTGGTTTACGAGTAAAGAGGGCACATAGAACCACTTTGTGGTTACACTGGCCTATAATTAGAGGAAGAATAAAAACTTTTAAAATGTTTAAAATGTCTTAACAAAATTTAATTGATTTTGGCCCTTATAACTGTAAACATCACTTGTGCGTGGTGTTTCTTTAGAAAAGTTATATTTTTATACCTCCTTGCGATCTCGCTCAATTAATAAGAATTTGAATTTTGAAATATTTGGCCTTACAGCCACGAAACCATAAATGTGGTTTCTGATTTTTTGAGGTTGCTAGAAAAAAAATTAGTAGAAATTTCGATAATTCCGAGTAGCGTTTCCCAATGTCTGCACTTCAGAAACCACCCCAGTAGCCACCCCTGGGTGTCCAGTTAGTGTGCCTGTCTTCGATTATGCTTTTGCATTTAATCCGATAAACCGACTGATAAGGCAGGTGGTACTAATAGGGTTGAAGAGGCACATTTTAAAATTATTTTTTCTTGTACAAGGTTTACCAAAAAAATGTGACTCAAGATAGTTATGTATTATACAAGTAAATAAAGAGGCATTTTATCCATAAGGGAAAAACTTTAGCTCACGAGGCGAAGCCGAGTGAGATAATTTCCCTGAATGTATAATAGTATACTATACATCAAGGTAGCGAAGCGCAGTATTATAACCTGAGCGCATATTAGATACTGAGCGCGAAGTATCTAAAGCGCAAAGGTTATAAGACGATTCGCTACCGTGGTGTATATACTATTTTTTGCGCTACCAAACGGCTTAATACCTAAATTCCCAACAAATTTCGAAAATGTTTTAACTGTCAACCTGACAATACTGCTCTTTAAAACTTCAAAATTAAAATAGTCATATTTGGTAACTTAGCAATTTATTAGTTACCACGGTGAAAAATCTTTATTACTTCGACACGAAGTGTACGAAGTATTGAAATTCCCTCATATCGAAAACCACTCTGAGTCAAATATCTCTAAAATTCGAGCCAACCGACTAATGAACCCACTATATTAAATCTCCGTCTCGGCGGTGCTAATCTTTTGGTGAAGATCCCAGCCCACTAGATCAATCCCCCGCATTGGGGGGTGCCTAAACGTGCTGTGCGGGGGATGTATGTTCGTATGTGTACACGATTCCGGTCGCCAGGAACCTTCCTGAAGTCTTGGATCGTTTTCATACGATAGGTCCTCCGAAAATGAAGGCAACATCAACTTTTGAGCTATAGTCGTCGGCAAAAAAAAATTTTTTTTTTTTTATAAATAACTGGTTTATAGCATTTCATTGTATTAGCGAAACGGAGTGATGCTGAGTATCAAAGTATTCTTGGAAAGCACGGAATCGCGCTTTTTTTGGGTTGGGGGTACCGTATATTTTTACTTTCTCTCCCATGGTGGAGAAAAACACCTAAAGATAGGCCAATAACGGTGCGTTCTGAGACTAGTAGTGCAAAAAATATTTTTATTCACGTGTAGCATATATTTTTTTCCAATACCTACATTTAGTTATATAAATAAGTTTTACAATTACAAAAATAATTTCAAATAAATAATCATATTGCCTGTTATTGTACTAGTTACCATGGTAGCACCTATTTATTTTGTTGGTTGCTATGATTATGGACTATTTTATTCACTAGTGAATAAAGTACATTTTATCCACCCTCATCATAAAAATCTTAATTTATCATGGAGATTTACATAGATAAAATACAGCTTTACAAGTAGGTATTGGAAAATAGCTATTTATGCAACAAGTGCTAAGAGTTGAGGTTTATACACGAGACATGAAAATTATGAGTTTCATAACATGTCGAGTGCATAAACCACTTTAGCACGAGTTGCATACAATATTTTTTCTACGACCTTAAATTTACTGTTATTAATTCATAAATGTCGATTTAACAAAGGTTTGCATCTACGACAGTTATATTTATATCATAATAAACAGTAGGCCTTGACGCGCAGGTGAATGTTTGTGGAGCCAGTACTGTCAAAGTCAGTTATCAAAGGTAATTATTAATACTACACATCTGACTGTATTCATTGCATAACGCTTTAATTATTTAAAAAACACTTTACCTTTGATGTAAGAAGTAACTAGAATATACTTTACAACTCACTTCCAGTTCCAAATTCTGGTTTATAACCTCACTTCACTTTATATCACACATGCCCTAAATGTAAACAGCTGATTTCTTAAAACACGTTAAACTATGAAACGTCACTTTTAGTGAAACAAACTAGTGCTAAAAGACCTACTTTTAGTAGTGGTCGTGAAAAATAGCTATTATGCAACAAGGCCTTGACGCGCAGGTGAATGTTTGTGGAGCCAGTACTGTCAAAGTCAGTTATTAAGGTAATTATTAATACTACACATCTGACTGTATTTATTGCATAACGCTTTAATTATTTCAAAAACACTTTACTCTAACGCAAGAAGTAACTAGAATAACTTAGAAATTCACTTCCAGTTCGAAATTGTAGTTTTATAACCTCATTTCACTTTTAGCACATGGGCTAAAAGTAAACAGCTGATTTCTTAAACACGCTAAATTATAAACGTCACTTTTAGTGAAAAGAGCTAGCGCTAAAAGATTAAAATATTTTACGATTAAACCCTCTACATTTTTGTGATTATTAAGCTTGTATGGTCCTACGTAACACCCTTTTTCAAATTTATTGCTCTCGGCGTTTCCAACTTTAAAGGTTTTAATATTTTTGACAACATTAAGATTACACTTAAAAGTGACATATCCTAGATTTTTTACCATTATTTTTTGTAAGTTTAGGAAAAGTCATCTATTTATTCTATTTATTCATCTATACATTTAAGGCTCTATTTACAACAGTTCCATTTAAGAAAGTTGTGAAAATAAAGATTAAATACATTGAAACTTAAACAAATATTTTGAACACCTTTTATTAAAATATCCTCTTTTCTGAAACTTTAGTGTTTTTCTTTCCTAGATGGTGCTCCTAAATTTACAAAACAAATAATATTTAAAAATGAGGGAAATCTGGAGTTTTGAAGTACTTGCTTCTGACAAAAAATATTAAAGAAGTTGATAAGTTAAAATAACCACAAAGATACAAGGTATTTTTGAGCTGCAGTTATTTGTAAAACATATACAAGTTCCTCTCAATCCCGTTACAATTCTCTTAATCAACTTTTTATCGCATAAAACGTATTATATTAAGGAATTTCGATTTGTTTTCCCTTACAAAAAATAAAGATCTTCTGTGGTGACACTACTGTTTGCTTCGCCTTGGAACAAAATAACGAGATTTTTCGTTTATCAAGAATGTGAAAATTGCCACTTTGTTGGTGTTTTCGCTCCTTAGCAGATGTGCACTTCTGGCAGCAGCAAGTTTTACGGCGTATTTTGACTTTCGCCCAAGGTTATTCTCAAGGGTAATACCAGAAGCAGTGGATATATTTTTGACAAATATTTTGTCGTTTCCATGTAAATTATTGCGTTTAATTTCACGATACAAAATCACATCAAAAATGTCACGAGCCGAAGGCGAGTGACATTAAATGTGATTTTGTTGAGTGAAATTTGCAATAATTTATATGGAAATGGCAAAATATTTAAAAAAAATATATCCACTTCGAGTGGTATTTGGGACGACTATTTAACAATATTAATACATAACGATTACTTTATGAAAATAATCCAACAATTAATATCCATCCTCAATTAAATTTAGCAGAATACTTCCAAAACACAAGCACTTTAAATTTTTAAAACAAGCCACACAGTTTGTTGGGGTTTAGTGTTACGTAACCTAGCGATATCACTAAGGACAGAACATCGTTGCTAAGCGATACTTCGCAACAAGGCTATTTATTTTTTGAGTACGTACATTGTTTTGTGAATATTTTGCATGGTGCCCAATATCAGTGATATACTGCTGTTATTGGTTGAAAAAGCAAATGTCTGCAATGTGATTGGCTTATATGTTATAGTGTTGAATAGTCATTATTATAAAGTTATGATATTTACTTTTTTCTATCTCCTGAAATTCAATATTGACAATATTATACAGATAAAAGTAACTCCCAATCCCTTTTCAAACAAAAGATTTTTTACAAAAATGTATTAATTTGACCTTTTAAAAATGGGTAAAGGACATCACTGGTTTGTGGTGCCCCTTTAGAAAAGATAATATGAGCTACTGTAATACAGTTTGCTTTTTTTACAACCGCGCGCGATACGGGTCTGAAGTTTGAAATGCCCGGATTTATCAAAATTTCTAGAAATCTTTTTTACACCGGTTATTTCGAAATATCTGTATACTATAAACTTCGTCATTAGGAATTATGGAATTGTTTATTGTTTTGTATGAGTATTATAATTAAAAAATTAGATAACCATAACCATAACTCAATCTCTTTTGAAGTAAATGAAAATGTCACTACTGAAAACGCCGGAAATATACATCGTTAGAATTGTATTATATTTAATCTCGTTCCGGTCGGCGGAGAGTGTGTATTGTAACACAAAAAATATTTTCAGGGAGTGTAATTAAGTACTCTTGTTTCTTTTCAAGCAGCAGATAGACTAAGTAAATTATATTATACTCCCAATATATTGAAAGATTGGCCAGTTTAACTTTTTCTTCTTCTTCTTCCCCTTATTATAGGCCAGTGGCCTGTTTTTAACCACAAAGTTTTTCTATGAGCCCTTTTTACTCGTAAGTCGGGTAGGTGATTAGCCTTTTCCGTTGAAAGTCAGGAACACTTCTCTTATTAGGGAGTTAGCGACTACCACAGGTGTTAGCGTGGTTGCTGCAGAGCGTACGATTTTTAAAATTCCGGTCGCCGGGAATCGAACCCAGGCCGGTCGCTTGATACTCAAGCATGTTGCTTGCTCGGCAATCCACTCTCTCAGTTTAACTTGAAGTGTTTAAATATAACATCATCTGCAATGTACTGTGTAATTTATTGTATTCTACATGTTGCAACAGGAAGTTAGAAAAGTTCTTATTCTTGTATGGGAAAACCATAGTATGCCATTTCTTATCCAGAAAAAGATGCAATCGAATAATCCTAGTTCTAAAATACTCATTGTAATAATGAAAGTCGTCACAAACGTGTGTCTGGAAATGAACCCCTTCTGAGTAGCAAACCAAGTAATTCTTAATGTTGCAATGAATGGAAATATTGTTATTTTTTATATTAATTCAATGTAAAAGAAATAAAATGTCAGTTACTAGATAATAATAGTAAATGATATATAATTTGTTTTATATTTACTTAATACTAAATTCCATTTTAATTTTGTAAATTCTCTTTAGTTCACGCTTTTAGTCTTACGCTCAGGTACTTTCTGTCTTAATTCTTATTTACAATTACACATTCTCTATATGATTCATGTGCAAATAATTCTAAACCTTGCTCACATCTATATAATTATTATCATGCATTATGTGATCAATCCTACCCTTTTTAAACAACTTGTGGCACCGCCTTGTACTGATCTAAAAGCAATTGTTAACATTAATTTTCAGTGACTGCTCTTTCGAATAAAAACCTGCTCCCAAGTTATAGTCAATCTTGTTCACTTAAACTTATTTAAATTTTACATTAACATATTGAAAAGGTATGTTGTAATATTATTATGATTATAAATTAATAAATAAACACCCTACACATATTTTAATTTTTATTTGATATCAAATTTTAACTGATTAAAATCAATAATTATCCGTATCAATGGGTTCATTGAATTTGTGTTTTGCCTTCTTTTAGTAATGCACACATCTGCAAATAAAATAAGTTATGGCTAGCTCAATTTCGATATGCATGGACTCAAATCTGGTTGGGTTCCCCTATTTGTTCAAAGTAAAACCCTGTGATACACCACTGGGCTATGAAATTTAGAATTAGTAAATTGCTCAGACTCGCTACGCAGTACGCTGTCAATAATCTATCCGCAAAATGATTTTATGTGCAGTGCACTTCTTTGTAATTAAAGTGAATTTCAAATGCAAATCGATGAACAAATTAACAGGTAAATCAATGTTCGCGCTTTATTAACCGTTCCTAATTGTTTTTGTTTTAGATCGACGTAATAGCGTCCCTCGCTCGTCAATTGTCTTATTAACGTCCCTACATAACCTCAACTTAGATTTACAATTTCAGGAACTCCTCGACCATTTTAACGCATTGCAAAACTGGGGCGGGCTTTCCCTCAACAAGCTCGCGTCTCGTGGTAAATTTTATAGCTCTAGCACGCTTATTTGCTTGGCAACTAACCTTAGGCTGCTGCTGGTGTCTCGGAAAGGTTCTCTTGCAGCTTGTGGCTGGATGCTAGACCCCTGGGAAAGCTGCAACTGATGTGCTGTCCTGGTACACGCCGGCCGGAACTGCTGACACCTTTTTCTTGGCTCTGGACCCCCAATAAAGCCCGCAACTGGTGCTCGGAACTAGCTCTCGGCTGCCGTTCTTGTATTTGTGGTCACCGTAGAAAATTATTTTGTGATGGATTTGTATACCTCTAATGTCACATGCACTCTGTTAACTGCTGATCACGCCGGTATATTTTTTATTTATTTATTTTAATGTTAAGTGGTATAAAACTGCAAATAACTGGAGACACAAATTTGGCTTGTCAGCAATCAATTTATTATTCATTTTGTCTCCCCGCGTCGGTTAACAACAATTGCCTATCTGGCTACATAAAAAACGGATGTTAACTCAATACAATACAAATTCTTATAATCTAGATTCACAACTTAAGTTAAAAACTGTACATATTCTTATCTCTAAATTATTGTTGATCTATATTTGCAATTTATTTAAATTCTAGCGCCACTCACAAAGCGTTCTTTTAATTGTCCGTTCACTTGTGTCATTACACTGACTTATTTTTAAACACAAAACTTCCCATTTCCTATGGTGTTCTTTTCTTGCAGTTTTTATAAAACCTGTCTTAATTTCATCAATCTTCTAATATTACTGCTCCATTTTCTTATAGCCTTATTCGATCTAGTATTGTGCTTTTTTGCACTGTATTGGCAACATTCTAGCCATTTTACCTTTACTTAACAAGTTCATAGAACTGTACTCATTCAATTATACTGTCATGTAAATTTAATTAACCTGCATGTAATAAATCCCTTTGGTGATAGATTTGTTGATTTATGATTGGCTGTACATTGCAACAAACTCTTAATTTATGTTAATTGACATAACTGTGAATCCAACTTACGATTTGAGCTTTGCCTTTTTGACATTCATTCTAAAATGCAATGCTTGACCGATGTAATCACAAATTAAAATGTCTAATATGACTTCTTGCAGTTGCCTGCTTACCCCAGCTCTGTGCTTTTATTGACTTGCTTTAATTATTGATTCTGCAAGCAGAGTTGTGTAACGGGCTAAAGACCATTTCAATATAATGCATACAGAGCTGGACAAATTACTTTTAGAAAGTAATTAATTACTAATTACCAATTACTGCCCAATGTAGTAATTTAATTACCAGAGATTCAATTACTCACAGGTAATAGTAATTCAATTACCAATTACCTAGTAATTGTAATTGTACATCAATTACTTTTTCAATTACTTTCAATAAAAATTATTGTGATATAGTTGTATTTAGTAGAATTTTCTTGCAAGTTGCAACTATCATTAGTGTCATAATGCTTAACTTTTATGTTTTGTTAACTATAGTAACCTAATACTTTATCACTCTTGAAGGTTTTTTGAGAATTAAATCTTCTAGCTACATGCACCGTTCACCAAAACCAAAAGTTTTTAGTTTGTTTTGATGTAAGATGTTGTTACGGTATTAAAAGAACCTTACGACACCCACCCAAGGTGAGCATCGCACCACGGAAACTGGCACGCTTGCCCTGAAATCGGTTCGAAATAGGCTAATAGGCCACGGCTGGAACGCTTAGGGAGTCGGGCGTGAGTCACACGGTACGTTCTGGGCAAGCGTGTTGCGGCATAATATATATTGCTATGTTATGCTAGCTGATAAATTTATTTAAATTATCGTATTACTTTGCCTTTTATTTTTAACTTTCAATTCAAATCCGTATTTTACAATATTATTAATGAAACTCTCTCAGGTAGTTCGCAATATCTAGTAACCCAATGATTGACTTGTTAAATTCTCTTTGTTTAATTGCCAGTTCATTGACTTTCAAAAAAAATTGACACCTAACGTCAAATTAATCAAAATTCAGAACGAATATCAAGGTTTTTACAATAAGATCTAATATGCAATTCTTTCACCAATCTCTTATGTAAGTATGAAATTCAATTATATTTTTATACCTTCTTACTGGTTATAGCTTTTTAAATGTTTCATTTAACCTTTTAAAACACAAACCTGATTTAACACTTTGCTTGTTAATACTGCCAAAATCCTTCTAAGCTGGATCCTCACTCCGACTGCACTCAAACACCTGCTGAGTCCTTATCCAAACTGCATCACCTGCGATGAATGTAAACTCTCAGCATCACCTTATTGCCATCTACTTCAAAACTTCCACATCCTATACTGGATTCCTGTCGTTGTTCCCTGCTGCTGTCAACTTCAAATCTCCTAGCTCCTGTACTGGATTACTGCGGCTCCGATCCCTCTCTGGTAAGTGTCAACATAAAGCTTGTTCCAAATATGAATTTGTCTCTTTTTTAGATGGTCCTACGTCTTCAATGATACCCACAGGTTTCCGAAAAACAATTCGCTGCACGTACTAACCTCTTGTTTGTGCCTTGTATTCCATTTCCAATGTAGTATAAATAATATCCTCACTGACCAAAGCTTGTCCCTTTATTTCTTGTTTTTAATATTTTATTTTATGTGTCCACCTCGAATATTTTGCTTTTAACCTATATAATTTGCATCAACCATAACATTTACAAATTATACAACATTTATTAATGTTTCTTTATTCGAAAATCACACCCATATCAAATTATGTATACATTTTTGAGTTGTTTTTTTAGTAACTAATTAAACAAAATTACAAATTATTACTACTAGACACGATTCTTGCTGCCTCCTATCTACTTTTTGTATATAATCAAAACAGATATTTTATTTTAATTATCATAACATATACATTTTAGTAGTAACCTTGGTATTTGTTCCTATTCAGAATTTTCTTATTACAGATTAAGTTTGAGTAATCAATCATTATGCTATTATTTGACTAACCAATAATAAGAAAGTTAATTTCATTATACTTTAACATGTATTTAGATCCATTAATTTGCTTATATCTGACTTCCAAATTTATTTGACTAAACTGTTTCTTTAGTATTCATTTTTAAATTATCAAAGAATATAGTGTATCATAACAATATATAGGGTATGTCGAAATCATGAGGGCGCCACCAAGCCTGTCTTAACCCGGCTAACCGGGCCTGGACGGTTAGACGGGAGCGAAGCACGCAAAATACTCCGCCGATAGGATTACTCAAGAATTGCAAGGTCAAATAACAATTTCGGGATTGCCTTATGCAAGGATTGTAATTAGGTGTCAATCCGACCGCGACTACGCAGCTGTCTTACCCACCTGTACGCTCAAAGCTCCCTCGTTCCGTCGCACAATAATCAGTACAATGAAGGGGGCGCGTATCTGAAACAGAACATGCACAAGTGGAAACAAAACAATAGTTCCCTTAGCTAACAAATCATGTATTGACTAACGGGTTACAATGGGGCAGCAGAGTGCGTCGCCCTATATCTATAACTAGATTATAACTAAGAACACCAGCTGGCGCGCGCTTTAAACCTAGCGACAGATGTTGAACAGTAACGAACAAATTAGCACTCGCAACATGGACAGTCTGCAATTCTGAATGAATGCACAAATATGCTGGCGCGACGCCTTATGCAGCGAACAGCAAAGATCAAATTAGCACTCGCAACATGGACAGTCTGCAATTCTGAATGAATGCACAAATATGTTGACAGTGCCTGTAGGCACCAGAGATGTGACGGCTCGCTCGCGTTCACAGCGGTAATCAGTTCAAAGACACATACCTTAATATGTAGGCGGTTGGGGAGCCTGCTAGAGTCCTCTCAACGTAAGATAGGGACAGGCACGTCACAGTTCGGCTGCGCGGATTTTTGTTACGTCACGCGCCTCAAGAATTGGCAGTGGCGTACACGGATACAAGTGAACTCATCGCGTATCCTATCAAGTACTAAACCCCCTGGTAACAGGACGCCTATTTAAAAACGTGCCGTTGCTAAGTAACCATTGCCCATCGGGATAATCGCCAAACCACTGCGCACCCTGGCAATGATGACGTGCCTGTCCCTATCTTACGTTGGGAGGACTCTACAGTTGAGTTGCGACAGGCTGCAGTCTTAGGTGGCAGGTACCTTCGATGTTCGACGGCTATAGGGATGAGTGCACATCCGCCTTAATGGCGACATGAAACGCGTCAGGACGCGTACGACGGGACGACGAAAAAAATGGCCCACTTTCGTTCTGCGGGACAGATCCTCGTAGGTCGAGATGAAGGGGGCACGACCCCTTACTTACGGAAGCAGGAACTGGGCTCAAAAACACCCACGCTACGCCGAAGACAATTCGAAACTCACATTCACAAGCACCACACGAGCGTTCTCTGCAACGGGCTGCGGTCGACTGCCACTTAAGGCAAAACCGTTTGTCACATAATTGCTGAAGCAGCACTCGACGGGAAAAAGGCTGACGCCCCCGCCAAGGGCGGAAGCGCCGCACGAACGCACACACACTATCCGACCTCTTATTCGATCGACGGCTCTCGGCTGAATGCCCAAAGGGAAGCGCTGGCATAGGTCACCTTGGTCGCGTCCCCACGTGACTAAACCTCGGCAGCCAATCGCGGGGCGATAAAATGAAACAAATTAATGCCGGCAACAATGGTATCACGCCTCAACGGCGTGCTTTCTAGAAGATTCGGAATTCTTGCGGGCGATACGCTCGGCTGTCAAAGCGCCATAAGAGGGGGGCTCCAACCGACGAGAAATACTGCGTTTGGGGCCAAATATGTGCGAAATCATGATTCTGGAATTAGGCGATGGAGCCAAATAAAGAACTAAAAGGGTTTAGCATACGGGCACGCTGCCCTAAAGCCTAGGTGGCTATTTAAAATACCAAAATGACCTAAATCAAATGTGCGGAAGATAAGATTGTACTTGTGCGCAAAGATTGAAAATGGTTTTAACATAGCAACAAATTGCCCTAAAGGCGTGAAATGCAATTAAGCATCTACAACCGCAAAATGACTTAACACTCCCCGTACTTGAAAGAGAGTTCCCCGAAGTCTCTTATAAAACAACGAGGCATTTTGCGACAACGTAACGAGAACTCAAACGAAAACGCAACAACGAAAAACGAACAAAACAAAAACATTCGATACGATAGAGTGCACCCCCAAAGAGATTACGCACACTGGCCACCAGATAGAGTGCAAAGGTGGGAAGAGAGAAGAGGAAGAAAAAAGACTGGATACGCCAGTAGAAAATACGTAAATTTGTTTGTCAGGATCGGGTAAAAATAGGTCTTACACCTGTGGACACTTCCGACCAACCGTTCCAAAAGAACACAGGGAGGGGGGGTATAGAAATGGAAGTCCAAAGTCCCACCCAAGGGTTACCTGAAGAGGGCACGCTGCGCGTCACGAGATCGGCGCATTGTGTGGATCCCACAACTGGTATGAGTACCCAAGAGAAGAGGATGAACCACCAAAAAAAAAGGAAATGGTTGTGACAGAAACTGTCAAAAATAGTCATAATCAGTAATAGGAAAAACTCAGTCCACCGAAATCCTCAATCTATGCCGATGCCGGAGCCAAATCGACTATTAAACCGCAAAGCGCGAGCTCGAAAAGGACTCCAACACCGAACACCAAAAGAAAATCACGAAGAACTAAGTCTCCAAGGGTGTAGGCGTTCGATGACGCATGCTCAATAAATCCTTTTCAGAACTCCATGCGGCCCAAAGGGACTACCTTACGACGACAGGGTCCGCACGAAACAAAATGACCAGAAACACGCTCTCTTTATGTAATCCCACACAGGTGGTTGAAAATGGCGACGGCCAACGGTACGGTAAAAGAGCGCTAGGCCACGAAAACAACAGGGCATCACTACATAGAAAAACTCAAAAATCTGTTGAACACTCAAACACTATACACTTAAGAAACCTTATGCGAACAACCGGCCATTACCGCCACACAAAGCTCAGAAGCTGCAACGAAACTGTTCACAAAGAACACGATACTTGACAACATGACGTCATCAGACAAAAAGGATACGGTAAATGACAACAAAACGTCAACAAGTACGAAGCATTCCGACCAGCGGCAAAAGCTCGTTAAATGCTAACAGAGAGTGTACAAAACACTACTATGACTGTTAGGGGTGTCCACGAAGAAGTCGGTAAACAAAGTTGGGCGGTATGTGATAATAATGAAAATGAAATAAAAGTCCAACGAAAATAACTACATCAAACCAACTAAGAAGATGGCCTGAGGGACGTAATAACCGCACGAGCGAATCTCCCCAAGCACACCAACAACACACCAAAACTTATCAACAAACCAAAACATGGTCATGAAGGTGAAAAAGAATTCCAACCTGCTTACCAAAAATCAACTCGGTACAACACCAAACGATAGAGAAAAAAAATTGTCAAAATCGGTAATCATCAACGTCAAAATCGATAAACCTCGCTAACGTGAACGTCAAAATCGATAAACGTCAGTTCGGTACAACAAAAGTGTCAACTTAGCCCAAGGCTAAACAATGTAAGCGACAGCGAATCGAAACTCCCAACTAAGCCTTCAAAAAGACTTAAAAAAAACAAGGTCGGTACCTTCACTCAACAACATCTGGTACTAAATCCGACTAATACGGGATAAAATCTGCACTAAATGCAACGAGAGATCTCGGTAGTATGAACTGGCTAAGAAAAACAAGAAACGACGGTAAAAATGACGAAAAAGATACTCAAAATATGAAAAGACATGGAAAAACACAAAAAGAAAACTCAAAAAGGCGATAAACAACAAGAAAACACAAAACTACAAATAGAAAATAGGAAAAAACAAGAAAAAACATATAGAAAACAAGAAAAGAAACGTAAAGACAAATGACAACTAAGAAAAAACATATACACGGTCAAGAAAACTAATGCAAATAAACTAAGAACAGGAAAAGACAAGAAAAGACATATAGAAAACAGAAGAAAACAGGAAAAGACAAATAGAAAACAAGAAAAGAAGCTCGGTAAAATATTCTACTAAGAAAAAAAACGGTTTACCAGTCCATACCACTTCGAAATGACGAAAAAAAACATTTGTGACAACAATATAAATGACACAACAAGGCTAAGCAAAGCAAAGCCAGAAAGGCCTAAAAGGCCCCACGTTGGGCGCCAAAATTAGCCTGTTACGGTATTAAAAGAACCTTACGACACCCACCCAAGGTGAGCATCGCACCACGGAATCAGTCCTGAAAACTGGCACGCTTGCCCTGAAATCGGTTCGAAATAGGCTAATAGGCCACGGCTGGAACGCTCAGGGAGTCGGGCGTGAGTCACACGGTACGTTCTGGGCAAGCGTGTTGCGGCATAATATATATATAGGGTATGTCGAAATCATGAGGGCGCCACCAAGCCTGTCTTAACCCGGCTAACCGGGCCTGGACGGTTAGACGGGAGCGAAGCACGCAAAATACTCCGCCGATAGGATTACTCAAGAATTGCAAGGTCAAATAACAATTTCGGGATTGCCTTATGCAAGGATTGTAATTAGGTGTCAATCCGACCGCGACTACGCAGCTGTCTTACCCACCTGTACGCTCAAAGCTCCCTCGTTCCGTCGCACAATAATCAGTACAATGAAGGGGGCGCGTATCTGAAACAGAACATGCACAAGTCGAAACAAAACAATAGTTCCCTTAGCTAACAAATCATGTATTGACTAACGGGTTACAATGGGGCAGCAGAGTGCGTCGCCCTATATCTATAACTAGATTATAACTAAGAACACCAGCTGGCGCGCGCTTTAAACCTAGCGACAGATGTTGAACAGTAACGAACAAATTAGCACTCGCAACATGGACAGTCTGCAATTCTGAATGAATGCACAAATATGCTGGCGCGACGCCTTATGCAGCGAACAGCAAAGATCAAATTAGCACTCGCAACATGGACAGTCTGCAATTCTGAATGAATGCACAAATATGCTGACAGTGCCTATAGGCACCAGAGATGTGACGGCTCGCTCGCGTTCACAGCGGTAATCAGTTCAAAGACACATACCTTAATATGTAGGCGGTTGGGGAGCCTGGTACAGTTGAGTTGCGACAGGCTGCAGTCTTAGGTGGCAGGTACCTTCAATGTTCGACGGCTATAGGGATGAGTGCACATCCGCCTTAATGGCGACATGAAACGCGTCAGGACGCGTACGACGGGACGACGAAAAAAATGGCCCACTTTCGTTCTGCGGGACAGATCCTCGTAGGTCGAGATGAAGGGGGCACGACCCCTTACTTACGGAAGCAGGAACTGGGCTCAAAAACACCCACGCTACGCCGAAGACAATTCGAAACTCACATTCACAACCACCACACGAGCGTTCTCTGCAACGGGCTGCTGTCGACTGCCACTTAAGGCGAAACCGTTTGTCACATAATTGCTGAAGCAGCACTCGACGGGAAAAAGGCTGACGCCCCCGCCAAGGGCGGAAGCGCCGCACGAACGCACACACACTATCCGACCTCTTATTCGATCGACGGCTCTCGGATGAATGCCCAAAGGGAAGCGCTGGCATAGGTCACCTTGGTCGCGTCCCCACGTGACTAAACCTCGGCAGCCAATCGCGGGGCGATAAAATGAAACAAATTAATGCCGGCAACAATGGTATCACGCCTCAACGGCGTGCTTTCTAGAAGATTCGGAATTCTTGCGGGCGATACGCTCGGCTGTCAAAGCGCCATAAGAGGGGGGCTCCAACCGACGAGAAATACTGCGTTTGGGGCCAAATATGTGCGAAATCATGATTCTGGAATTAGGCGATGGAGCCAAATAAAGAACTAAAAGGGTTTAGCATACGGGCACGCTGCCCTAAAGCCTAGGTGGCTATTTAAAATACCAAAATGACCTAAATCAAATGTGCGGAAGATAAGATTGTACTTGTGCGCAAAGATTGAAAATGGTTTTAACATAGCAACAAATTGCCCTAAAGGCGTGAAATGCAATTAAGCATCTACAACCGCAAAATGACTTAACAATGTAAGTAAATAAATAAACGCAAGGATAACAATTATACAGGGTGTCCCAAAAAAATAGGACACCGATTTGGCATAGATTCCTTAGGTTATAATAAACCGATTAAACCTAATATACTTTAGTACAAAGCCCCTTCAGTAAGAAGGTATAGGAACTTGGAAGTTCAACTCTATATATTCTTTTATATTAGTTTCCACATAAGTTATCACTAAAGTTGAGCTTTTTATCACGATTGTGTATTTAGTTGCCGAGGTCCGAAGAACCAAAGCAAATAAACCACACAAGGATTGAAATGGAACTTCCAGTGCCCAGGGGTACATTGTTTTTTTAAATCGAGAAATCGCGAAGTTACAACATTTTAACCAACTTTTATAGGTTACGTTGACGTCGGTTGACGTTTATCTATCGCCCAGCCGACTACAAAAAGTTGTAAAACCATGGATTACCTAACTGCCGATTTCTCGTATTTTATTTAACGATTTCGACGTGCTTCACTGCCAATTAAACAAAAAAATTCGAATATGAAGAAACGTCGAATTTAATTTTGGCTAGATTTTGTAATGATATTAGGAAAAAATAGCACACTGAATATGTTATAAAAGTGATTTTTCCATGTTCGTGATAAATTAATCCACTCCCTTTGCATCACTCGCTCGTAAATTAAACGTTGAAAAACTTTCACTTTTCTTAACTTGTAGAACAATCTATTATTAAATACGCTTAACATGAGGCTGAATGACGAAAATATGTAACTTACCTAAGTATACAGGGTGGAGCATTGGATTTCTTAAGTGTTTGACAGCAAATTTCTATTTAGATTTTGTAGAAGAACGATCCACTTGGCGCAACTTGAGCATTTTTTGTTGGCTCTGTTCGAAAATACTTTTTTTACCTTTTTATACAAAAGTGACATTTTCTGTCGCCTGTTAGGGGTATAGGGAAAATATACGTTTGGGTCCCTGGTTGGTTTCCAATGGCAGTGGGAGGAAATATAATACATTTACTGCCGTTGCCATTACAGACGAGAGACAATGTGATTATTATTAATAATAAATCAACTAGCCTCCTGGTTTTCATATTTAAATATTTTTGAATGCAGCTGATTACAAGAGATAGTATCATCATAAAATGTATGTCTAACTCTTGACTAAAACGTCATTTCATCCCTTGCATGATTACAATAAATTGATTAGGTACTGTTATCGCAAACTCTGAAGAAGTAAACTACATCTGCGGGAGGGAATGATACTTTTCCTCCCTAGTATTACAAATAGTTATTAAAAATGTATTAGGTAACTTCTGAAATTTTAAAACAAACTATCAATTTGGTGTTGATCAGGGACCGTTGAAAGTTGAGAGATGATTGATAAACCTAGTTGAAAATGGCTGATTGAAATAAGAATTCGTACTTTAGATACAAAAACAAAAGACATTTGCTCAAGCACGTAACAATGAAGTCATTTTTATATTCAAGTGACCTTTATACTGTGTGTTCAAAACGAAATTACATAAAGGTTGAATATGGCAATTTTTAGAATTTTCAATCGCGATATCAGCGTATAATATAAACTTATGACAGCAACAACAGTGATTATGTTAATGAATTCTAAAGCTTGCTGTTGCTAATACTTTTATATTCCATGGCCAATCCTTAAGTAATTTCTTTTTGAACACACCGAATAAGAAAATTACTGTGAACGCTCGACAACTAACTTGCTCAGGTTGCTTTCATAGTTTTATTTCAAATTTCAAAATGTTATTAACATCTTTAATAATACCTATTGATTTTAAGTTTAGGGCAATAAAATATCTGAAATTGCGTAAATTGGGTCACTATACACTGTTCTTGTAAAAAACTAAATGGAATTTTGTGTAAAATTATTAAGAAACCAATATTTGAATGTCTCGTAATTAGCAAGGGGGTTTTTAATAATAATCGAAGCTAACATGCTGCAGCAGTGCATAAAAATTATGCTCTAGTGACAGTATACAAAGCAGCATATGAGCATTACAAGGCAAGAAAGCGACAAACAATGGATAATTTACAAAATGTTCAATGCAAGAATGCGGTAAACTTATGCGGCGGCATTTTAAAATTACCATACGCCATAATGCATTTTTCAGTCAACCAGACATGGGATTTTGCAATTAGGTACATTTTATATATGTGTTTTCCGTTGTTTAAATGTTGTCATCGGATTTTGTCCATTTAATTCAATTCCTCACTCAAAAACATAATTTTCTGGACTGTCTGTTACACTTGCACGGATCGTTTACAACAAGCAAATTGAAATGAATAAATAATCATTTTGAACCAATATCGTCTAATAAAGCTATTTAAAATTATTATTTTACCGTAGGTATTGTAACCTGTAATGTACTTACAGCAAATATTCTTATAGCGTCTTACACTTAGCGTCTCTCACAATAAATATTAGTGTCACTAAGTCGCTATTACAAGCTACAGATACACGCACTAATGCTCGTGGACGCGTCATACAAAATTCAGAAGTTGCTGTTATTCGACTCGTCAGAGGAACTAATAAATTAGGCTTATATTGCGCTGGGAATACCTTGCGATTTGCTTAATATGTAACTTAATAAGACCTTATCTTATTTATGCGTTCTGGAGATTTAGCACCCTATCGAGGTCAGTAATTCAGTAATTAAAATACCACAAAGTAATTCAATTACCTCAAGTAATTTCAATTATCACAAGTAATTCAAATACCTATAAAGTAATTTAAATACTTTAGAGTAATTTAATTACACGAAAGTAATTGAGTAATTGAATGCAGTAATTAATTACTTTTTAAAAGTAATTTTCAAGTACTTTCTAACAAAGATGGCAATTCCCAATTACAATTACCTCATTTTGAAAAGTAATTCAATTCCAAGGCAAATAAACAAAAAGGAATTTAATTAGTAATTTAATTAAAAAGTAATTAATTACTGCCCAGCTCTGAATGCATAATTTTATTAGCTAACTTTTATTTTCTCTAGTATCAACGTTTTAATAATTAAACCATAACCAATCCTGTTATTTTATTTTATTCTTTAAACATAAATTCATCAATTGAACAGAATATCCTCTGGAAACAATACCATGTAGATGCAGGCGAATCATCGACGCTAAAAGCGATAGACAAAAAACTGGATTCTTTCAAATTGTGGTACTGGAGACGGATGTTAATTACTTTCACCGTAGACAGCGCACTGCAGTGATCTATCTGTAGTTGAATAACTAAACATTCCAATTACACTGTCCACAATTGTTCAAAGAAGAACACTGCCGCACTTTTACAATGTCACGATCAAGAAAATATCCGTAATGTAGACATTCTGATAAAGTGAAAGACCAATATTGTAAACAAAAGCTAACCTATACGAAGTGCGTTCATCAAAAACGGCGAATTTATTAATAAAACACCAAATATTAAATTATTTGTCAATATTTATTTTGTGGCTTCAAAGCATTCATTCCTCTTCCGATAGCCAGCTTCAGTTTTCAAAACAGCTTTTGTAATCCAGTTTCGGAATGACCAAAAGCTCATTAAGCGATTTTTGTTTTATCTCATCAATCGTCTAAAATTTACGCTCTTTCAATATTTCTTTGAGTTTTAGAAATAGAAAAAAGTGTGTAGGTGCTAGAGCTGGCGCATACGGAGCCTGCGGAACAGTGGTCGTTAAATTCCAAAAAGGTAATGATAAGCATGGACTTGTGAGATGGTGCGTTATCCTGATGTAGATTAGATTAGATTAGATTAGATTTCACGACTGCCTTTTGCTGGCATGCGCACGTCAGGCCTTTGGGCTTTTTGTACTGTCGGGAGTATTCAAGTTAGCAAGCCGACATCGGTATCTTTTACTAGACTTGCAATGTCCCCTACTAGCTTGCGGTTGTCAATAGAGTTAAGGCTCCAATCGAGTTGGTGTTTTTTACGCTTTAATGCTGGGCATTCAAAGAGGATATGGTAGGCTGTTTCATCATCCTCTTGGCATAGTCTGCAAACAGGTTCATCTCTATAGATATTGATCCTGTGCATAAATTCTTTGAATGCTCCAGTGCCTGTTAGTAGACTGACTACTTGCTTGATTCGAGTTCTGTTCAGTCTCAACAGGGTTTTGGTGATATGTGGATTCGGAGTTTTTAGCAATCTTTTGCAGTATGTTGCTTGATTGTAGTTTCTCCACCTTAGTTGGTGTGCGGTATTGACCCATTCATTAATGGCTGAGCGGGCTTGGTTTTTCTGAATGCTTAGACCAGGTTCTGGACTGGTCATTGCATTACGGGCTGCTTCTTTTGCGAGCTTGTCTGCCTTTTCGTTTCCTTCAATACCTTGGTGACCTGGGATCCAGCATAATTTTACTGTATTTCCCTGGCTTAAAGTTTGAAGTTTGGATTTGCATTCCTTGACCAGTCTCGATGAAGTAGCTAGTGCTGCCTGACTGTCTGAGAGAATGTGTACCATGCACCAGCTTCTTTTCTATGCTGATGTTTGCGCATACGTTAATAGCTTGTACTTCAGCCTGAAAGATGTTACAAAACTTTCCTAGACTGACTTTTTCGTTGGTTCTAGGATTGGTACTGTACACACCAGAGCCTGTACCCCCTTCAAACTTAGATCCATCAGTGTAAAAAATGATGTTCTTATTTGTTGGAGTTGGTAGTTGGTCCGGATTCCAACTTGTGTGTACAGTAAAGTTTTTTTCAAAGTCATAGGTTTTGATTATAAGATCAGAACCCATTGCTAATATTGGGTTGTTGATGTGTGACATGATCTTGCCATGTCCTAGATTATTAGCTGTGGTCATCCAGTGACCAGTACTTTGTAATCTGTAGGCTGCCATTCTGGCTTCACCTTCCAAGAAGATGTGCAGAGGTGGCAGATTTAAAATAGCATTCAGTGCTTGTCCTGAGGTGCCTTTAAAGGCTCCAGTGATGCACCGATTAGCTAGATATTGTATTCTGCTGATTTTGTGGATCGCAGTTGCTTGTTTTATTTTGGGCCACCAGGCGATTATTCCATATGAAATTATTGGTCGAACCATGGTTTTGTACAACCAGAGGGTCAGTTCCGGTTTGAGCCCCCACGTACTACCTATGGCTCTTTTCCCAATAACTAATGTTTGTATGCACCTGGTGATTGTTTTGTCTAAGTGGGAGTTCCAAGTTAGTTTGGAATCGATGGTTAGACCTAAGTACTTAACCTCGTTCTCCCAGTTGACATTTGTCTCAAACAGTTTTATGTTCATTCTGTTTGTGATGTTCTTTCTACAAGTGAAAGCGACGAGAACGGCTTTGCTGGGATTAATTCTAAGATTATTCTCTAGACACCACTCTTCGGTTATCTTTAGTGCTGATTTCATTACATTGTCTACGGTTCTTTGGTATTTACCTTGAATCAGTATGACAATGTCATCAGCGTATCCTTGAGTGTAGTAGCTTTTGTTATTGAGTTGGATCAGCAGTTCATCAACTGTGAGGCACCACAGGAGTGGAGAAAGAACTCCTCCCTGTGGACATCTCCTTGTCGCCTGCACTGTCTTTTCCTTGTCAAATAACTTGATCCTGATGTAACATTCATGCATTTTTGCGCCAAAAATCATGGACCACACAAACCAATACATATCCCATGACCATCAGCAATTTCTCACACAGTTAATGGGCGATTGCGCAGAACCATTCCCTTCACCTTTTCAATAGTTGCGTCACTTGTCTTCGTTGTCGGGGGCGTGAATTTCGTCGTGTTCGATTGATTAGCGACTGCTTTAAATAGATTAAACAGCACACAAATTTAATGCACGTTTTCTGTTCTAGAAACTCACACATAGCAAAATCGCGGGAAAACCAACACAACCTCTGACATACACAAACGTCGTATGCAGATTACTGAATCAATATGGCTGCAATGTATAACGTCTGTACACAACAGGAATACCAACATATTAAAAACATGCTGTTTTACATTTGACAACTATATAATGCCGTTCACGATCTTTTTGGGTCGGGGAGGCTATGACCATCTAGTAATGTAGTTGGCAGTACCTCTGTGGCAACTGAATTCCCTAATAGAAATTGACACTCTTTGTGTTAGGTTAGGTTGTTTTCAGTTTAAGGTTATATTTTCTGAATAGGTACATTGTTGCCGGATCTGTCGACAACTGACGACAGAAACGAAAATGAGAAATAATGCATAAGAAAAGCATTCAATATTAATGTTTATTGCAATTTGGATACGAATTGTGTACATGATAAGAATATGCCACTTTATTTTACATGCTTGCTTGCTTGCTGATGTGGAAGGATAAAGACGTCACCAACTGATGCAATATTGGTCTTATAGAAATTAACAAGTGAAAAATATCTTGTCAAATGGATGGCTTGTTGATTTTACTTCATGTCGATTTTCACATCTGCCACATACCATTTCAACACTAAAATAGTAATAAGTAGGTAGGTAGTAAATTATTATACATTATTACGCTGGATTATTGTTTGTCCTTTCCAAAATTGTATCATAGTTCGTTTCAATGATAATATACAGATAGGTACTTGTTCAGAAGATCAGAGATAATTTTACACTGCCTCCACATAATGATGATGATATGAGTTGATCAACAAATTACAATAATCCAAACCAGCACTAAAACAAATGCTCCCTTAATATCTTAACACTTTTGCATCATATAATCATATTCCTTACTAATTTTGGTTAAACTGTTTAAAAAAGCATCCTCTGACAAACATCTAAGCTAAGGCATGATTTCATATAACCACTTAAAATTTTGCCCAAATACCTGCTATTCACTCATCCTACATTATTTCGCCATGAAAACCTTTATCATCATTATTGTTCTCTGATTGTGAATCAGATTCACCTAGCGAAATAATAAAGAGAGGTATGTTTTCATACGATAAATTTCCCTTGTGGTTTCTCCAGCCATCCAAAAAAAGTTTTTCGCAATGTCTACAAAATATTGGCACATTTCTGGAGTACACTTGGAAATGAACTCAGGCCATAAAGTCTCTACTTTACCCTTGGATGAAGGTTGAGAATTGATGTGCTTGTTATAATACGATTTACAAAACCCCCATGCCATTTCAATTGGATTATATTGACATTGACTACATTTACACGGTAATTTAACGCTGGTGTTATTTAAACCGTTGTTATTAAAACTCGTGTAAAACTTGCGTTTACACAAGGGGTGTTGTACAGGAGTTAAAGTGTACGTCGGTGTTAGCGTGGTGTTATCTAAATTCTCGTCGCAGTGTAACCAACTGCTTCAAGATTTTCCTTCTGTAACTCTGTCAGATGCTGCTTGTTATTATAAAATTATAAACATAACCGCTATAACCTACAAGATTAATAACACAGCTGATACAATTCAACGGAGTGACATTAGTGTGGTTGACAACTGCGACTCAGAACAACCAACCATCTTTACAATTATGTTGGTAGTCCTGTTTCAAAACGGGTGTAAGTCGAAAGTATCCATTTACACGTACATTTTACACCCGCTCACTAACGTCACGCCTTTTGGCGAAGTGGTGTAGCGTTAGTAAACCGGTTCTAGTAAAACCGGCGTTAAACCCCATTTACACTACAATTTACACCGGTGTTAACAACAACCGATGTTGTAACACCGGTGTTAGCGGACCGTGTAAATGTAGTCAATGGTATGGGGGTAATCTAAGAACCTCATGTCCATGTTCCAATTTTTTTTACACACTTGATAAATCATTTATTTTCTTAAGCATATTAAAATAATAAATCTGGCAATGCGGTGGCAAGAAAATGTCGAACAGACACTGACAAAAAAAGTTGCATCCGCTACATCACCGAATCAGCTAGTCCAACATGAAAAGAAAAAATCATAACCAACTCTGTCCCAAAAGGGTCGTGACCGGATTATACACCATGTCTTACAATAAAATCCCTTCCTTGCTGAACATCCCCCGTATGTATACAACTTACAACACCTCAGATATGATTTCATGCGATTTAAGAGAAGAGTACAGTGTACAGACACCGAAACGGACTCAATATAACTGATTATTTTCACTTCTCGATACATAAGACGTAGAAAGCGTACGCCACCAAGCACGATTTAAAATGTCTCTTTGACTTTCAAGACAACTTTCGATATCGAATTACGGTAGACTCAGGGATATGCAACTGAGTACTTTGATCGATTAAAATTGTAAATTACGGAAACTTACCCAAGCAATCAAGATAAGCTGAGTTTGATTCCAAACTTCTTCTTAGCATTTTCAAAACCCCTCATCTAGGAATTTTTGATGCAAAATAATAAAAATAAAAATTTTTAATAGCAATAGTACTCCAAATATAGCCACAACAAAAGATGCCGTAACATCAAAACTTAATTATTTTTTGGGATAAAAATAACAACTTTATTTAATTATTACGTTTTACAAAAAGTGTATCCCGTTCTTAAAGTTATTTTGTATTGTCCCAAGCTTGGTTTCTGTTTAAAGATCGTACACACTTTTAATTAATTTTCCCGTGTAAGGAAAACATGAAAATTAGTTTTCAATATCATCTCAGCCATTATGAAAAAAAAAATAAACAGAAAATAATATTGTAAAAATAGGGCAAGAAGCCTTATGATCGTTTAAATATTACACAAAAAATAATCAAAGTGCACTTGACGTTAAAAAAACTAAAAGTAAAATATAGGTACGTAACTAAATCCGAACACAACTTCATTCAACAGCTCCTGAAATAAAACATTAACTATTATTTTTAATACAAACGTAGTTATTTTTCTATAACAATTTAAGTGCTAAATGATTTAATGTTTCGTATTATTTATTTATACTCCGCATAACTACATATCACACAAATAAAATTAAATAATACATATGCATAAAATAAACACTCCCAGGATTTGTAGAATTTTTGAAAAGAAACTAGCTTAGTAAATACAGATAAACATAAAAAACTACACTATAGTTTCTGATATTGCAGATTTTATAAAAACCATTAAATCTTAAATTATGTAATTTGATGTTTTGATCATATTTCGATTAATATTGCTTGTAAAATAATTGTTATTCATTCAGCCTACTTTGATCGCCACGGTAGGTTTATGTAAATTCGCATTTTTGATAGACGCTTATGCAAAGCTACAGATAATACTAATAGGTAGCCCAAGTACCCTTGTTCTAACCACCGAAATTTAAAATCATTATGTTTAAAAATATCGAAGATATGGAGTTATTAAGTGACAAAGTATGATATATTGTGCATTAATAAAAACGTCATAAAATACTGATTTTTGGGGATATTTTTGTGACATTATTTTTTATAAACTATTATATTTTTACACAGATCCGAGCCAGTAAGTCTTATCTGAATAATGCGAAGTATAATCTGCATTCGCATGTACGAGTGTCTACAATGATAACGATTATTTCCGTAAGCAAATTCTGATTATAATTAGGTATGTGCGGGTTTAAAAATATAAAACATGGGTAATACTAGAAGTTTGTTATAGTTTATATGTGGATAACAGCAAATGTTTTTATTGGATAAGCTACAGATTTTTATCAAACCCCAGCGACCGGCAATAGAACATCACTTATTAGTTAAGTACAAGTAGAAACTTCCGCGAAAAGAAACTTACCCCAAGAATATCGAAAACACAAGCAAAGAGAGTGCAAAACCGAATTATCAATGTCATAATGAATAGTAGCTAACTACAGCAAGCACTAAATTTTCTGCAAAAGAGGCGAATCTCATAATCGCTAGTGCTTTTTGTAACATATATGTAAGTTAATGTACAGTAGAAGACTTAACAAGTGTCACATTTTATATATTAACATTTGCCTAATCGTCTGTTGTTGAAAATATGGAGGTTAACAAATTTTAGTTGTTTGCTTTCACATAATACTTTTAGATATCAAAAAACTGAGATCAGCAAGGTTCCATTTTAATTTTTTGATGTACAATTATTTAATAAACCTCATGCTGTGTACCAGGTCATCTTTGAAATTTGCATAACCCTCCCAACAGTCGTTATAACGATTGTGGTCAACACACCGACAGCACGGTTATTGTTTTAAATTATTATCTTTCAGCGGTGAGTTATTATAATGATGTATCATCATATCAATTTACATTGTGTTTCTGTTGCTTTGCAATAAAGTTGACATAACAATAGTGTCATTAAGCTTTAGAAGGATCATTTCTGATCACTCCATTTAGTTTTCTGAATGAAAACATATACCGAGTGTTTCACTTAAGGTGCAAAGATAGGGAAACAGCATGGAAAATCGTATATATGCAGATTCCTAGTTGCCGTTTGAATTGATTTGATTGATAGTATCAGTCGAAAGAGAAAAAATCTTAATTCGATACTACTTTACTTGAATTTGTTGCTTGTTTAACAGGCGCGTAGGAGCCGCGGGGGCCACGGGGGCCAATGGCCTTCCTCAAATAATTTTCGGAGGGACCTGGTTCCCTCAAAATATCTTTTTCTAGTTGAATCATAATTTATAATTTTACGTATTTCTTATAACCACTAACATGAACATATATGAATTTGAAGTGTAATGAAAACCCCCCGTTTGTAAATCGCCTTATTTTTTAGCGCCGTCGAGTGAGCGATATTAAATTTCACTATTCCAGAAAGTAATCGGTGTTTTCGGATACTTTTCTATATACAGGGTGAATGAGACCACCCGTATCAGTATTTTTTTTAAAGAACGGTGAGTCGTAGAGAGTTGGGATAAAAAAATTATTATAAAAGTCATACTAAAGAATCGAATGGTGATATTATTTCTCGAAAAAGTCAGCACCACGAGTAGTTTTGTCCACAATGTTCAGAACTCCAAAATGTTAAATGGCACAATAAGTCGAAAAACGTATTGTTGAAAAGATCGTTAAAAAAGAAGAAAGTTTTGTAAGAAAAAGTATTTTATTACTACCACCCCTTTTAAGTAATATGCGATTAAAGTTATTAAATTTGAAATTCGTTGTTAACAAACAAAATTGAAAAGTCGGCTTTTAAAATCTAGTTACCGAATTAAACAATGTTACAAGTGTTCTACAAAACTTTCTTCTTTTTTAACGATCTTTTCAACAATACGTTTTTCGATTTATGGTGCCATTTAAAATTTTGGAGTTCTGGACATTGTGGACAAAACTACTCGTAATGCTGACTTTTTCGAGAAATAATATCACCATTCGATTCTTTAGTATGATTTTTATAATAAATTTTTTATCCCAAATCTCTACGACTCACCGTTCTTTAAAAAAAATACTGATACGGGTGATCTCATTCACCCTGTATATAAAACTGAAAGTCCTGACTCATTCACTCACTCATCAACGCCCAGCCCAAACCCTTGGACCTAGAAAACTGAAATTTTGCACAGAGGTTTCCTTTATGATGTATACAAGGAATAAGGAAGGATATTTTGAAATTCAACCTCTAAAGGGGTAAAATAGGGGTTCCAATTTTGTATGGAGAAATAATATTAAATAGACATTTCAACTTAAAACTTCGTAGGAGCACTCCTAAAAACAAATAAGCAAACAAGTATTTCGTGATTTTCCGAAAATCAACCCCTTAGGGGGTGAAATGGGGTAAATAAGCCTAAAATACGATATGGGTGTCGTTATTGAAGTTATTTGGGACGTTGATTGCGAAAATGGCATTTATTTTTAAGTCCAAGACGGTGAACATGACATAAGGGAAAGGACAGGACGGGACGGGGCGGGACGGGACGGGACTGGACGGGACGGGACGGGACCGGACGGGAAGGGACTGGACTGGACGGGAAGGGACGGGACGAGACGAAACGGGAAGGGATGAGACGGGACGGAGCGGGACGAAACGGGACGGAAAGGAAGGGGAGGGATGGGATGGAAAGGAAGGGCAAGGGACAGGATAGGACGGGACTGGACGGGGCAGAACCGGACGGGAAGAAACGGGACGAGACGAGACGGGAAGGGACGAGACGGGACGGGGCGGGACGGAACGGGACGGTAAGGAAGGGGAGGGATGGAATGGAAAAAGAGGGGACGGGACGGGATTGGACGGGACTGGACGGGACGGGACGGGAGTGAACGGGAAAAGAAGGAAAGGGTTGGGATGGAAGGGGAGGGGACGGGACGGGACGGAGAAAGGGACGGGGACGGGGATAGGAAGGATAGAAAGTTTTTTTGAAAAATCAAAAATAAAAATGTTTCTCATATTTGGCGGACACTGTAAAGGAGGTAGAACATCTAGATCTAGACGATCTTGTAAACAATTTCGTAGGTGCTTTACCGACTAGAATTTCTGTTGTTGTAACAAGTTCCTAAATAATAGTTTCTTAATTGTATTTATTTTTGTATTTGTGTTTTATAGACATTTATTATATTTCGAATCTATATTTACACTTTTTTAATTTTTTGAAAACTAGTATATTCATTTAAGTTTGCTTATTCATGTGTATTCTTTGCTTATGTGAAAATCTGATAATAAACATTGTTCATTGTTTAATTAATTTTTTATGGTACAGTGTTTTTTTAATAAAATGGTACTTATTAAGTAACCAGTGACTAAAAATATACTATTATAGTATTAAACTAAAAATTGATAATCAGGAAATCAGAAATATTATATATATATGAATCAAGTTAGAAGCCTTTATTGAAATTAGAATGGCCCCCGCAGTCTAGAAAACGCTCCTACGAGCCTGTTGTTTAAGATAGAAATAACGTGCGTTAAAACACCTTTATTTACTAGCAACCTCATATTGTACATCATCATTATAGAAACAAAATATGAAAAGCTACTCATAACTCCCAAGGGACTTATCAAATTATTTCTCCCTCAAACTCATGGTAACCAAGCAACTACAAATAACGTTTTAGCAACCATACAATGAGGCAATCCTTGATGTTACAGTTCTTCTATGAAAATAGTGAAATAAATATTTTGATAGTTAGCTATGAAATAGGAGGCATATGTATTATTAAATCAGAAAACCAAAATATTATAACCTGACAAGACACTAATGACGAATAGTACCTAACCTTAAATATTTGCTCTGTTATTTTGTCTTTGTAATTATAAACATTTTTTTTAATATTAAAAACTGAATAAATACAAAACATAAGAGAAAATACTACAATGGCACTTGACAGTATGTAATATTTATGTAACAAAACAAAAACTAAATTATATTAAAAATAGGTTAGTCGTCACTGTTTTCGGCAAAATCTGAAATATCGATTTCGTCATTAACATTTATTATTAATGGGGAAACTTTTACGTTGCACGAATAAGAATTTTCAATAACATGTTGTACACATTTACTTCAAAAGCAAGTATCAATTTGATTTACTGCTAGCCTTATATGATATAAAACCGTACTGCTCAAATTTGGTGAAGTATTTAAGGCTGGCATTTACTTAAAATAAAATTCTGTTTGATGTATGTAAAGTTGCATAACTACTAAAACTAAGACTAATTGTTTGTGTATGACTCGAGACTCCAGAAAGATTAAGAACTGGAAAGTTAAGCGGATTAAAATGTTTCTTGGTACTAAATACCAAATCGTTTGCGTTGGCATTTTGTTTCACATTTTAAATATTGCATTGCCTTCCGACACGTATACAATTCATTTATGTATTTCCAATATGTATTTACATATTTTCTTGGCTAAATGAATATTTAATTAGTTTTTAAATAGTCTAACGATCGGATATGGCTAAACCAGCAATAAATATTCGTATTATAAAATAGATACCGGTATGTATGTACAATAATTAGTAGTGCAAGAATGTACACTCCGATGGAAGCCGTATTAAACAACAAAATCAAATTCTGTCGAGTAGAGGAAAGCGAATTAAAATTAAAACAAAATGACAGCTACATGTACCAAATCCAAGGGCAATTAAATATCGCGAAAAAATACATTTGCTATTTTGTTATTTGGACTCCTAGTGATATTTCAGTGGAAGTGATAAAAACCGATCCTTTGTTTTGGGAGCAAAAAATGCTTCCGAAACTTGAACAATTTTATAACTCGGCATTGTTACCCGAAATTTTGGATTTAAGACAATCACGACAGCTACCTATTCGAGAGACATTTTTAAATTGATGTACGTGGAAGAAACTATATCTTCTGCAATTAAATGTAAAATGTGTATAGGTACGTATACTGTAAAAAATTGTTGCTTTTTTCCACTTTTTTTATTAATTTATCTAGATCAGTATACAAAATACTATACAGGCTGATTTATTAATCAATATTTAGCATTAATTAATCACTAGTTATATTTGTTTGTAAGATTGTTTATTTATGCACTGACAACAGTTATGTTATTGCTATATGTATTATTTTAGTAAAGTATTTGCGCTGATGTATTTATTGTTTTAATTTTTTCTCGTTAGCACTATCAACACTATTAGCTAAGATGTCGTAAATATCTTGACGAAATTTTCTTTTGATTCAATTATGTATGGAGTTGATTCCAATATCATAATAAAATTGATTACTTTGAGAACCGTACTTGCTGTATTATTAGTTTGATTTGGATAAACAAATGCGTTACCAAGCTAAGTAACTTTCTACCTGCAGTTTACAGAAAGGTACAATCCTCTTATAATCCTCTTATTCTCTTATCAGTAATACGCTTGTTGTTTAACAACGGGTGGTTGCCGGGACATAGCCCTGGTTAAGGTGTTGCCTATATTTGTACGTATTTAACAAAATTAATAGAACATTTTTTAATCGCTAACTGAATTAATTCGTCACTGCAGGGAACGCAAAAATAGATCGATGCATGTAGGTCAATAAAATACTTTTATTTAACGGAACAAAAGGACAAAAACTTATAAAGATGAATTCCGTTGGCAGTATCAATTAAAATTCATGTGTTATGTGTAACGCGATATCATCCACATTTATGAAAAAAAAAACGCTTTTCGAGATTTAGCCCGTTGGAGAAAAGGTTGCTCTAAATGGTCCTTAAATTAGTTTTTTAATCATACTGCTGTGAAGCGAGATATCCCAGTTAGCGTTTCACCATTCCACGGTGCAAAACGGCTTAACGAAATACAACCCTTAAAGCTCACACTTTGTGTTTTAACTGGCTCCAGACAAGTTTAATGGGATTTAGTATGCAGTAATACAGTGGCAATCTTAATACCCTATGTCCATGTTTTTGATCAAAATTATATATAGCGTAAGATTTCGAATACTGTTTTTCAGAAATTGTTTTTAAACACGATAATTATGTAGATTTTGCTGTCACTTCATAAATTCTATAATTTCTTTTCTTGACGGCTGTGGTACGAAGCATTATCTATAACTATTACCAAGGAGCATAATGCTCTTTGCTACTATTATAATTTTTGATGGGTATATTCAGTTTCATATAGAGATGTTTAATAAATCTTTTTTGTACTCCCTCTACCCTATTTATATAAACAGAATATTGTGGATTCCATATAGTAGATGCATAATTGATAATACTATGTAGGAGTAATATAAACACATATGCGTTTTGAGATTTCGAAAAGGCTTTACAGTTCTTATAATGAAACCCAACAACCTATTAACTTTTTTGGTAATGTAATCTGTATGGCTATCATAAATCAGTTTACCATCAAGAATAACACCGAGGTCTCTGGTTGTTTCGGTTGTCTTTATGTATACGTTGTTAAGTTTGTATTGAAATTTTATAGGCTTCTTATTTCGTGTAAAACTTATGTGGTGGCATTTATCAATATTTAATTTTAATTTATTTTCTGAACAATAATTTTGAAATCTAGTTAAATCGTCTTGGATTTTAGAAAAATCTGATACTGATTTAATTGTATGATAAATTTTGAAGTCATCGGCATACAATGACGTTTCACAAAACTGAAAAATGTTATTAATGTTGTGTAAGTAAATGTTGAATAATAAAGGGCCAAGGTGTGATCCCTGGAGCACTCCAGACTTAACGTCGATGTATTCTGATGTGTACCCCCTCAGACTAACAGCCTGTGAACGATTTGATATATATGAAATAAACCAACGAAGCAAGTCGCCATGCACACCAACTTCAGCAAGCCGCCGACCTAAAATCTGATGATTTACTTTATCGAACGCCTTGCTGAAATCGGTGTACACAGCATCAACCTGAATTCGTTCATCCAAAAATCTATAAATATACTCGGTATATTCAATTATGTTTGTAGTAACTGACCTTCCGCTAAAAAATCCATGCTGTTGAGTTGGCAAATATTTTTTTGCACAATTGAATAAAGTTTCATACACAATAGATTCAAAAACTTTTGCGAGTATTGAAAGTTTAGAGATAGGTCTATTACTCTCCACCCTACAATTTCAGGCATCGTCCATAAAAAGCCATTTTTTCGGCCTATATACATAAATAACTATAGGAGCGAAATCATGTATGGCTACACGATACAATACGATTTTGTTTTTAAACGATATACTAGCATAGGGGTATACTGCCGTGCAAGTGTAATGGGCGTTAAGTCCAGAAAAGTACGTTTTTGAGTGAGGAATTGAACTAAACGGCCAAAATCCGATAACAACATTTAAACAGCGTAAAACACATAAATATAAAATGTACCTAATTGCAAAATTCCATGCCTGGTTGACTCAAAAATGCAGTATGAGATATGATACTAGTACAATTTAAAAGCGCCGCATAAGTTTACCGCATTCTTACATTGAACATTATGTAAATTATTCATTCTTTGTCGCTTTCTTGTCTTGTAATGCTCATACACTGCTTTGTATACTGGCAACTAGTGCATAATTTTGCGGCTATGAAAAATTGTTTACGGACTGCTGCCGCATGTTAGCTTCGATAATTATTAAAAATCTGGGTAATATTTACTTTAGCTTGAAACGCTTAAATTGCAACTTTTCGAAGCAGTTTTGAACTATTCCTACGGTTTACGCCCTGCTAAACTCGAATCTGTTCCCGGAAGAGGCAAAAAATGTATATTTTCACCAAGTAAATATCAAATTAAAGTGCACCTCAACTATCATAATTGACACCTCAAATGTCAGCCACAGAACAGTACCTGTGTCAGCTACAACAGTCGTTGCCAACTGTCGTTAAAATCCCTTACACAGCGTAGCGCAGCCCAAACGAGTATAAAAGTATAGAGGCCTCTACTAAATAATATAAAATTTCTTCCGCACCTTGTGCCGAACGTGGTGTACATGGTGCGTAGGTTAGTTGTTGGATCAATATATGTATGTAAAAAAGGGAATAAAATGTTGTGGTCTACTATACTACAGTTTTTTCCCATTTTATCTAAAGTATGATCAAAAATTAATCTCATCTAGTATGGCTATATATTTTTTACTAATTTATGAATACAACTATGTTTACACTTAAATGTCAAACTTGACATTTGATTTTTAAGTGAGTTATAGTTGCATTCATAAATTAGGAACAATTCCATAGCCATACTAGATGAGATTAATTTTTGATCGTACTATACAGTGTGTCCAAGATAAGGAGGGCCAGTATGGGAATCTCGGTAATGGTAAGAGATACAAATTTGGTTAAATGGAAAGAAAGTTGCGCAATTAAAGGACTAAAATAATTACATTTAGAAATTCTTGATATGATTTTTCGTTTTTGAATTATCTCAAAAAAACCGAATTTTTGGATTTTCTTTTTTATTTTTTCTGGCATTAATATTAAAGTTAGAGCAAAACTGATTAAACTTCTTTGTAGCAACTTTTAGAGGACTTAATGATTACGTTATCAATTTTTTTATCCGACGTTTCGTCTTCGAGAAACCATCAGCAACTTCATTTTTTTAAATACGGTCCTGGTTTTTTGATGCCAAATTTGCAAATTCCTTGCTATTATGAATTCAACAATGTGCCACATATTATGGTTTAATTACGTTTCGAGCTTTTTTCTGATCATTATCAGAAAATTTTTTAGTTACGGACCTGCATTTCTCATAATTTTGTAAAAATAAGTTCATACAGTCAGTTAGGCCTTTTTACATGCCGTTAAAATATTAAAATGCACATCATAATGTCATAATTCTGATACATTAATTTAATAAGCAACCAATAACTATTAACAATAAACAAAAAAGAAATGAACAAAAGATAGACAGAAAGAATAACAAAACGAACATCGAAACCATTTAATAGATATTAAATTTACAGAAGGTATTCAAAAAGGTTGCCATCATTCTCTATGCCTAAATAACATCTAACTGTAGAATCTAAAACATTATTCAGCAATACTGGCGTTATACTTTGAAAGGCTTCAAGAACCAATCTTCTAAGTTCTTCTTCTATTTCAAAACGTTAAATACCTATTACATTGTTTCAAGGTTCGTTTTCTCATTCTTTCTGCCTATCTTTTGTTCATTTATTTGTTGTTTATTGTTAATAGTTATTGGTTGTTTATTAAATTAATGTATCAGAATTATGACATTATGATGTGCATTTTAATATTTTAACGGCATGTAAAAAGGCCTAACTTACTGTATGAACTTATTTTTACAAAATTATGAGAAATGCAGGTCCGTATCTAAAAAACTTTCTGATAATGATCAGAAAAAAGCTCGAAACGTAATTAAACCATAATATGTGGCACATTATTGAATTCAAAGTAACAAGGGCTTTGCAAATTTGGCATAAAAAACCAGGACCGTATTTAAAGAAATGAAGTTGATGATGGTTTCTCGAAGACGAAACGTCGGATAAAAAAATTGATAACGTAATCATTAAGTCCAATAAAAGTTGCTATAAAGAAGATTAATCAGTTTCGCTCTAACTTTAATATTAATGCCAAAAAAAAATAAAAAAGAAAATTCAAAAATCCGTTTTTTTGAGATAATTCAAAAACGAAAAATTATATCAAGGGTATCTAGACGTCATTTTTTTAGTCCTTTAATTGCTTTCTTCCCATTTAACCAAATTTGTATCTCTTACCATTACCGAGATCCCCATACTAGCCCTCCTTATCTTGGACACACTGTATATATTTTAAAACAATGGATGCCGCCCCTGGTGTTTTTCGAGCTTTAGTAACTTATTCGTTCTACAGTCTGCGTTGCGTGCGCACCCAAATAAAATAACATCCTTATGTCATTTCGCCGGTAATTTTGGCAATTTTCGGAATTTTTTATGGATTTTTGACAGATTTGTATTTAAAAACGCCTTTCCGGGGACTTCTCTGCACTTAATTTTTGTTCTGCATGGCCTTTTTCTAGGGTTTCCAAAAAAATGGGTTTTTAGTATTTCAAGATCAAGTAAACTGTTACCAAAATCTGGAATAGTATCTTATAAAAATCGGGACTTTTTTATAATTTCGCTCACCTCATCCAACATGACTTCTTTACGTTATACAGGGCGCTGCGTTGACAGACGAAACATACAAAACCCCCATGCTAATTACGAGGCATTCAAATATTGGCTTCTTAACGATTTTACACGAAACTCCATTTAGTTTTTTTTAAATTTATGTATTTTCAGATATTTTATTGGCCTAATCTTAAAGATTTTAAAATTTGAAGTAAAAATATGAAAGCAACCTGAACAATTTATTTGTGAAGCGTTGACAATAATTTTATAATAGCTATTTATGCAACAAGTGCTAAAAGTTGACGTTTGTGCACGAGATGTAAAAATTATGAAACGAAGCCGAAGGCTGAGTTTCATAACATGTCTCGTGCATAAACGACTTTTAGCACGCGTTGCATACAATGTTTTATCTACGACCTTAATTTAACTGTTATTAATCCATAAATATCGATTTAACAAAGGTTTGCATCTACGACACTTCTAATTTATGTCATAATAAACAGTAGACCATGCCGCGCGGGCGAATCTTTGCGAATGACAGTAGTCAAGGTCAGTTACGAAATGTAATTATTAATACTCCACATCTGACTGTATTCATTACATAACGCTTTAATTATTTCAAAAACACTTTACCTGTAACGCAAGAAGCAACTAGAATAACTTTACAATTTCACTTCCACTTCGAAATTGTAGTTTTATAACCTCACTTCACTTTTATCACATGGGCTAAAAGTAAACAGTCACTTTTAATGAAACAAGCTGGCGCTAAAAGGCCTACTTTTAGTGGTGGTCGTAGATAAAAATATGTATTTTCCCCCGTTCTTTATGCGGCGTATTCAACAAGAACTTACATAAGGGCTGGCTCTGGAATATAAAAGTAAGGTCAACAGCAAGCTTTAGAATTTATTACCTGTCACCACTGTTGTTGTTATTGTAAGTTTATAATATACGCTGATACCGTGATTGAAAATTTTAAATATTGCTAAAGCTTGCTGTTGACATTAGTTTTATTTTCCATGGCCAACCCTTAAGTAATTTCTTTTTGAACACATGGTATAGAGGTCTCTTGAATGTAAAAATGACTTCATTGTTATGTGCTTGAGCAAATGTCTTTTATTTTTGTATCTGATGTACGGATTCTTATTTCAATCAGTCGTTTTCAACTAGGTTTATCAGTCACCTGTCAACTTTCAACAGTCCCTGATCAACACCAATTTGATATTTTGTTTAAAAATTTCAAAAAGTACCTAACACATTTTTTATAGCTATTTGTATTACTAAGGAGGAAAATGTATCATACCCTCCCGCGGATGGAAGTAGTTTAATTCTCCAGCATTTGCGAGAACAGTACCTTATCAATTGTAATCATGCAAGGAAGAAAATGAAATTTTAGTCCAGAGTTATACATATGACACTTTTACATTTTATGACTATCTCCTGTATTCAGCTGCATTCAAAAATATTCAAATATGAAAATCAAGAGGCTAGTTGATTTATTATTAATCACGTTGCCTCCCGTCTCTAATGGCAACAGGAGTCGATGTATTATATTTCCTTCCCACTGCCATTAAAAACCGACCAGGGAACCAAACGTATATTTTCAGGAAACCCCTAACAAGCGACAGAAAATGTCTCTTTCGTATAGGTAAAGGGGTAAAAAAAGTATTTTCAAACTGAGCCAACAAAAAATACTCAAGTTGCGCCAATTGGATCACCATGTAGTGTCCTTTACAAAATCTAAATCGAATTTGGCTGTCAAACAATTAAGAAATCCAATGCTGTACCCTGTATACTTAGGTAAGTTACATATTTTCGTCATTCAGCCTCATGTTAGGCGTATTGAATAGTAGATTGTTCTACAAGTTAAGAAAAGTGGATTTTTTCAACATTTAATTTACGAGCGAGCGATGCAAAGCGAGTATATTAATTTTACACGAACATGGAAAAATTACTTTTATAACATACTAGCTGGCGAGGCAAACGTTGTTCTGCCCAAAAATAATTTGTTTTTGTACACACATCTTCTGAATCTAAGCCAAACCAGACCATAAATACACATTTTCGTAAATATATCCAGGTCACTCTACCGGGTCCATTTTTTGTAAAAATATTTCTTTCCACGTAACTAACATATATTCTGAATATGAGCCAAATCGGACCATAAATACAATTTATCGCAATATCTCCACCCCAGCGCCACCTATTGTAAAACGGTTGTTCAGAAACCTTCGCGGCCGTGCGCAAAACAACTCACCAAAGTTTCACTGCAGTCTAATGAATGGTATAGGACGAAGCCGGACATCTCGGCGCCGCCATCTCGGATCGGAGCCAGCTCGGCCCCGGGACAAGTCGGCGCGGAGCCATCTCGGCGCCAGCCAACTCGGCGCAAGGCCATCTCGGCGCCGCATTCAAATTCGCAAACAACAGTGTGCACTACGTAAGAAAATTATTATAAACAAATAATAAATAAAGTGATCGCCAAAAAGATGGTATCAAATGAAAAAAAAATATTTTGAATTTCTTGGAAAATCAGACACTGACGATTAGAGGTGGTTGCAAAGTGATTACAAATGAGCCAAACAAAAGTTGTCACGTGATTTCCGTTATCAGTAAAATTTTACATTTTCTTAAAATAATTACGAAACATGCATTTACTAGTCAAGATGGAGACACATTTTACGAAAAAAAGTTTTCAGGCCTTGAGAATGTTCAGTCAGCTAAAACTAACACACAATAAAAAATCTCATTGAAATCTTGTTTAATTTCAGAAAATTAGCACTTTTTGGATTTACACAATTTCGAAAAACGCAATTTTCTAAGTAAGTAAAGTGCCTTTTATGTGACAAATATTTCTTTAATGTTTATTTCCCAAATCAAAGAATTTTATTGTTAACAAAGTTTCTTTATTATGAAATAAAAAACTTTGTTAAAAATATTTGTTTTTCCATAGCAGTCTTTGTTGAAAGTAAAATTCTTTGATATGGGACCTAAACATAAAAGAAAATGTGAGAGGTCAAAGTTGGCCAAGGATTTTGAAATTTGGTATAGGAGCCTAGATGTTAATTCTAAACAACTTCTCTTAATAACTTTTTGTTGTATTTGCTACATAAAAGGCACGCTACTCTACAGTAAAATAGGTTTTTTGAAAATTTCCAAGGCATACTTGATTTTTGAAAACTGAAATACTGTTAGAAATTCGTCTTTAACCAGACAGGGCTGAACCCCAAAAAATGAAAATTTATATCGAATTTTTTTTACCTTTTACAAGAGTCGTTTCACCTATCCGGGGACACACTGTATATACAGGGTGATTTTTAAGTTCATTCTTTCCTTTTACCAGGATGCAAAGCTAAAACAAGTTTACCACTTTTGCGAAATATCAGAAGTAATAGAGGTACAAGGTGTTAAAGTTTCAAATTAAGAACTAAAATTACTTAACGAAAATTAAACTAAACTTAATCTAACTTAAATGATATGTTAAAAATTATCACCATTCGCTTCTACACACACATTCCGCGTATAAGAGCGATGCGGCAGCGGCATTTTGACGACACTCCCAGTAAATAATAAACATATTCACTCATTCATTATTTTCATAAACATGAGTCATTCTTGTAGCAATAACGTTAAGAAAATTATAATGGAAAACTAGTGGACAGGTCATTGCTTGACAACAGAGGTGAACAAAAATAAAACTGTTCAGCCGCCCTTGAGCCAAAGTTTAGTTTTTAATTTGAAACTTTAACACCCTGTACCTCCGTTAGTTTTGATATTTTGGAAAAGTGGTAAACTTTTTTTAAGTTTGTATCCTGGTAAAAGGAAAGAATCAACTTAAAAATCACCCTGTATATAAATATACATAAAAAATACTGGTAATGTTTACATTTTACTTTATACAGGATGACAGCTTGTCCGAAAACCTAATTAGCCCGTATTAGATATATTGAGTGATTTTTACGTAGTTAAAAAATTGCGTTTTTCGAAATTGTGTAAATCCAAAAAGTAAAATTTTTCGGGAATTAAGCAAGATTTAAAACAAAAACCCGTTTTTTAAACGACATTTTAATTACAATTATTTTAAAATTAGTAGCATATGGCAAATTTTAAAGTTGGTGGCACTGTAAGTCATTATGACAAAAGCTCACAATTATGTCAAATTTGAGGTTAGCAGGTTAGGTTTTGCGTCAGTTTGTGTCAAAACTGACGCAAAACCTAACCTGATAACCTCGAATTTGTCATAACTGTTCTGTCAGTCATAATGAAAACTCCCTAGAGAAATTTTGGTCTTATTTAGTCTCTAGGGAGTAAATGTTTTACTTTTATCACAATTTTGATGCTATAGAAACCGACTTCTACTCCCGGTCGTGGAAAAAACAACTTTTTTCGTAAATTTTCTCCCTATCTTGGCTAGTAAATGCATGTTTCGTAATTATTTTTTAAAATGTAAAATTTTACTGATAACGTCACGTGACAACTTTTGCTTGGCCCATTTGTAATCACTTTGTGCCCAACTTTGGTCGTCAGTGTTTGATTTTCCATAAAATTCTAAATATTTTTTTTTCATTTGATGTCAGCTTTTTGGCGATCACTTTATTTATTATTTGTTTATAATAATTTTCTTACGTAGTGCACACTGTGGTTTGCGAATTTTAATTCGGCGCCGAGATGGCCTTGCGCCGAGTTGCCTGGCGCCGAGATGGCCCCGCGCCGAGATAGCGGCGCCGAAGTGGCGGCGCCGAGATTGCGGCGCCGAGATGTCCTAGACCCGGTATAGGAACGCGTACGGGACAAACAAAGAAACATTCATTTTTATATAATATATTATACAGAATTCAATAACCACATTTGGGTGAAAACTGTAATTATAATTAGCATCGTAATGGAATGCACCAAGATTTAAATCAGCGTTTAGAGTTCGTCTGGATCAAACAGTGCGTACTCGAACGGTTTCCAGTCTTGCTTCCCGTTACTCGTCTGTTTCTGAAGCTCGCGATGCTCTTTTCTTTCGTGCTTGAGGTGTAGATCTACCAATCGCTTGTCGTTACACATTCACTTGGAAAAAGCAAAGCAAATGCGTGTAATATCTATTATCTAATATCGACCGGCAATTGGAATTTCACAATCAACACCACTTGTCACTACGTCACAACTGAAATGTCTCTGTTTGTATTTGATTCAATTCAATTCTGTCAATTCTTATACACCGATAACAATGATTGTACTAATTCAGAAACCTTATCGGGCGTGCGCACAACAACTCACCAAAGTTTCATCGCAATCGGATGAATGATATAGGAACGCATACGAGACAAACAAAAGATTCAGCATGCTATTTTTTTCAATACCATTACAAAATGTAGCCAACATGCAATTCGACATTTCTTCCTATTCGATTTGTTTTTAAATCGGCAGTAAAAAACGTAGAAATCGTCATTAAAATACAAGAAATTTGCAGTCAAGTAATCCATTGTTTTACGACTTTTTGTAGGCGGCTGAGCGATAAGTAAACGTCAACCGACGTCAACATAACCTACAAAAGTTGGGTAAAACGTAATTTTGCGATTTCTCGATTTAAAAACAAACAATGTGCCCCTCGGCACTGAAAGTTCCTTTTTACCCCCATGTGGTGTATTTGCTTTGACCCTATGGGCGACTTAGGCTCGTCCCTATACCTTTTTACTGAAGGTACTTTGTACTAAAGTACATTAGGTTTAATCGGTTTATTATAACCTAAGGAATATATGACCAATCGGTGTCCCATTCTTTTTGGGACACTCTGTATAATTGTTATTCTTAACTTTATTTATTTATTTACATCCTACATCAAAACAAACTAAAAACTTTTGGTTTTGGTGAACGGTGCATGTAGCCACAAGATTTAATTATCAAAAAACCTTAAAAACTGATCAAGTATGTAGATTACTATAGTTAACAAAACATAAAAATTTTTACTTCCTTTTACAATAAAGGAAGTATTGGATTCACCCCAAAAATTCGAAATTGAGTTTTCAACAAATCTTCACGTTTTAGAGTCCCCTAAACCCAAAAAAACATGTTTTTGTTCATTGGTCTGTCTGTCTGTGTGTCTGTCTGTCAGTCTGCCTGTGAACAAAATATCTCAAAAACGAAAAGAGGTATGGCGTTGAAACTTCATATATAACTTTTGTGTACTATGTAGATGCGACAGAAAGCTTTTGAAGAAAATCGCATAACCGGAAGTATGTGTTTACTATTGTGATTTTTCAGTTTTTTCAATTTTTTGCTCTAACGATTTTTTTTCAAACTGTACATTTTTATTACATTTTTAATGTGTATTGATGTGAGATAGGTGATTTTCCAGTTGAATACTTGAGTTTCTTTTGTTTTTTTACGTCCCTCGTTTAAAAGAGAAAGTATTGTAATCGCGAAAATATCACCTTTCGAGATTTCTTCAGATCTTTACGTTTCAGGGTCTCTAAATGACGAAAAACAGGTTTTCTCAATTCCGTCTGTCTGTTTGTCTGTCTGTTGGCGGTATAACTCAAAAACTATTTGACGGAGAAAGACAATATTTTGCATACACATTATATATTGTGATGATATGATAGTGACTAGTGACTATTATTATTCTAAATGTAATATAACTAATTAATACATAAAGTTCACCACACAACTATTTTTAGAATCTTGTTGCAATCAAATTTTGAATGATTAATTATTTATTTCTGGGTTCGCCAATTGAGAATGTTATTTACGGTAATTCGCCCTTTATTTATAATACATCCATCTGATAATGAATAATACGCTAGCTCAATTAAACATGAAACTCAAATCTCGGGTCTTGGGTTCCTAATTTGTCAATTTTAAAAGTTGAACGGTACGCCACTGCAAATATGAACTTGAACTTATATTTGAAACGCACTGCGCAGGTGCTACTAATCTGTCAGATATTCTGGCCCAAATAATTCAAACTACGCTGTCAGTTCGCGTGTGAAATGACTTATCAAAGGAATTTAATGAACAAATAATTTATCAGGTAAGTTTTTAAATAATTGCGCCTTCAATCGGCGTCACTATACTCATTTGTTTTTCAGGTCGAAAACCTCATCGTTGATTGTTAAAGGACGCTAATCCTGCATTTGTTTATTCTAACCTCCAAATGGCATCTTAAATTACAATTTCTGCAAATCTGACTGCTCATGGACACGAAATTCAATGGGAATCTGGTTCTGCAGCTCGGGTTCTAGGTATGCTTACTCGTTCCAACCCTCTAGCGCCGGTTAAATTGGTTCAAATACACTAACCTCAAATTTGCAAGTTCGGAGCTGGCCTCGGAAGCCCTCTATGATGCGCCTCGCTGGAATCTTCGCCCCCGGGAGTACCTCTTGGGCGGAGCTGCTGGAACACCCTTGTAGGCTTAGGACTCCCCACAAAGCTGTAAACTGCTGCCGCGGGAACTGCGATCGGGACCCGTTCTCGTCGAAGTGGTAGCCGAAGAGAAAATAATTTTATGCTTGCGATTTTGCCACCTTCATTTGTGTAGATGCATCACGAACTTCTAAATCTTATGGTATACTTTATTTTATTGTAAGAAAATTGTAAATATTAAAATTCTTTAATTAAAGTAGGAGTAAAACTCAATCTGTCATTTACAAAATTTATTCAATTGTTGGCTGCTGACGGTCGTTATTAACAAAACACCATCTAATATTTTAAAATAGTAAATGAACTAAGTTTAATGATGCTACTTATAAATTCAAATTGGCTTTATGCTGTATTATTTACAATATTATAAATCTTAAATTAATTGTCCTTTAAATTTCTGATTTTTCATAGTCTTAAAGCGCCACTCACTTCATTTTATTACACTTAACTGCCCATTTTTGTCACTACACTGATGTTTTTAAACACCAATCTTGTTTCATATCCTGCTGTCTGAATTTAAGCAATTTTCCTGCCACTGTATGATTTTCTTCAAATTTCCAAGTCTTGTTGCTGCATGTAATATTTGATTTGCCTGGCTTTTCTATGCTCTTTGTATTATCCTTCTCTGATCATCCTTTTCCTTACCTTTATCTTAAAATGCTCACGAAATGTCCATTTTCTAATTATTTTACTTTCTACGCTTCATTTTAAGCTGTGCATATTTTGAACTTTCTGTGCCAGTTTTATTACATTTAGGTTCGGCTTCTACTTTGCCCAAACCTTTTATATTGTGCTTAAATTATATTACTGACTCCAATACATGAAAATTGAGTTTCAATACTTGTCTGCTGATTCAAATACATTCAATGTTATTGGTCATTTTTGCCAGTGTGATTACGATTTGACAAATTATGTGAAATTTCTCAGTTGTATGCATTACCTCAACTCTGTGCTTTTGTGACTTGATTCTTAATAAATAAACTTGGCATAAAACCGAAAAAATTTCAGACAAATATATACAGAGTGAGCACCTTAAAAAATAAAATTTTGTTTATTTTTTATTTAAAGTTGCAATAAATACAAATAATAATCTGTACATAGCGCAGGCTCTATTTGTACCAAAAATGGGCTCCAATATATACAAAATAAATGTTTTACGATACAAAAAGAAGCAACAAATTAGTGCGTCACTTAATACAGCTGCAAGGCATTAATTCGAAGGGTCGGTGCTCCGTAGTTCAGGTAGAAATAGCCCGTTCCCTTGCATTATCCCACAAAACGTTGTGACTGCATACGCGGTCCGCCTGCCCTTCGAATTCGACCACCGGTAACGTTTTTTCTTATTTGAAAATGTATTTAATTTATTAGAAACGTAAATATATTTTTACTCCTAACTTAATTTGATTTTTAAAATTATTTAGTGTCACAATGTCGACGAGGGAAGTTCTGGGTAAAGCCTTTTACAGACTTTTTTGTGTGTTTTTTTATTAACTCTTATTTTAAATAGAACACCCGGTATATTATTACATTTTTGAATTCAGCTTAAAATTTTTGAAAAAATCGTACGACACTCATTAATGACCAAAAGAAAAATTAGTTCACGAGCCGTAACCAAGACAATACAAAAATTTCTTGGAAATTTTTTGTAGGTAAACCAACCTAACTGTGAGGGTTTGTGGCGTTACGATTTTCTTACCGAATCTGCATTCGAGCATTAATTCATATCCGGAAATTATTTTCGTGCATTCCAACAACATCCTAATTTGCCCTCGCGTCCCGCTCAGGCAAATTAATACGACGTTGTTGGACCGCACTCAAAAAAATTTCCGGAAAGAATTAATGCTCTTATGAGATTATATGTGAAAATTTGTTTCTTCAACTAATGCTCTATTTTGTGCGGATTTTGTAAAATTTATAATTTTTGAAAATTTTCAGAAATTCTTGAAAATTAAAAATCAAAGAAGAAAACGAAGTTGTGTGAGTGTATCACACCAGATATTTAGATTACGATTACGAATCGACACGACACTAATGATAGTTTCAAACGAGTTCTACTAAATACAACTATATAACAATAGTTTTTATTAAAAGTAATTAATGTTGCACAATTACAATTGCTAAGTAATTGGTGATTGAATTACTATTTCATGTGAGTAATTAAAATTTCTAGTAATTAAATTACTGCATTGGGCGATAATTGGTAATTATTTGCCCAGCTCTGTCCTTAAGAACGGGTTGGCTCACTTGTTTAGCGAAATCCGATACGATATCAATGGCGTCGTTGTCTATTTTATCACCAAACCTGATATTACATGTACTCTAAAAGGATATGTGTCCTACAGTTCGGCTGACGTTAAAAAGCTTCAAAATGCTGGCTTATTCGCCGCTGGCGATCCTGCCATTACCAATTCAGAAGTCAACTTCAATGCCTGCGGCCTTTAAGGATGCTATTAAGCTTTGCCGACGCGTGCCATATTCAATGCTACCGTAGGGACAACGGTTAAAGTTACGATTGACAAACTATATTGAAAGGTTCCTCATATCATTCCAGGTCTTGCCCAAGAATTAGCCCCAACCAAATGCATCGATAAGAATATTGACACACAAGTAGCATTTCGCAGCTGGCAGCTTCATATCATACCAGGCGTTCATGTTCTGACTCAACATTATCACGCTATGGCAACAAGTACAAAATTACAGACCCCCAGATACGTCATCGTATGGTTTCGATCTAGTCGTTCGGGGCTAATCGGTAAGTACAATGCTAATTTCGATAAAATTGGTCTTACCCATTTCCGAGTCTATCTGAACACCAAACGATTCCCATACTATAATTTACATAACAATTATGCACTCAATCATTGCGCAACATTATACGACATGTATTACAAGTTTCAGTCATTTTATTATAACAAAATCAATTAACCCTTCTTCTTCCGCCATGACTTTGCAGACAAAGCACCCATTGTTGTGATCAGTTGGTCCTATCAAAAAGACTACCTCCATGCAAACGCTATCATTTTTTGAGTTGAATTTGAAACTTCCTCGAACGTGCCAGCCAACACAACCGCGTATTGCCTCATTCTTCACGATCGAATTTTTACTTACAACGCGTTGCCAAAAGCAGTTAAACAACTGTAATTTCTCAAACCACTTCAGTTGCATCTTGCCTCTGCCTAATACGATAAAGCTCATTATCAACATTCAAGCTTCAAGACGTACGATAAGACCTTTAGCCCAAAAGAATTGGCCGCCTGCGACGGTACCTCAGTATTTCACTACGTCTTCAAATCACCGTTTCCGTTCACCTCTTTGCCACCTAATTTACAACAAGCCCGTTAGTTAATGATTAATCATTACTGCATTGACTGGGATGATGGATTTACTCAAGCACTTGTTACCCACACTCTTGTGACGTCTTTTGCATGGTGCTACCGAAGTATATGTGATAATCCGAGAAAAAGCAACTTTTTGACGCCGCTTTACTACCATCCCAATCATCGAAGTTAAAGAACAGCCCATCACAACCCGCTTGTGTATATCACTCCAAACCAGTTTGTTATTGTGCTTTGTCTAACGTGTATTACATATACAGTATGTCTCAGTAACTACCAGACACGGCATTAACATTGGGAAATTATGTAAGAATCAACTATTGCTGTGTCTGTATCAAAAAATGTGATTTTAGGGATAAATAATGTGGTATAGTAATTACCCAATTCACCATAAAACCGAAAGAATCTAAACCTAAACCTATTAATTGCGTTTGCTTTCCTTTCATCTCCGGAGTAACCGACAGAATAAGAAAGGTCGGAGTCCGCTATGGTACAATAAGAAAGGTCGAACAATTGATCCCCTCCAACACAGATTCTTTGCCCAGACTACAGACAGAAGGCGTTTACTAGCTCCAATGTACTTGTGGCAAATCTTACATCGGACAAACGCGAAGAAGCATCCATGTCGAATAAAAGAACACCAGAGCCACACACGACTTGGAAACACACACAAATCAGCCATCGCAGAACACGTAGTAGGACCAGGAGGTCACAGAATAAATTACAACTCCGTAAACATACTAACTAGGACTGAAAAACACTTTCCTCGTGTTATTCGAGAATCCCTAGAAATTATTAAAAATCCAAACAATTTCAATCTAGAAGACGGCCATCGTTTTAGTAACACATCCAAAAACAAGTCTCACGTAAGCAACCAAACGGAAAAACGACAAGTCCCGATAACATACAAGATCTACATGAGCAGCCAACCGTAACGACTCCTCGGTATATAACCAGGAGCAAAACGCACCAACATCAGTCTTTAGAAAACTTCTGAAGAAGCTGACAGCAGTGTAGCGTCAAGTTCAAATCGACGACCACGGCATAACCCGGAAGCACCTACTATTATGGACAACGACCGTGAAAGCCTGCATTCGGTGATCAACCTTATGGAAGGCTTTTTGAAAGTTTGTGTACAGGACGTCAGCTTGATGATTTTGATTTAGAATTGCAGATATGTCGTAATTAAATAACAGTGAATTATTAATAATAGATTGTTGACGAATGAAGCCGTGGTGATTATACTTTAAGTAAAAGTTAAATATTCAAGTAGCTTTTTATGTAATAGTTGTTCGAATATTCTGGCTGGAGCGCTAATAACTTAAATTGGCCTATAATTTTCGATATTTGCTTTATCTAAGTTTTTAAATAATGGTGTTACCAAGGCCTCTTTCCACATTTCTGGAAAAATGTCAGTTTTGAGAAATAAATTCAATATAAATAGTAGAGGTTTCTCAAGCCACTCTGCACAACGTTTTACAATGTGAGAAGATATTTTTTAGATTTTAGTTTTTTACTACTTTATAAATGTCTTGTGAAGTTATCATATTAATGGTAAGATTATATGTCGAAGCATTTACACAGTAACTCAATTTATAAGAAAACATTTCACTTCAGTAAACCGAATTAAAATATTGAGCAAAGCTTTCGGCAACTTCCTTTTCAGCTACGTCCTTATCTTCAAATTTCATTCCAAGATTCCATTGGCTCTGCTATTGTTGTTTACTAATATCAGGCCAAAAGTTTTTTACGGTGTTTTGTGTGCTTTCCTAAACTTCATCAATATAGTCATAACGATCTTTCCCTATTAGGGATTCTATTTTTTTCCTAATTTCTTTGAATTTGTTATTTCACTGTTCAGATAAATTCCTGCGCTTGCTTAATCAATTTTTTACCTTTATACATTCTATTATTATTTCCTGATTAAACCATTGTGAATATGTTTTCTAGCTTTCTTCATTACTGGAACAACAACTTATATAACTATATAAATAATTTTATAAAAAGTTTGTACCGCTATGTTTGCGTCCGCTTCTAAATATAAAGAGGACCAATTTATATCACGGATTGTACTAAAAGTAAGGAATAACACTTTTTAAAATTGTAAAAATAATCTAATCATAACCACATGCTTCTGGTACTACTAAACCAGCAGAAGAGCATAAAACGTTATACAATGCGCGCTACCGTTACCAGAACTTCATGTAAACACACGAATATCATGCTCGCTATCACTCGCTCGTTAGGTACTGAGCTTGCACGTAAGGTTCTAAACAACGGTATTTGAAACTACTACACTACTATTATTTTACATGGAAAAGTAGTATAATTATTTTTAAAAATTGGTAAAGGGTTTTACATGGAACTTCCTTAGCAAGTACTGCGCGCATCGATCGCTGTACATTGCTATCTACGATACTACTGTACGTGACGATTGCTTGATCTTTCCGTTGGGCTGCTATCAGCAGCGGTTGTTCTTTCTGTCCCTGTGCAAATTATTTGTTTTGATTGCTGCTTTAAGTAAAAAATAGACAACATTTTATTTTTTTAAGGTGTTCACCCTGTATATATTTGACAGGATGTATATTCGGTTTCAAGCCAGGTTAGACATACAATCGGCATGCAAAATATCGTCTTCCTCTAACAAATAGTTTTTGAACTATATTTGTGATTTTAATAGTTAACATAAGCGTTTCGTTTCTATGCCACCATTTAATCATACAGGCCATTTCCATAGTTACAAATGAGACCGATAGATTAGAGCGTGTATTTTATGAGTTAACATAGGAATTATTACTTGCCAAAAAGACAATTAAAAGTTATCCTAATGTATACCACTGAAGAAAAGATACAACACACAAGTTGTTCCTACGTATCTACTTTTTAGTTGCATACCTACATTCCGGTAACAAAATTTCTTATTTCTTATTAGCAAGTACCTAATTGAAATTCGTATGTTAAGTCGTAAAATAAACGCTCTAATCTATTGATTTCATTGGTAACTATGGAAGTGACCTGTATGATTAATTGCTGGCATAGAAACGAAACTGCTATGTTAACCATTAAAATAAATTCACTGTATACATGCAGGGTAGGCTACCTGCTTTATGTCGAATCGTGGTTATTCATTTTTGTGATATCGTGATACATACTCATTATTACAGTGCTGACCTGCTTTTAAAAGGTTTTGAAATAAACGATTCTTGAGTAATCTCTTTCTAATACTTTCTTTTCCAAATATAGAACACATTTCTTAAACGAAATACAATTTAGGTGTCACCTTTATACTCATCTGTCTTTATAGCGTGTTATTTATTATATCGGCAAGCATTCCATTCAAATGAGACCAAAGTTGCAATTATATATGTAACATATTTTAATAGAACATACCATCTAATAACATATGAAGAGCGGAGTAGTCGATACTTTTATACCTAAACAAAGTTATTAAAAACTGCGCCGTTAAAATATGATTATCCAAGAACAGCATCAACACCTTACCTGTTTAATGAATCCACTAATATATCGTTTGGGAACTACTTTAGCAATTCTTCCACCTTATGGTAACATGAAAAATTCGGAAATCAGTAAATTTTCATACAAGTTTAAATTCTATGCTGGTGCTATGCTTTTGCTGATGCTGAGCATTAATGCTCTACAAATGGCAGGTAGATTTATAGAAATACATAGATTTTCGTCATATACAGTTATAGTAATAGATGTAGCACTCAATTTTAGCACAACGGCAGCAAATGCTTGTGCTGTTATGGCGTCACTATTTTGTGCTAACGAGTTTACCAGTTTCCTGAGCATATTTTTCAGAAGTGATACCTTTTTAAATCAAAATAACAGGACCTTAAAAAAATCTAAGCATTTTTACATAAAATTACTAGCTGGGCACTTAGTATTTGCAACAATTTTACTTTATAACGCATTTTTCTGGATAACACGAGTGAATTTTCAAAAATATAAACATTATATTTTTCGAGAGGTCCAAAATTATCACTTGTACATCATGGTAGTGGTAATGAATTCTTATAGTCTAGCAATGACGCATAGACTGGAAGCCTTAAATGACTTGCTTCCAGTAATAAGCAGCAGACGTACAACGAATTATAACGTATCATTACTGCCTATTCATAGACGTAGAACTTATTACGAGGAAACTGTAAAACAGTTATCGAATGTCTATCATGATCAGTTAATGCAAATCAGCTTATTTAATAAGATATTTGGATGGCAAATTCTGTTCCTCACAATGTCTATTATGATGGGATTGCTTGATGCCTTGGGTCTTCTAATAGAAGCAGTTTTAGATGGTGGCCAAAATGATTTTCGAATCAATTTAATCCTCTTAAGTTCTATCCGAGCTGCGTGGTCATTAGTAAGTAGTAAAACATCGTACTGCATACTTTTAAGTCACATCTTCTCATAACCATTCAACATGCATCATAACATATTTCCATCAAAACCATTATTATCAAAATGGCAATTACTTAGATACCTGATTTATCAATCTCTAAATTCTCAAAGCTTCTAGCTTTTTATGTATGTATTTTTACAAGTAAGATAACGAATTATTCCGTGCAGCACTCAACCATATCAAAGAAGAAAAAAAGAAGAAGTGTAAAAAGAGAAGAATAAGAAGGGAAAATAATAGTTTCTTTGTGTTATTTTTTATTTTTCTTCTCATCGTCTTTATATATGTATTTATAACTATGCAAACGAAGTCCATCTATTCTGAAGAAACATAGATATAAACAAATATATAAAAAAATATATTTATAATGTATAATTATCCCTTCTGCATTAATATTCTTAAATATATAATTTAAATACGTTCCAAATATAAATAACAAAATATAATATTTTTAGAGTCTTGGCACTACGGTTATTATTTCATGTAGTCGAGCGACAACACATTCTAGACGTACTGCAGATGTGTGCTTCAACATAATACTAAAACTTCCCATTGTTGATTCTACCATGGAAGAGACTAAGTTACGAAAACAAATACTACTATTATTTAACTTAGCTTTACTGCGCTGTGCATCATTTTCTGCTGCAGGTTTTTTTTCGATCGACTATTGCTTACTACTGGCAATCTTTGGGTCTCTTACGTCTTACATAATTGTACTAATACAATTTAATGTTCAAAGTAATCAATCTATTTAAGTGATATCTAATTTTTTTGCAACATCTCATTGATAAGTAATTGCTATTTGACAGTTTTTAATGTCTAAAATATGTCATTATTGAAAAGTGTGAAATAAAAATAAGACTATGAAATAAAAAAATCACAATTGTTGGTGACGCTGTCTATGTCCAATTCGAGGTTAGGTTTTTCGTTAGGTTCGTGTCAGACTGACGAACAACCTAACCTGGACCTCGCATTTGCTATCGTCTGACAGTGCCAGCAACAATATACTTCAGTTTTTTAGAAGGTTAACATGACAACAATGCATTGTCAACTATTGGAAATATCACGGCCTGCTGAATTATGTGACAAATGTCACTTTATACGGCCTGGGCATTTTTTTGAAATCCATTGTTGTTTTCATTTCTGAGAAAACGCCAATTTTGGCCGCTTGGCGCCACATACCCACGATGACATTTAAATGACAATGGCTGTCAAGACTAATTCGTGTTTAGAAATGATTTTTTAAATGCAGTATCAGTAGGATAAGGACCTATTGTTTTGAATGTAATATAAATGTGAATGGTGTAATCTATTATTTAGTGTTGTGTAAGTAGGTACCTTAGAGATCTATAGTTTTAATATTTTTCTTGAGAAAGGTGTGGAACTCCAAGAATTCGTAGTTGAAGAAGGATTCATATTTTCAGGCAGGTATTTTTTGGATAGCTCACACATTTGCTCCAAAATAACACATGATATGCAGATAATCGTATTTCTAACAAATTTGAAAGATATTCCAGATGGTAATAGTAATGAAGTATTTTATTCTGTGTGTTATTGCAAGGTTGTAAGTTTATGTGTAATTTATTGTAAAAAATTTCAAATTAAACAGTTAAAAGTTATTTGTTTTATTAGATATTGCGATGGTATTTAGCCCTCAAATCGGCTCTAATTGCAGTACAAGCAAATGACAAATTAAATCATTAAAGCACAGAGTTGTAATAATGCAAGCATCTGAGAAAATTCACATAAATTGCCAAATCATATTAACACTGGTATAATTCTCCAATGAAATTGATTGTAATTGAATAGACACAGAAATAGGGAAGCTCAAATTCCGTGTATTGGGTTTAGCAATATAATTTTAATCGTAATATAATAGATTTGCACAAACTAAAAGTCGAATCTAAATTAATTAAGAACTGGCACAAAAAAGTTCAAGTTAGACACAGCTTAAAATGGAAGCGTAGAAAGCAAAGTCATTAGAGAATGGATAGCAAATGAACATTTTTAATAAAGGTGAGAAGAAGAATGACTAGAAGAATAAGGCAAAGAACATAGAAAAGCCAGGCAAGTCATTTATGACATGAAAATACAAGACTTGGGGATTTGAAGAGATTGCAATGGCAAGAAATTAGATGGAATTCAAATAAGCAAGAAATTAGACAATGTTGGTGGATTAAAAACCTAGTCAGTGTAGTGATAAACAATGGGCATTTAAGTGTTATAAAAATGAAGTGAGTGGCGCATTAAAAAACGTTGAAAAATGAACAATTCCAAAAGACAATAATTTTAGTACATAAGAATTTTGTAATTGACTGATAAAATTTGTTAAATTAGATTATAAGTTATGTTTTTGTACCTGGTTGATTTCCTACAATTCAAATCTGTAGACAGTGTTTTGTCAATAACGAGAGGAGAGCGATTGTTTTCAATAAATTGATGAAAGTGCTTGGTTTTTACTCTATCTTTAATGATAAAAATTTCATAGAAAGCATAAATGTATTAAAAAATAAATAGCACCATCGTAATCAGCAAATTCGAGTGTATCAGCACAATTGGAGGCAAGAGATTCCAGGTATTTGAGTTTTTGGCGTTCCGAGGCGACGACGGGAGCCACGGCTTGGAGGCGATTTCCCGCAGCATCAATCGGCAGCATCGTGGGAAGGCGTAGAGTGGCAAGATTGTTCCAGCAGCTCCACACATCAGGCCAGAACACAACCCAACATCCCGAGCAGCCCGGGGAGCAAGATTACAGCCAGATTAACCATAAAAAAGGGGTCCCGAATCTACGAAAGTGAGGTTAGTGGATTGTAAAATTTTGACTCGCGAGTTCGGCGTGAAAATTTGGGCATACCTTAATTACGACCTGGAGAACACGAAAATCGTAACAGTTCCCGTGGATGGCGAGGCGTTTTCCCAGGATTTGCAATTAAAATCGTCAATTGGAGGCACCAAGAAACAAATGCAAATACGGCGTCCTTTTTAAGAATGCACCAATAGCACACGATCTGGAAAACATAAGAATACATAGACGCCACTTGAAGGCAATTATTCAAAATCTTACCATAAAAATTTGTTCATTTAATTGTTGATAAATCAATTTCACACGCGAGCTGAAAATAACTAGAACTTGTGATAGATTTGACGTACCAACGGCGCATCACGCCTACATTTTAGACATTCTGCCTACAGTTCAGAGGCGTACCGTAAAAATTTTAACTAGGAAAGTTTAGGAACCCAAGACCTGAGTTTTTGAGTTTTAATTTCATGTCTCTGTTAAAAATTGAGCTAGCAAAATTAGTAAATCAGATGAATGGATTAGGTAAAGGGCAAACTACCATAAGAGTAATTCTCAATTTTGGCGTACCCAACGAAATAAATTAATCAGTTAGTTTGATTTTAGCAAGTGGTAGAACTAAATTAAATATTGTGTGGTGACTCTTTTTATTTATTACAATAATTATAAACCTACAAATATTATTGGTATAGGGTCATTGCAATATTTGTAAATGTAGTAATTAAAAATGTACTAAAGGAAGTGCAATGTGATTTTATAGTCTTCGCCCAGAAGAAGTTACTCGGAAACACCTTTCTTGAAAGCTACAACTATCAATTATTTCTCGTTGTTTATGGATACCTATTTAAATAAAAATAGAAAATAGAAATGGCTAAAAAGGTACGTTGTTTGAAGCACAGGTCGATAATTTAAATTTAGCTTTCTGACCGTTTCTTTCGTAAAACTTAGTTGGAGGTAAATTCATGATAAGATCAGCCCCAATTGGTATATTTGTACGTGTAGAACCGCTTTCTATTTTAACAATACCAAACGAAATCAAAAGCAATAATAACGAATACATTAATCAACAAACTATACTGTGAACGTAAATAATGCAAATGAGAAAATACACGAAAAAACTAGCAGGCAACTGATCAAAAAACACAATAGAAAATCAAAGTAAAAAATACACGGGAGGGTTATATTATTGTTGTAAAATTTTAAGAGACGTCGTAAAATTTAATCAAATATTTGTATTGTAGTCAACGCAGTAACGGATGTTACATTGCAAATTTGAAATTCCCGCTCGTGGGTATACAGCGCTCTACGGAGAATTGCGAAACTTCACATATGCCCAGGCCGCTAACAGTGACGTTTGTCAAACAATTTAGCAGGTCGTGGAAAATATAAAATATATACAAATATAGTGAATTTTATTAATTAGAAAAGGGGTGTTGCAAAATATTATGTATAAAACTCGTTTATAAAGCGTCTTTTTTTACTTGAGCTTACAACACTCGTTTCGCTCGTGTGTAAAAATTTTCCATTTGTAGAAAAAAGACATGCTTTATAAACTTGTTGCATAAAATACCATTCTTGTGTAATGTATAATTTTATAAACGCATATCTTTATGTGTACATATTTTAAATAAAAAATCATACAGTGTGTCCATAAACTCATTCTCAACATGGGGATCTTTCATATTATGAGAGATAAAAATTTGGTTAGATACGATGAAATACTCCTTCGATGAAGTTGTACCAAACCCCATAACCAAACTTTGGATATATTTAACGAAGTTCATGCTGTGCAGCAAAAACACTTAAATTTATTTATTTTTATTTTTTTAAATGACTCATCTATATTTAAAAGAAACCAAATTTAATTTGCACATCTTTAATGCACCTTTTTTATAGGAATCTAGTGGCCTATTCAAATTTTTAAAAACTGTTATCGTAATTGAATCAACTTCAGTTTTTAGTACTAGTTATTTCTAGTTCTGCTGTAGTGGTTGCTGGTTTGACGATCTTTAGTTGCGTTCAGTTACTAAGCGTAGGACACGTTTAACAAACAGCTCTTGTGAGTGATAATAACAATTGCGAGGGAATACTAAAGCTAGTACATAATGAGGTGTATTAAAAATATTTTGACCCAAAAGGCCATATGCGCTGAAAACTCGGTCCCTAAAGTATATTAACTTTATATGCGAATATCAGCATCCGCACTCCGTTTTCGCAAGATTTTCATGCATGGTCGGGGATAATAATAATAATAATAATAATAATAATAATAATAATGATCTTTATTCAACAGGTAAAAATACCCAATTACAGAATAAATGTAAAAATACAAGTAGGAAAATCAAATAGTAATAGCCGAGAGGCGAGTAGATACAATGGTCTTAAATTTACTCAAACTTAAATTAAACAAATCAATGTCACTAAAATAAAAATTATGTAATTGACACATTAGTATAATAGGACTATTGAAATGATAATTTGTTCTAGGATTTTTAAATGTAAATATTTCTTGATTACGCGTATTAACGCACGGAACTCGAAAACAAAAGCTTGATAGCAATGCAGGAGTGCAAGTTAGATCTCTTAAAATTTTAAACAATGAAATTATTATAGTATACAACCGTCTGTTTCTGAGAGATATGTGCTTTAGGTCCGTTAATAAATCTTTGTAGGATTTTTCATTGTAGTTATATGTCAGTCCATTAACACGGTAATGCAAAAACTTAAGGAACTTCTTTTGTACATTTTCGAGTCTATCAATTTGATAGTTATAGAGGGGATTCCAAATAACAGCACAATACTCCAGTTTGGTCCTCACTAAGCTATTGAATAGGTTACACAAGGCACTACAATTTGAGAAATCTTGAGTATTTCGAAAGATAAAGCCCAGTTTTCTATAAGATTCCAGTATTATTGTATCTATATGATCATTAAATGACAATTTGGTATCAAATATGTTACCAAGATCTTTGAAACTAAAAACTCTATTTATTGATACGTTATCTAAAGTATAACCAAAATGAAAATCTGACTGCTTTCTGGAATAGGTCATAGTGAAACATTTATTAACATTAAAAAACATTTTGTTAGTCTCTGACCATTTACAAATTGCATCTATGTCAGCTTGCAACATCTCACAATCTTGAATATTATAAATCAACTTAAAAACCTTTAAATCATCGGCGTACAAAAGAAATTCGGAAAATCGTATACAGTTACAAATATCATTTATAAAAATTAAGAATAATAACGGCCCTAAAACTGATCCCTGCGGTACACCAGACGTAGCTACAAAATATTCGGAACAGGAATTATTGCAGTATACAAATTGCTGACGGTTTGACAAATAGGATTTGATAAATTGAACAAAATTTTGGTGCCCACCCATATCGACAAATTTTTGTAACAAAATATTGTGGTCGACTTTATCAAAGGCTTTTCTAAAGTCTGTATAAATGACGTCAACTTGATTCCCGCTTTCCAAACTATCTGATATAAATTGTGTAAATACAGTTAAATTTGTTTGTGTAGAACGTTTGGTAATAAATCCATGCTGATTTAGGGAAATCTGACTTGAAATTTGTCGATGTAGGCTCTCATGAATTATTGATTCAAACACCTTAGAGAATACAGAAAGAAGTGCAATAGGTCGATAGTTTTCAATATAATTAAGTTTTCCAGATTTATGAATCGGACAAATTTTTGCAAGTTTCCATTTTTCAGGAAAAGTGTTGGTTGTTATACTTAAACTAAATATTATACGTAACGGTTTAACTAAAAAATCGCAACAACCTTTTATTACATAAGTTGGCACTCCGTCCGGACCCAGAGATCTGGAATTCTTTAGTTGCGGTATATAGCATTACAGTGTCATCCGCAAACGCCGACACCTGACCTACTGTATTGTATGAGAATAAACTGTTAATATAAATATTGAAAAGAATGGGTCCCAGAACAGTATCTTGTGGAACACCCCATTCGACTATTTCCGGGTCACTTAGATCATTTCCAATTTTGACATATTGAACTCTGTTTTTTAAATAATTTCCGATTAGATTTAAGGCTACACCGCGAAAACCAATTTCCTCAACCGTCTCTATTAGCTCTACATGATTAACAGTATCAAAGGCTTTGGCCAAATCCATGAAAAACACATAGTATCTGTTTATTTTTATCGAGATTTTTATAAATACTGTTTGTTAGGTGAACAATTGCATTTTCAGCTGATATTCCTGATTTGAAACCAAATTGTTTATCCGATATCAAATTGTATTTGTTAAGGTACAGCATTATACGGTTTTTGATTATTTTTTCTACCACTTTAGCTAGATTTGATATGAGGGATATCGGTCGCAAAAATGCTATATGAGGAGGTACAAAAACAAACTAACAAAGCTCTAAAAATATCGGGGTGCTTGAATGATTGCATATGGAGAAATAAATACTTAAATGTGGAAACAAAAACACGAATTTACAAGTCAGTTATAAGACCTGTACTTACATATGCAGCAGAGACCCGCGCAGATACAGTAAAGACCCAACAAACATTAGAGACAGCAGAAATGAAAATCTTACGAAGGATCACTGGGAACACCTTAAGAGACCAGAGAAGAAGTGAGGACATAAGGGACCAATGTAAGATACAAAAAATAGGAGACTGGGTGAAAAACCGTAGAGCAGAATGGGACCAACACATATCGAGGATGGAAGACACTAGACAAGTAAAGGTGGCCAGAGATAATGTTCCACGAGGAAGGCGTAGTCCAGGCAGACCAAAGAAAAGATGGAAGAATAATTTGGGATAAAACAAGCTGTAAGCTTATATACAAGTGGAAGAAGAAGAAGGATATCGGTCGCAAATTTGCCATGTCAAGTCTATCACCTTTTTTGAATAAAGGCTTTACTACGGCCTCCTCAAATGCAGACGGAAAATGTCCAGTTGCTAAAATGTTATTTACAATAAATGTGAGTGGGTTTTTTATATAGTCTAAGGCTATTTTAAGAGTTTCGGAAGCTATGTTGTCAATGCCAGGCGATTTACAATTTTTTAATTCATTTATATATTTAGATACTTCAGTTGGATCAGTCACGTACAAGTATATTGAGTGAGTATTTATATTTCTTTTGACTGTCCTGAGATATGAATTAACTATAGATTTAGCCATTTTTGATCCGATTTCAACGAAAAATTTATTGAATTGATTTGCAATGTCTTTCTTATTTGTAATTATTTCATTATTCACTTTAATTTCATTTACTTCCCTGTTAGTATCTTTCGATTTGTAAGTTCTTTAATTACGTTCCATAAGGCCTTACTTGAATTTTTATTTTCATTTATTTTATTTTTTTTATTTTTATTAAGTTCGTTAAATTATTTTTATATTTTTTATATTTTTCAATAAGTTGTGCGTTATCAGGTTGCCTTAGAAATTTTTTATATAATTCTTTTTTTGTAGCAACTGACATTACATTGAGTTGCAAGTCAGCCTCTCCTGTGAACCGGGCCAGTGCACCTCGTCGGTGAACTGTCGCCTTGTGCTACAAGTTCCGAACGTTGTCCGGAAGTTAGTCCACAATATTCCTATTATCAAATATAGTCGCGTCTTATTTCGTTTTGCGACTCATTTTAGCAAAGGTGTAGTCTTTGTGTTAATACCCCGGGTTATCGGTACGAGATTTGTACAGTTTCGTCGAGCTCTTATCGACACGGAAGATTTGGTTCCTGCTATTTGGGCCGCATCACAATATTTATCGTGTTCATTAAAACGTATGAGCGTGCTTAGGGATATGATATACCGGGTGACAATGAGACTAGGGCCATGCTTATATCTTCTTTATTTATGAATCGATTTGGATTAAATTTTATACCAAGATACTAGACATAATTTCTGATTGGCTGATAGATATAGTCAAAATGACTGACTTCCGGTTTTACAGGAAATGATACTAACTGATTTTTTAAATGGAACATCCTGTATATTTCATGTTTTATTGAATCTACGAGTCAAACTACATATAACAGTGTTGCCAAATTTCAATTTTTTTAAACAAAAAAAATATTTTTTGAATTTCTATTTTTTACCATAGAAGGCCTCGACTTGGAAAAACCTATTCTAATTGACTCGAGCAACTCTTAATAATAGCTATTTTATCAATCAGGTCAATAACAAACCTTTAATAAAAGAATATAATTTGCTAAACTCGTTTTTTAAGAAAAAGTCACTTTTTTTAAATGGCACCTACCAAGGGCCATCATGCCATTAAACAGCAAATTGAATTACCAATCTAACGATATGCATCATGCACTACTTTATCTTTATCTGAAACTGAAAATTAATGAATTAATAATTTTTTTAAATATTTTTATGTAATAACTAATAATACCAAAGCAAATTTGGCAACACTGTTGTATGTCATTTGAGTCGTAGATTCCGAAAACATAAAACATATAAAGTGATCTATTTAAAGAACCAAAGTTAGTGTCACCTCCGGTTTCACCGGAAGTGACACTAATGTTGGTTTTTAAATAAATTTAAACAAATAATTAATTAATAAATTTTCAGTTTCAGAGAAAGATAAAGTTGTGCATGATACATATCGTTAGATTGGTAATTACATTTTCTATCTAATGGCAAGATGGCCTTTAGTAGGTGCCATTTAAAAAAAGTGACTTTTTCTTAAAAAACGAGTTTAGCAAATTATATTCTTTTATTAAAAATTTGTTATTGACCTTATTGATAAAATAGCTATTATTAAAAGTTGCTAGAGTCAATTAGAATAGATTTTTCCAAGTCAAGGCCTTCTATGGTAAAAAATAAAAATTGTTTAAAAAAAATGAAATTTGGCAACACTGTCATATGTAATTTGACTCGTAGATTCAGAAAAACATAAAATATACAGGGTGTTCTATTTAAAAAAATCAAAGTTAGTATCATTTCCGGTAAAACCGGACGTCAGTAATTTTGACTATATATATCAGCCAATCAGAAATTATGTCTAGTATCTTGGTATAAAATTTTATCCAAATCTATTCATAAATAAAGAAGATATAAACATGGCCCTAGTCTCATTGTCACCCGGTATACATAAAGTGTTCGCCAGTTGAACAGTCACAAATTTGAGATAACATCATGGTGTTTTCTTTTTACTATTTGCGGGGAAACTCAACAGACGTTTCTTACCGGTTTTTGCATCAAGAAAATCACCATTATGACGTGCATTTCATGGAATGTCCATATAATCTGTGCGTCATTGTATTAATTTTATAAAACGTGTGGCTGTGTGTCAGCACATAAGGTTAACGCTTAACGAAGTGAATTAAGTTGGTGTAGCCAGCGCAAAATTATTTTATGAGCCAAGGTTTCTCCTTCTGCACTTAATCTACAGAGAGCTCTCGCTATTTCTTGTTGTGATACTTTTGAGGTCTTGGAACACCGTTGTTTGCCAATTGTCAGGGTTTCAGACTTCTAAGAATTGTTTAATCTGGTATATGCATTGTTTTTATAATTTAGAATCCCAGATTTTTTAAGATGTCATAAACCCTTAAGCAACTTTTTGTGTTTTTTGAAGTAAAGGTGCAATTTAGTTAGCTATAAAGAAACGTTCCCTTGAGGACGTTGTGTTCAAACGTTGAATTAAGTCATTGACGAAACCTTTGCAAACACATTGTAAGGAAAGTTGAACTTAGCCTACTAAAGCAATTAGACCTCAATTTAAAAAAAAACAAGCTTCGCGTAAGTATAATACAACAGAACCCATTGCTTTGACCATGGACAAAGCTTTTATTACAGCTGTGGTTTGACAACTTATGGTGGTACCTTGACATTCACCATTTTGACTATCCTGAAACAGGAACGGACTTTAGGAGTACCGTGGACCACCCCTTGCAGCTAGCTAGCCGCGGATACTTTACTACCATCGCTTTTCAAAGCAAACTGACCTGTGCTAAGTACAGTCCGGTGTTGTCGTAAAAGTCCGATTATGCAGCGACAAAGTTTGCTAGTTGTGTTAAAAAATTACTTAAATAAATGCAGGGATGCACTTAGTTCAAATTGCTCGAAAGGCTTATGTTGGAAAATTAGTCTAACAGCTTTTATAACTATAAAACGATGGTCATAAAGAGTTTTTGTAAAATACCCTACAACTTCCAAACTCGTCTTCTTCTCGTTCTATTTCTACCTAAAAGCACTTCTTTTCTTTTTCGATACATCTTTATGCCCTGTCCAAATCCTTACAATGATTTCTATGGCGCAGAAAAGGCATCAGCATCAACTGAATGCTGGTCAACATCATCTGATATGCAGATGACACCGTTAAGCTCGCAGAAAACGAGGAGCGATTACAATGACTACTAGATCGTGGCGTGTGATAAGTACGGTCTGCAATAGAACGTCAAGAAATCTAAGTAGTGACTATGGACCGAATAGTACATAGAGGACTAACAATCGGAACAGAATAAGTCCACAGGTTCTTGGAAACTAATGAGACCATTGAAAATAACATGACCCATTATGAAAGCAAAATTTGCGTCCTTCAAGCTTCAGAAAGATCTCAAAAGACGGACCCTCAACCTATACCTCAAAATACGCGTTCTCCGCTATTACGACTTCTAAGTTCTCGTATGAAGCGCAGAGACGAGGTCCCTTACGGATACCACGCTGAAATTTATAAAAGCTTTCGAAATATAATGATACAGCTGCATACAGCAGATTAGTTAGATGTAGCATGTTGTAACTCTCCGTTTCAATTTTATTTCAATAGCGTTTTATTGCGATTAACACCTTCTTTCGGACCACCTTATATCTAAATATTGTAGCACAAAAACTCCAGCGTCTGCTTTTATAAACACCTATAGCTTTTCTTATCGCAGCATGTTTGCGAGCATTCGATTCCGAGTAGGCCCCTGGAAAACAGTGGAATCGTTCGATTAGTATTGATTTTCCAAGAATTATGCTTTACGGATATAAGTAGGTAGCATTTGCCGGTTCTGAGACCTCCCCCCACCACTTTTTCAAGGTCAAGGTCGAGGTTACGGCCTCCTCTGACGCGGCGCACTCCTTCCCCTGACGAGTCGGACTTCAAGGTCGTTCACTCGGATTGCAAAGCACATGAACTTCAAGGCCAACGTTACTCCTTAGGCCCTCAAGGTCATTCGCTGGGATTGCACAGCACGAGTAAACTCCTCCCACCGCTAAGCTCTCAAGGCCGGAACCAACAGCAACGCATGTGTATAAATAAAGATGTGCAATAGTGTAGCGGGCGTTGTACTAGCAAATACATTAGCAATGAGAGACGAGAACATAAAAGAAGCTATGGAAAATATAAAGCTTACACTGCTGAAGGCCAACTTTTTGCAACCATATCCAGTGTTATTAAATTCAACAACCTATCCTCTAAATAAATTGAGGAACAAATTCGTGAGTGTGGGTTTAAGCTGCTATGGATCGTTTGTGCCGACAGTGTTGTTCTGTGGTACAGATTATGATTGGATGCGGATGGAGGAACCTATATTTAACGTGTTTTTGGACAATCAATGTATGATAAATAACTACTTTATCAGTGATGATGCTCAGCCACAACTGGTAGATATCAAACCTAATAGAAGAATATCTTGTAAGAAATTTCTAAACAAGAAAATGATTGAACTAGAGGAAATAGGGCGTAATCGAGTTGAACTAGACATGGAGTCGTTCGAAGAATTTTGGGAGCTGGTGCCGCTCATACAGTCTAAAATGGAATGTTTAAAGTGTCAACAGTTTGAAAATTATTATAGAACAATAATTGAAAGTGTGTGGAATGAACCTGGTGATTTCAAAATAAACATTGCGAACGCGTTGCCTACATCGGAAAATGCGATGTGTATGTACGAAATGCTAAAATTTGCGTTGGACATTATACAGTGTGATATAGAATGCAAACAAAGCGCGGTGCGTAATAGTTAGGACTGTTTGCTTTAGAAGTTGTAACAATGTAGAAAAATAAATTTTTGTAACTCGATTATTGTTATTTTACATAAAACTTGTGTATCTGTTCAGGTAGAGGTAACAAATAAACAAATAATGGGTGCCTTGAGTTGAATTTTCTCAAAAAGCATATTTATAAAAACAGGAGTTTTGATAATAAATACAAATCATTTTGTCGTAAAACATACTGTAATTTAAATTTGAATTAAATTGTGTTGGCTTATTTAGTAATTTATGTAAGCATTACAAATAATGCAAGTGTTTTATTCAGAGATAAACTATACTTGTATATTATTAAAAACCAGAACGGTTTGCGGATGCAATTATAATTGACCGAACACGTTTCAAAAGTGCAATGCTGTTTACGAAGCGATGCCGTAGTCGGAAGGCAACGTCTGTTTTATTATATTCTGCATTCCAAATTAGCTTTGTTGAAAAAATACAGTACCGAATAAGGCTGCATTTTCGAAACAATGGTAGTATAAAAATTCCAAGCAAGGTTGACAACGTTTAAAATTGTAATTCATGTTTTATTCGAAGCGATTAAGGAAGTCCCTTATAAGGCTGTGCAGCTTGTTTTTGCATTACAAATGAGTGGTTGTTGAAACGGACATTTTTGCATGGCAAAGAATTTTACCTTTATGGTCGATAAATATGAATTACTGTGCAAGACATGATCTTGAATTTTAGTATAAAACCTTACTGAACTCATTGTAAAAATGTAGTTGTTTATTCCTACCGAGAGATCGTTTTCAACAAAAAGCGGTGAGTAATTACTAATGTTGTTTGTAACTGATAAATAAAGCCCGGATTTTCAGGCATATTTGATTGTGGTATACGCAGCAAAATCATTTGTATACTGAAATCCGTTTCGTATGCTACTGATGATTTTAAGCCATATTTTATTTTGCATAAGCTGACTATTTTGCATAAGCTGACTATTTTGCAAATTTAGTGACTATTTTTAGTTTTAGTACCTAATTAACTTGTTTCGCGTTTTACACCTATAATTTGGTTTTTACAAATATTTTCGTTTGTTTAAAATATTTTTGGAAATATTTTACACAAAATGTTTAAACTCAAATTTAAATGTGGAAATATCTGCACAGTTATTTATTCTTGGAATTTACATCACTAATTAAACAGATAATGGAATGCTATTATTATGCTTTTAAGGGTTTATCGCTTTAATCCCTGCATTGTCGAGCGCTTACCTTATCTGTAAATGTGGGTTGTTACTGTAGGCCAGTTCTCCTTAAAAAATACTTATGAAAGAAAACCTTTAATTACTGAAATTACAAAAACAAATAAAAGAAGCTCCAGAAGCTTGTGATTACTGCTGTTTAGATGTGTTTTTATTCTACTTGAAGTTTTATATACACTTACGTGGTAATGTCTTGTTTCGTCGAGCTCTAATGTGTGGGTACTTTGTTATCCCTTATAAGCACAAAAAAAGGGGTGGTAGAATAATACTTACGTAATACTCACTCAGCCAATGCCTAGGCGAGTCACTACCAATCGCTAATTAGGGGTCGCCGATCAGCTACAGCCGAAGACGGCCGTGGGTTCATTAGATGGGGGAAATGGCGCCACCAATTTAGATAACAAAAAATTAAGCCTTAACCCCCTAATTCAGCGATTGCTAGATTACGCTCCAGCTAAATTGGACACTGAGAAATTAATAAAACTGCGCAAAACTGAAGTCAAACAATCAAGTGTAATCAAATGACAAATTCGTTTTATTCACTCGTAAAGCCGGGCACACACATAAAATACATATAAGTAAAAGTTTAGGGCCGATGTATATGCATATAAATGCCCCAAGAATCCTTGTTTACAGAATGGGGTGGCCAATTAAAACACCAAATCATAAAAATAATGGAAATTTCTGCAGGCTCCCGGAGAGTAACGTTAATATAAAATTGTAAATTACAAACGGTCAACTGCCTCAGGGATCTCTATAACGTAGTTAAAGTGGAACTACGACAGGGAAAGCCTCTTACTTTACAAATTAAAATACGCAATCAAAATGATGCGTCCAGACCATGATCTAAATATCTCGCGCTAGTATATCGCGCTAATCTCAATTTAGAAACAAAATACTTTTGGGCAGTCCTTTGTAGATTGAGCCGTACACACGCGTACAGCCAGGCTCGATTGCCGGCCAACAGAAGCACAAATTAATAGAGCAGTAAGGTTACTTTAGGCTGATTCGAAGCTGTCTTAGCGCGAAGAGCATCGCAGGAATGGGCTTCTGTGGAATTGATGACCGAACCAGCAAGGACGGTAGCTCGTCAAATAAGCGCGCCGAGATACGCTATTACAGATCGCAACGGGCCGCAAGTCGGGGTTTCCGAAGCTTTATTGGAGACCCATCACGTGGTGATCGAAATGTTTTTGGGGTCCAGTACGTGATATTCGAAACGTAGTTGGGGCCCAGCACGTGGTATTCGAAACGCAGTTGGGGCCCAGTACGTGGTGTTCGAAACGCAGTTGGGGCCCAATACGTGGTGTTCGAAACGCAGTTGGGGCCCAGTACGTGGTGGGGAACTAGATTATTGAAATAAACGTTAGCGGGCAATCGAAATGGGGCTGAAAAGGGTCCTACTTACACTAAATTCCCCAAATGTTTCGCTCGGGAAGTTTTGACGTCAAAAAAAGTCTGCACCTGGCAGTATCTCTAGATTTACTTACGGAGGAATGTCGAGACGCGTACAAATCCCCTAACTAAAAAGTGAGCAGTTCCTAGACAACAATAAGCACCTTCTCCAAAATTGCGACCTCGAATAGCGCCAAAACCTTCCACGACCTTATTCGATCGAATGCCGGAACAAGATGCCAAATTTTCGCGTCGCGAACGTTCAACAATGTGCAGCGGCGGCGTATCAAAAATGCGCAATATCCGGACGCAATTCGAAAAATATCGAACATACAGTAAAGCGAAAAATTGATGGTAACAAAATATCGAGAATACAGTAAAGCGAAAATTGACGGTAACAACTTGTTATCATTTTAAAGTATCAAAATAGCAGAAACCTATTTTATGTTTACTCTTTCTATACATACCACAAGACCTGCAGTTCGTGACATCCCTATTTGTAAAGCTTATTCCAGCTGTGGTCGCACCAATGTAAAATGAAGGCATTTAAGAGTGGGTCTGCTTTTTGAATAATTTGAATTGCCTCAGAACGAAGCCCAGCATACGATGAGAACTGCCAAAGTTATGCAAATTTACGCAGACACCTACGTCTGCAGCATATAGGCTTATACCGTGCCACCAAGAAAATAAGACAAGTTACATACAGATAATTTTTATTTCATACAAATATTTACACATACATAACTTCCATTTTCTACTTAACTTAACAACTATTCCTCCAGGTTGTCAAAGTCCCTGAGCCGATTCTCATCTTCGCCCCAAGCTACCGTCTCCGCGTCGAAGAGCTCCTCCACCCGCTCTATGATCTCTTCCAGCTCCGGGATGATCCGGAAGCCGATGCAAACACCATTTTGGGACAGCTCACCTCTGTCGTACTGGAAGACGACCTCTTCCAAGTTTCTGCTACCAAAGAAATCGCGTAGCAGAATGTAGGCCTCGTCATCCATTCGGGGTTTCCAGGAGAAAGGTGGTTAGTCCCATACCTCGATCATTGTACCCGAAGCAGCAGCAGCATCCCTGCTCGGAACGAAGACGATGATGTGGTCGGTGAAGAGAAAAGACTGCATGGTTACACTTCAACGATGTGTACGAGGATGATGGTTAAATAGGTAGCCTACAACCTCGAAAACTTGTTGGGTAGGAAATCCGCGTACTGTGAATGCTTACCGTCTGTATGTGCAAGGTGACGTCTCCGCCCTGCAACCCACGGTCAACCAATGTGTACTTAAACAATTCTCACATGAGGAGCGGTCATTCTCTTCTCTGCTGTCGCGATGGTTGGTTCCAGTGCTGTGAAGTGTGTTTCGTGTGGAAGTATTGTATTGTCAGAGTGGAAGCGTAATGCTGATAGACTTAGCCTATCGACGCCGGAACGGGCTAATGCCGAACTCTGCGTTTGCACGCAGCGAAGCGGGGCAACCCCCAACCCCGCAAGCCGGACGCCGCAAGCCTCGTTAAACATTTTGAACAATGTAGTAGTGGTACCGGGCCGTTCTTTGTTTTCTCCGATTTCGGACGTCGAGGCCAGCTGTACACCTGCTAGTCAGGACAGCTCTTGCAAAATTTTAAGGAAACTCCTTACCGAGAGGCCAAAGCGAAAACGTGCGTCGAAATTAAGTTTGGCAAAACACGTAGAGCCGGTGTTGATGAATGTCGAGGCTGTGACCGGAAAGGGGCAAGTTCGAAGTGATTCAGATAGTGTGATAAATGTATGTACTCCACAGCTTCTTCAAGGCGTGGAGGAAACTGAAAAATCGGTTGCAAAAAGAATGAGATCACAGTCTCCACACTTATCACAAGAGGAACAAGATATTGTGAATGCTGAGTTTTGTAAGAAATTTGACGAAAGTAGCGCGGAGGTTTGCGGTGGTCGTGCAGCACAAGAGTTCGAAGCTATAGTAAAGGAGCTAGGTATCGAGGTCGTCTCGGGCTCAAGGCGACCGTCTAGCTGTAGTTCCGGACGCGTTAATCCACCTGCAACGCAACCTTCTCCAGAAGTGGCAGCTGCAACATCCGTTATCAGCCAGGCCTCCCTGGTAGCGGACGATGGAGCTGACAGGCTTGCAACACCTGCTTCCCTTGTCGCGTCGGCGGCCTCTAGGAGTGAGGTGGTCGATATTCAGGTGTCGACTGCGTCCGCCGATGATGAAGAGAAAGAGGAAGGCATATCGCTAACGCAATGTACCATTCGTCAGTATGAGGCCAAACGCACCGCTTGACGTCCTGGACACTGAAATGGACCAGTGTCTAGATTCGCTGGACGCCATTCGAGGTCGTATGAGTTCCAAAAGACCCAACCTCGCCAAAGGTCACAGCGGAAGCACTCTGAACGAGATGCGGTCGCTGGAGATGGAGCGGCGAAAGATATCCAACGACCTATCAAGGGTAATGGACGAGATTCTTGCAACACGTCATCAGCTCTGTCAAAATGTACAATTGTAGATAGTATATTGTAGTTTAACATGTGAGACGTCCGTAACACAAAACAAATAACCTTCCCGTATCCTCTCCAGGGTGTCAAAAGCGAATCCTCCGCGTGGTGGCACCTGGGTATTCCGCTCGAGGTTTCAAGAGTAATTTTATTTGTAGATTGTAATTGACAGTGTTATCGCTTTTGTTAATATCACCCCGTCGAGCTGGGTAGCTAATCGCGTAGTTAGTATAATTACAGTTTTCGTGAAGCTAATTACCCAGTATGTTCAGGTGCACCGAGTGCGAACGATCCTTCACCAGAGCCGACATCGAAGAGAAAGCTGTCGTCCAGAGCTGGGCCATCCGTCGATGAGTGGTAAGTGTAATAGGTGTTGCAATGCAGACAAGCTAAATAGTATTGTGTTTGCTGCAGGCGACGCTATGGAATCTTCGGTGGTGACTGGTGAAGGACCCTCTAGCAGTAAACGCAGAAGAGTCCAAGTTTCCAGTGCTGGTGAGTGTGTCTCTATTGTAGCGTTTCATGGTTGCTAACGTTTTTTTGTAATAACAGAACAGCCACCCAGGACCCGATACTGCAACGTGTGTGACGAGAACGTGCCCCGGAATGGTTTCATCGGACATATCCGGAGCAGTCGTCATACAAGACGGTGTGGTGTCGCCTACCTGGGGAAGGGAGTGGTGGCCCTACAGAGCGCCTTCAAGTCCCGTGTAATAAGCTATAGGGTGTCAACGGAAAATTATCATATAAGTGTTGTAGAATGTATGACCGAACTCAAAGACAAAATTATAGGTCTTATAGAAGGACAGTTACATAAATTAACTAATGTAAAAATCAATTTCGAACTTTTCGGGTATTTTATTTTGGAGGTTCAAGATGTGCAAGACGTAAAAAGTTTTAATACAGCTAACGAGGTGGCTACCGCGGTACAAACTTGAACGAATTATATGATAATTTTACGGGGACATTGGATGAGAAGGTGTCCGAATTTCAGGAACGAGAGTCAGGTACGTGCTATCTTTGAAGGGTTCTTGCAATAAAACTAATCGCGTTGTGTTCTTTAACAGGGTGAATCCTGAAGCAGTTGCTGTATATAGAGGTTAATGTAAATAAGTATAATCCGCTTCGAGCATCGTCATATATCCCGCTGCCGAAGCAGATTAAGAACAAGAAAGCGATTGTGAACATCCAAAACGATGACGACTGTTGTTTCGGGTGGGCTGTAACCTCGGCCATTTGCAAACCATTTGGATAGCCTAATCGAACGACTTCGTATCCGGATTGTCGTCGATTCTTGAAATTTAGGGACATTGAATTCCCTGTTGGATTGCGCGATATTAAAAAATTTGTTAATATAATCCGCAGATTTCTGTAAATGTATACGGACTGGAAAAATTTTTTCGCGGCAATGTTACGGAATATGAAGTTGTGGGACCTCTGTACCACACCTCTTTGGAAAAGAGGTGGCATGTAAATTTGTTGCTAATTACCAACGACAAAGGTAATAGTCACTACTGTTGTATCGCGGATTTGTCTAGGTTAGTTTTACACCAAATAACGCGTAATGATCATGCTAAACATTTTTGCGATGGTTGTCTAAATTATTTTGATAGCGATGCAAAGTTGGAGATGCATCAACGTTTTGACTGTAATCGTGTGTACACTAAAATGCCTACGACAGAATTGGTCACGCCTGCGTTTGGGGAGGTGAGGCCCCGCAATATTCTTTAAGTTTGACAACTGCGCGAAGCAGATAAAGGTACCGTTTCTCATTTATGCAGATTTAGAAACGATTTTAACACCGGTCGATGGAGGGAACCTACACCCCGATTACGAAAGACGTTATACGGTTACAACGTGCGAACACAAACCCTATTTTTTTGCATATTATTTGAAATGTTTGTTTGACGATACTCTATCCAAATTCGAAATTTATCGGGGTGCAGATGCTGTCGAAGTGTTTGTGGATCGTCTAGATCAAGACGTCTTCAGGTTGTATTCCAACTACCTGAAGCCTGTTGTACCCCTTAGGGATATGGTTCTCGCGGAAATTCAAAATTTTAACGGAGCTGTTTCATGTCACATTTGCAATCGCCCTTTCAAAGACTCGGACGTAAAAGTTTGTGATCACGACCATTTGACGGGACACTATCGGGGAGCTGCTTATTCCAATTGCAATCTAAATTATAAACTTCCAAAATTTATCCCCGTATTTTTTCATAATTTAAACTACGATTCACACCTCTTCGTTAAAAAGTTGGCTCAAAATAAGGAGAAAATTGATGTTATTCCGGTAACTAAAGAAAAATATATTTCATTTGGCAAACGTATTTGGGTTGATGAAATTTTTGAGAACGGGGAAAGTAAACAAGTTTATATGCAAATTCGCTTTTTAAATAGTTACCGATTTTTAAATGCTTCTTTGGCATCGCTGGCCGGTACATTGAAGGATGAGCAGTATGTTGAAATTCAAAATCAATTCGGAGATGGCATCAAATTTGAGTTGATGAGTCAGAAAGGTGTATTTCCCTATTCGTACGTAGACTCTTTTGCAAAATTAAGCGAGCCTACCTTACCCACAATCGCCCAGTTTTATGACCAGTTAAACAATGCCCATATCACTGAGGCCGATTACGCGCGCGCCGTTAAGGTGTGCCAAACTTTTGAATGTAAAACGTTGGGCGACTATTCCGATGTGTACCTCAAATGTGACGTTTTTATTTTGGCAGACGTTTTCGAAAACTTTCGAAATTTTTATTTGCAACAATACAATTTAGATACAGCGCAGTATTACACAGCCCCCGGATTAAGTTGGGATGCCATGTTAAAATTTAAGGGGGTTGAGTTGGAGCTGTTGACTGACATTGATATGTTTAACTTTTTCAAAAAAGGTATTTGCTGGGAGTCAGTACTTGTGTCGGGAGAAAGGCTATTGCCAACAACAAATTTGCGGGTATTTATGATCCTTCCAAACCCACTTCTTTTATCATGTTCCTGGATTCGACAAATTTATATGGTTTTGGAATGCGACAGTTTCTACCGCAAGGTGGTTTTGTTTGGTTGACTGACGAGGAAATTTACAGTTTTAACGTTTTTCAAGTTTCCAACGTATCTGACACTGGGTACGTGCTGGAAGTTGACTTTCAGTACCCTGAAAATTTACACGACGCTCACAATGACTTGCCCTTTTGTCCCGAGCTGTTGGTTCCTCCACAGGGAAAATATAAAAATGCGAAATTGATTCCAAATTTACATGACAAACATAGATACGTTATTCACTATAGAAACTTAAAGCAATGCTTAAAGGCTGGTTTGATTTTGGCTAGAACACATAGGATACTGAAATTTAGACAATCCCCTTGGCTTAGATCGTACATCGACTTAAACACGAATTTAAGAAACCAGTCTGACAACGAATTCCATCGTAATTCTTTTAAGCTAGCTAACAACAGCGTATTTGGCAAAACTATGGAAAACGTGGACAAAAGGGTTGATGTAAAATTAGTGAGTCATTGGAAGAAACTTGGTCACAGAATGGGGCAGAAGCTTGGATCGCGAAACCTAACTTTAAAGATAGAATTCGGTTTGGTGAAAATTTAATTGCTGTAGATGAACAAGACGTTGATTGTCTATGACAAACCCAGTTATGTTGGTTTCTCAGTTTTGGATATTTCGAAAACTGTAATGTACGATTTTTATTATGATTTTTTGAAGGAGCAATATGGTCCTAATGTTTCTCTATTATACACAGATACGGATTGCCTAATTTTGGAAATTTGTACTAAAAATTTTTACGCGGACATGAAACGCCACCTTCATCACTTCGATACCTCAAATTATAAGAATAACTTGCACGACGTTCCGCAAACCAAGTCTGTTGTTGGCAAATTTAAGGACGAGTATGCTGGAGTAGTGGTGCGTAGCTTCTACGGGGTCGGTGCGAAAACATACTGTGTAAACGCTATCGATAAAGTTGACAAGAAGGCTAAGGGCGTCAAAAAGTCTGCCGTTCGGAAGTACCTCACCAGCGAAATTTATCAGTCTGTTGCTGAGAGCAGAAGAGATGCTGTCTTTCGTCAAATGTATGTTTTTGGCTCGCGTTTACACACTATGTACACCGATTTAATGAATAAGGTTACACTTTCTTCCAAAGATGATAAACGCTTCCTTATTCCCAACACAACGAAGACCTTGGGGTGGGGTCACCGAGATATACCTGATTACAGGCTCGACGAATTGCTACGGATTGCCGACACCTTACCGTAGCAATATGTTTGGGGAACATGTTAAGTCATTTTGCTGTTTCAGATGCTTAATTGCATTTCACGCCGTTAGTTAGGTCATTTTGGTATTTTGAATAGCCGCCTAAGCTTAGAGCAGCGTGCCCGTATGCTAAGCCCTTTTAGCTCTTTATTTGGCTCCATCGCCTAATTCCAGAATCACGATTTCGCACATATTTGGCCCTAAAAGCAGTATTTGTCGTCGGCTGGAGCTCTCCTCTGATGGCGTTTTTCTGAATTCTGAATAGCACGCTGTGGCGGCGTGATACCAGCGTGGCCCGCATTGGTTTGTTTCATTTAGCACGCTGTGGCGGCGTGATACCAGCGTGACCCGCATTGGTTGGTTTCAGTTCATCGCCTTGCGATTCGCTGTGGTTTAGTCACGTGGGGGACGCGGCGAAGGTGACCTTTTGCCGACGCTTCCCTCTTGGCAGTCGTCCGGAGCCCATTGCAGAGAGCGCTTGTGTGGTGGTTGTGAGTCGGAATTTGTCGAGTGGTCTTCGGCGTAACGTGGGTGTTTTTGGAGCCCAGTTCCTGCTACTGTTAGTGAGGGGTCGTGCCCCCTTCATCTCGACCTACGAGGATTTGGTTCAGCAGAACGAGTGAGGCCCCCATTCTTTTCGTCGTCCCGTTGTACGCGTCCTGACGCGTCTCCCGTCGCCATTGAGGCGGTTATGCATTCACCCCCTTTCGCCGTTGTAACACCGAAGGTACCTGCCACCTACGATTGCAGCTCGTCGCAACTCAACTGTACCAGGCTCCCTCGCCGCCTACGCATTAAGGTATGTGCCTTTAACCTGATTACCGCTGTGAACGCGAGTGTTACTCATTACTACTCATTACTACGCTAGTGTATTCACTCAGACTTGCAGACTGTTCATGCCGTGAAGGCTAATGTAAATCGTCGCTGCCCTTGCATAAGGCAACGTGTATCTTTGTACCTACTCATTACTACGCTAGTGTATTCACTCAGACTTGCAGACTGTTCATGCCGTGAAGGCTAATGTAAATCGTCGCTGCCCTTGCATAAGGCAACGTGTATCTTTGTACCTACTCGTTACTACCTATTATTGCTGTTCACTAATGTTCAACATCTGTCGTTAAGTTTAGAGCGCGCGTGCCAGCTGGTGCCCTTAATTATAGATTAAGGTTAGATACAGGGCGACGCATTCTGCTACCCCATTGTAACCCGAAGTGAAATATATGATTGGTTAGTTAAGGGAACTATTGTTTGTTTCGGCTTGTGCATGTTCTGTTACAGATAGACGCCCCTTTATTGTACGGATTATTGTACGACGGAACGAGGAAGCTGTGAGCGTGCAGGTGAGTGAGACAGCTGCGTAGTCGTGGTCGGATTGACACCTAATCACAATCCTGGCTTAAGGCAATCCCGAAATTGTTATTTGACCTTGCAACTCTCGAGTAATCTTATTGGCGGAGTATTTTTGCATGCTTCGCTCCCGTCTAACCGTCCAGGCCCGGTTAGCCGGGTTAAGACAGGCTTGGTGGCGCCCTCATAATTTCGACATACCCTGTATATATTATGCCACAACGCGCTTGCCCAGAACGTATCGTGTGACTCACGCCCGACTCCCTGAGCGTTCCAGCCGTGGCCTATTAGCCCATTTCGAACCGATTTCAGGGCAAGTGTGTCAGGTTTTCAGGACTGATTCCGTGGTGCGATGCTCACCTTGGGTGGGTGTCGTAAAGTCCTTTTAATACCGTAACAGGCTAATTTTGGCGCCCAACGTGGGGCCTGTTCTTTTCCGATATTCGTCTTCTCGTCAAGCCCCTTCGTTGTACGTCTTAATTTTGGTTCCCTAACGTGGGGTTGTGTCTGTTTGGTTCTGTCGTCAAGCCACCCGTTGTGCCTTGATTTTGGCTATTCCAACGTTTGGAGCCTATTGGTGCACGACAACGCTCGACCTCATTTTGGGGTTTTCTTCTTTTTGCGCTGTGTGTCTTAATTTTGGCGGCCCGATTGTGGCTTGTTGCTGTTATTGGACTGGAGTAGTCTCGTTAAGCCCATCCGTGTGTTTTAATTCTGACGCTTTAACGTCTGAGACCTTGTTGCGTGACAACGCGCGACCCCATTTCGGATTTTTTCTTTTTTTTTCTTTTTCTTTCGCTCGATTTCGGGCGCAGTACTGTCTGTGACCATTGTTGGTTGGTAGTAGGCGCGTTAAGCCATTCGTTGACCGCCTAGTTTTGGAATTTGCTCTTTTTCGCTTATGTTCGGTCTCTTCGCAAAGGATATGGACAGATAGTCCCGTTAAGCCATTGGGCGAGTGAAAGGTAACAAACCACTTTTTCCCGATTTCTCCCGTCTTGACCGTCTACGATTTGGTTCGGATATCTGACGTAAGTGACTTACCAAACACGTGCTAACGTTTTTCTTTTTATACGACGTATTATACAAGTCGGTCCTTTCCCGGTTGTAAACATGGTGCTAAAGCTACATATTGAACGCCTGCTTCGCGCGGAGGCTGAATACGAGTTGAGAATCAGAGGCCGTGATGCTTCCGGCACGGTTACCTTGTTGCGCTCCCGGTTACGCGACGTATTGAGAGAGGAGGGACGCGCAGATATGGATACGCGACCGCCGTACCCGTATACGTTCGAGGAGGATCTCACGGCCGTGACAACATTGATTGGCGAATTAGAAGAAAAGATTCAGGTATATTTAGCTAACCCGACTAAAGAAGTAGCGGCTACGATCGAAACGAAATTTTATCACGGAATGAGCCGTCTGACGAATAGTTCAGCTACAACGGAGGAAGAGCGAGCGCTCAAACAAAAAGCGTTCGCGGAATTATCACTCATACGTTCAACCTACGAACTTAACCAAGTAAAGCTAGGGTCGTCTACGACTACGGCTGAGGAAGAAAGCGCCGTAACGCTGCCATCGACGTCCGGTGTCGCACCTACCATTACCGTCGCGACGACGACTACGACTACGACGGCGGCAACTATGTCGACTCCGAGTTTTGTTGCGCCGATGTCACGTACGATCTCATTTAAGGCAACCCCTGTTTCGAAATGGAACATACAATTCTCAGGTGACCCGAAAGGTCTGTCGGTCAACGCTTTCATCGAGCGTGTTAGCGAACTCAGAGTGGCCAGAAACCTTACCGAAGAAGAGTTGTTTATGCAGGCCATCGATTTGTTTTCGGGCAACGCATTGCTATGGTATCGCGCGAATAGAGCGACCCCTAACACGTGGCAACAGTTAGTCGATTTATTGCGTCTAGAGTTTCAGCCTGCGAATTATGATGAACGGTTGTTGGACGAAATTAGACGTCGCACGCAAGGCCCTACGGAAAGTATGGGCATTTATATCGCTATCATGCGCACAATGTTTTCGCGCCTGACCGAAGCGGTTCCCGAAGAGAAACAGTTGCGTATTTTGTTGCATAATATTTCACCTTTATACCAAACCCAGTTGGGATTGACGGAAGTCCGGTCGATCGACGAGCTAGCGCTATACGGACGGAAGATTGAGGAACGGCGCTATGCCATTGAAACTTACGTGCCACCTTCTAGAAAGAAGTCTGACTTAGAAACAGACTTGGCATACGTCGAGGTCGCGCCTATCGCGGAAACGTGCCCAGTTGATATTGTCGAAACGCGTGACGTTAATACTCCCGAGAGGAGGAATCGAGAACCGGCACCCAAGTCAAGCATACGGTGTTGGAACTGTAACGAACCAGGCCATACAGCCAGTAGGTGTCCGCGACCCCGCGGCAAGAAATTCTGTTACCGTTGCGGCAAACCTGAAGTGACCGTAAACACTTGTCCTCGTTGTCGAGCAAGAGATAAGGGACAGGGAAACGACCCCGCGAGACGCTGAACGGTCGAGCAGTGTCCTCGCGCGTGTTTAGCAATTCGACTAAATTTATGAAGGGACTTATCGAGGAGCGCGAGACCAAATTTAAAAATAATAAAGTCATTCTCGACTACGTATTAGAAAGGTCATCTGATGACCGTCGACCGCATGTGACTGTTGAAATCATGGGTTTCGAGTTGTTAGCTTTGTTGGACTCAGGAGCGAATCGAACGATCTTAGGAGCTAAGGGTTGGGACGTGTTGCGTACTGTAGGCCTGCGCATAAATAAGAAGCTGAGACCCGTTTGCTCAGTGGCTAATGGACAGACCGTGACCAGTCTAGGTACCCTGCACTTACCTATTCGTTTAAATAACAGAGTGGTAGCTATCGATGTTTTGATAGTTCCGGAGGTTCCGCACACCCTGATCCTGGGGATAGACTTTTGGAAGTCAGTGGGAATAGTCCCAGACGTGTTTCGAGGGGAGTGGGAATTCTCAAAACCCGGCGTAGCGGCCATTGATACTCCTACCGGCAATTTGCAGTCTATGTTCGACCTGAACTCGGATCAACGAGCCCAATTAGACACTCTCGTAAACCGACATTTTACTATCGCTAAACCCGAACTCGGCTGCGCCAAGTACGTTCAACATAAAATCACTACTAAGGCGGCACCGGTTAAACAAAGGTACTATCCGGTTTCTCCCGCAATGCAGGCGCATATCGATGCTGAGTTGGACAGTATGCTTAAATCAGGCGTTGTGGAACGTTCTCGTTCAGCCTGGTCGAGCCCGATTTTACTAGTTAAAAAGAAAGATGGAACCTATCGTTTCTGCGTTGACTTTCGTAAATTGAATAGCGTCACCGAGAAGGACGCCTACCCGATACCTTACGTGTCTTCGATTTTGGATCGCTTACGCGATGCCCGGTTCATGACGTCGCTTGATATCAAATCCGCGTACTGGCAAATTGAAATGGAAGAGAAATCTAAGGAACTAACGGCCTTCACAGTACCCGGGCGCGGTTTGTTTCAATTTACTCGCATGCCCTTTGGGCTTCATAACGCGCCAGCGACTTGGCAACGTTTCGTCGACCATGTGTTGGGTCCCGAATTGGAACCTTACGTCTTTGTCTATTTAGATGACGTGATTATTTGTACTCCGACTTTCGAAAAGCACGTCGAGATTCTAGACGAAGTATTGCAGCGACTAAACGACGCTGGTTTAACACTGGGTCGTGATAAATGCCATTTTTGCCAACCGGAACTGCGATACCTGGGCTATGTCGTTAACGCCCAAGGGCTTTTAGTCGACCCCGATAAAGTTTCGGCGATTCTTAACTTGCCGCGACCTAGAAACGTTTCGGAGATACGGCGAGTTGTCGGCATGGCATCGTGGTATCGGCGTTTCATACCAAGCTTCTCAGCCATTATTGCTCCGCTGACGTCGTTATTGAAAAAGTTTCAGAAGTTCGAGTGGACCGAGTCATGCGAAGTCGCATTTACAACCATCAAAAATTGCCTAGTTTCGGCACCCATTTTGTCGTGTCCCGATTTTTCTCTCCCGTTTATCGTACAGACGGACGCTTCCAATGTTGGTATCGGCGCCGTGCTGACTCAGACCGTTGATGGCCAAGAACAGGTCATCTGTTACATTAGTCGGACTCTTACGAAGCCTGAGCGTAACTTTTCGGTTACGGAACGCGAATGTTTGGCCGTCCTGTGGGCCATAGAGAAGTTACGTCCATATTTAGAAGGCACTCACTTCACAGTCGTTACTGACCATCATTCACTTATCTGGCTAAATAATTTTAAGGAACCCACCGGGAGACTCGCCCGTTGGGCTGTTCGTATCCAACAATACGACTTTACGATCAAACACCGGAAGGGAAAAGACCACGTCGTTCCGGATGCGCTGTCCCGTGCTATACCCGAAATAGATGTAGTCTCAGTTGTCGGTTCTGGAGAACCTGAAGCCGGTGCTCAGGCGCCGAACGACAGTCGAACTGACCGTTGGTATAGGCGCATGTGTACACGCGTCGTAGAAAGACCATTCAAGTATTCGGCGTGGAAACTATCGCGAGGGAAATTGTTTAAACATGTTAACGTAAAATACCCCGAATTGGACGAAGGCACGAGTTGGAAAGAGGTGGTTCCGAAGCCTCAACGCGCCGAAATTCTCCGCAAAAACCATGACGAACCTACCGCAGGCCATTTGGGCATTTACAAGACCTACGGCCGTATCGCTCAGCAGTATTACTGGCCTAAACTTAAGGCGGATGTGACCCGTTACGTTAATCGTTGCGCGACGTGCCTAGCGCAAAAACCCGAACAAAAACGCCCGGCCGGCTTGATGTGTCGTCACCCCGTGGTGGATAAGCCGTGGCAAATGATATCTATCGACATTGTAGGGCCGTTGCCCCGTTCAAAGAAAGGCTACGTATATATTCTGTCCGTGGCTGACTACTTTACCAAATTTACCCTTTTCTTCCCGTTGCGTACCGCCACCGCGACCGCGGTGACTCAGAAAATTGAGAACGATGTTTTCTTGCTCTTTGGAGCACCTCAGTACGTCTTGGTTGACAACGGCGTACAGTTTCGCAGTAGAGAATTCCGACAGCTTACCGATACGTATAAATCACGAATCATCTTTAACGCGCATTATCATGCGCAAGTCAACCCCGTCGAACGCGTTAATCGAGTATTAAAAACTATGCTAGCGTCGTACGTAAAAGACAACCACCGGGAGTGGGATAAATATTTGTCGAAAGTCGCTTGCGCAGTGGCGTACCGCAGTACACGAAGTCACCGGCATGACCCCATATTCGCCAATTTCGGCAGAGAGATACAGTTAGAGGGGACGCGCGCCAATAACCCCGAGGAGGTGGATGTTTCGGAACAAATACGAGTAGAGAGTCGCGAAGACTTGTTACGACGGACTCCCGCGTTAAGGTCGGTATATGAAGACATAGTCAAGCGACTAGACGTGGCGTACAAAGCCTCCAAGGCGACTTACGATTTGCGAAGGCGCCCGGCTCAATTTGCCGTTGGCGATACCGTCTGGCGACGAAATTACGTACTTTCCGATGCGGCGAAATATTTTAACGCCAAGTTGGCTCCAAAATTTATAGGGCCGTTTTATGTCAGTCGGCAAGTTTCGCTGGCCACTTACGAGCTGTCCGACGAGACCGGTGCCCGCAAGGCACTTGGCACGCGAAAGACCTAAAACCCATCCCACGGACGTTTAGCCTTCTAACGCCCGTTTTCCCTAACCCCCCTCCCATTTTCTTTGTAGGCCTTGACGGCCATACCGCCGCCTAGAGCCGTATCTTCAGTAGTACCTACCTTTCCCCGAGCTTCCTTGTTGTGGGAACCCCACAATGCGCCGATCCCGTGACGCGCAACGTGCCCTCTTCAGGCGGCTTGCGGGACAGGTTACGAGGGACTTATCCTTTCCCCCCCCCCATGTTCTTTTGGAATGGTTGGTCGGAAGTGTGCATGGGAGTAAGACGTTCTATTGACCCGATTTTGACGAGCGCTAACCGCGCGTTTTTTTTTTTATTATTAGATATTTTCACGGTTTCAATTTGGAACCCCAAACCCTCCTTCTCTATGCTCTATCTTTACCTTTCTTTTCCCCTTGTCATTACTATCTACCGCGTCCCGGCGACAACTACCCAACCCCGCTGTTCTCTTTCTCTTTCCACCTTCCAAAACCGCACTGTTAGGCGACCGTCATGGACCCGGTGTTAAGGTCCAGTCGGCGTTTCGTGGCCGCCGCCGCAGTGCGTGCCACACCCGTTTCGGGTCTGGTCGGTTATATGTTTTTTTTTTTTTGTTTGTTGTTTTGTCGTTTTGGTGGTCGATTATCGACGTGGTTTTGCGAACCGTTGTGGTGGCACTCCTATTTTGGGAGGGGCAGTCGAGCCGGATCGGCGAGACTGTCCTCAGCCTGCCTAGTCTTTACCCGTTTGGTTCCCCGAGGGAGCCAGACGCGAATCGTTTTGTGGACCCCTGGCGGAGCGCCACACCTTTTGGGACAGCCAGTTTTCTTGTCGCCCGTCTTCCGTGGTCCGGGGAGTGTGTACTAGCCATCAGCGAACCGCCAGGTCCTACCCAATTTTCGTATTTCCACTGGCGTATCCAGTCTTTCTTCTTCCTCTTCTCTCTTCCCTCCTGTCGTACCCTATCTGGTGGCCGGTGTGCGTAATTCCTTTGGGGGTACAGCTATCGTATCAGCGTTTCCGGCCGTTTGAGTGCTCGTGGCGCCGCAGCCAAAATGCCTCGTTGTTTTATAAGAGACTTCGGGGAACTCTCTTTCAAGTAAGGGGAGTGTTAAGTCATTTTGCTGTTTCAGATGCTTAATTGCATTTCACGCCGTTAGTTAGGTCATTTTGGTATTTTGAATAGCCGCCTAAGCTTAAAGCAGCGTGCCCGTATGCTAAGCCCTTTTAGCTCTTTATTTGGCTCCATCGCCTAATTCCAGAATCACGATTTCGCACATATTTGGCCCTAAAAGCAGTATTTGTCGTCGGTTGGAGCTCTCCTCTGATGGCGTTTTTCTGAATTCTGAATAGCACGCTGTGGCGGCGTGATACCAGCGTGGCCCGCATTGGTTTGTTTCATTTAGCACGCTGTGGCGGCGTGATACCAGCGTGACCCGCATTGGTTGGTTTCAGTTCATCGCCTTGCGATTCGCTGTGGTTTAGTCACGTGGGGGACGCGGCGAAGGTGACCTTTTGCCGACGCTTCCCTCTTGGCAGTCGTCCGGAGCCCATTGCAGAGAGCGCTTGTGTGGTGGTTGTGAGTCGGAATTTGTCGAGTGGTCTTCGGCGTAACGTGGGTGTTTTTGGAGCCCAGTTCCTGCTACTGTTAGTGAGGGGTCGTGCCCCCTTCATCTCGACCTACGAGGATTTGGTTCAGCAGAACGAGTGAGGCCCCCATTCTTTTCGTCGTCCCGTTGTACGCGTCCTGACGCGTCTCCCGTCGCCATTGAGGCGGTTATGCATTCACCCCCTTTCGCCGTTGTAACACCGAAGGTACCTGCCACCTACGATTGCAGCTCGTCGCAACTCAACTGTACCAGGCTCCCTCGCCGCCTACGCATTAAGGTATGTGCCTTTAACCTGATTACCGCTGTGAACGCGAGTGTTACTCATTACTACTCATTACTACGCTAGTGTATTCACTCAGACTTGCAGACTGTTCATGCCGTGAAGGCTAATGTAAATCGTCGCTGCCCTTGCATAAGGCAAAGTGTATCTTTGTACCTACTCATTACTACGCTAGTGTATTCACTCAGACTTGCAGACTGTTCATGCCGTGAAGGCTAATGTAAATCGTCGCTGCCCTTGCATAAGGCAACGTGTATCTTTGTACCTACTCGTTACTACCTATTATTGCTGTTCACTAATGTTCAACATCTGTCGTTAAGTTTAGAGCGCGCGTGCCAGCTGGTGCCCTTAATTATAGATTAAGGTTAGATACAGGGCGACGCATTCTGCTACCCCATTGTAACCCGAAGTGAAATATATGATTGGTTAGTTAAGGGAACTATTGTTTGTTTCGGCTTGTGCATGTTCTGTTACAGATAGACGCCCCTTTATTGTACGGATTATTGTACGACGGAACGAGGAAGCTGTGAGCGTGCAGGTGAGTGAGACAGCTGCGTAGTCGTGGTCGGATTGACACCTAATCACAATCCTGGCTTAAGGCAATCCCGAAATTGTTATTTGACCTTGCAACTCTTGAGTAATCTTATTGGCGGAATATTTTTGCATGCTTCGCTCCCGTCTAACCGTCCAGGCCCGGTTAGCCGGGTTAAGACAGGCTTGGTGGCGCCCTCATAATTTCGACATACCCTGTATATATTATGCCACAACGCGCTTGCCCAGAACGTATCGTGTGACTCACGCCCGACTCCCTGAGCGTTCCAGCCGTGGCCTATTAGCCTATTTCGAACCGATTTCAGGGCAAGTGTGTCAGGTTTTCAGGACTGATTCCGTGGTGCGATGCTCACCTTGGGTGGGTGTCGTAAAGTCTTTTTAATACCGTAACAAACAGTATTGGTCATTACTTGCAAGCATAGGTCCCACATTACGTACGCTTTCTTGTTCTTTGTAGGTTAAGTTTAGTATAAAAGTAATATTGTTTATAGGAGTGGTGATGGTTGTTAGATTATATCGATTATATGTTGGGATATCCGACGTCAACGAAAGATATGTATGTACACACTCAATACATCTTTATTATACATTAACAATAACGAATGCGAATACTAAAAGTTACTGTATATATATATATATATCTGTTTTTGTATCAAGTGGAGATTCGGGATAAATGTTGGACTACCCGAGATCCACCACAACAGAACGACTTCGCTGAGTATATTTTCCACAAACGATTGCCTAATCCGTTACTTAATCCCTAACCACGGAGAGGGGAAACAATTTCAGCACTTGACTCATTCGTGATATAATGTAAACAACATGAGATCCGTGATAAATTATATACAAGTAGAGGTCCGGAGGTGTATATGGTGATGTTAGTAGCATAAGATGAGATCCTGCAAGGTTGCCATACCTCTTGGATAAGAAAGCAATCATAAAAGAGGAATGCTTGCGAAAAGTTTTGCTCATGCACGTAACTATTTTAGCAGTGGAACGACCATTCATTATGTTGTAATCTTTTGAAATTCATATTCGAAATAATATTTCCCATAAAAAACAGAATGCCTGATGATGTGAGAATAGTAATTTACGATACAAGTGCGTAAAGCTACTCTTTAGGCAAGAGTGGGGTAGAGTTAAACGCGAGTGAGCGAGCGTTTTAAGCCCCACGAGTGACTAAAGATGCTTTACGCATGTGTATCGTACAATATTTTATCTACGATAGAATCTAAAAAATATAAAAAATATTTTACATGTAAATTAGAATTACTAGCAACCGGTCCTAATTTTGAGTGTTTTAAAAATTTTAAAACACGTTGCTACTAACTACGTGCCTAATGAAATTTTTTAAGCAGGTTGCTATTTACTACGTAAACTAATGAAAACATGTTATTAAACAGTCGTTTTATAAACTTAAAACTGCCAACTAAAAGGCAATTTTACACACTGTCGTAGATAATAGTAATTTATTATACAAGACGATAAAGTTAAATTTTATCCACGAGTGAATCGTTTAACGTCGAGACGTCAGTAGCGAGATTGGGTTGCTAGGATAATACGAAGTTGTCATATTTAATTTAAACAAAAGTTAGAATATTAAATTACTTTAGCCTATCTATCCTTGATGTTAAAGTGCTACTTTATCTACCCTTGCTGTTAAAGTAAAACTTAACCTTTTGTTTTGAGTCGATAAAAGCACACTTTAACATATGCTATAGAAAAAAATCATTTAAATGTTTTTAAGTAATAGACTTGGATATAAATGAAAGTATTCGTATACAGCACTTATAAAAACAAGTAGTTGTAAGAAATTTTTCTTATATTAATATGTAGACTGCAGTACAGCTGTATTTTTACAGTTTCGGTTCATTAAAGACATAATACTATGTCATCCATGCAAAACCGGCTATATCCATTTGTATTTCGAGTTTTCGTTTTTTTTCTCGATTTTGCATCTTTAGCTTCAGCTCTATCGACACCTAAAGTGATTCTGTCCAAAACCTGCTATATCAATGTTAACATTACATTTGAAAAGCAGGTTTTAGACCAAACCGGCCAAATCCACGTTTTTTCAGCAAACCTGGCTATATCCGATTGCCATTATGAAGAGCCTGCCGTATTAATATAAGTTAACTTTTTTATTCTGTTTAATTTTTCTAACTAAGACTGTGCGTTATTTTGTAGTTTATAGATATACGTTTGCTTCAAAATCCGTTAATAAATGTGGATGAAAACTTTATTTTTCAAAAATAATGACAAAATACAGGGTGTCTCAAAAAGAATGGGACACCGATTAGCCATAGATTCCTTATGTCATAATAAATCGATTAAACTTAATATATCCTAGTACAAAGTCCCTCCAGTAAGAAGTTATAGGGCCTTGAAGTTCAATTTTTTATTTTTTATTTTTTTGTTAATTTCCATAAATGTAGAGATATCAATTTGAATTTTGGTATACATACTTACTATTATATACTGCACTAATAGAAAATATTTCATAAACTAGACTTAACTGTAAAGGGCACTTTACCTAACTTTCAAAATTTTTTTAGCTCTAACTTCGTTATCTGTAACATTTTTTATAATTTTAGGTTATTATCTGAAAGAAAATTAAAATACACAAAAATAATGTACTCTTACTTATAGGCGTAGGAGCAACCGTTTACCTTAAAATACCTATCAAAGGTTTTTGGTTGTCACTAACACATGTAATTATCAAGTAGGCATGATCACAAAAACAATGGTAATCTAGTAAAAAACAATGATAAATCAATGAATGACATTAGTGACATAAGAATTTGTTCTCTTATGTTTAAGAAAATGCCGCTACATAACGAATTCTCCAATGCTGAAAGGTTCCTTATGTCGCAGCATTTTCGTAAGCACAAAAGACAAAAACCTGATGTCATCAACGTCATTAATTGATTTCTTGTTGTTGTTTACTAGATTACAATCATTACCCATTGTTTTTGTGATAATGGCTACTTGATAATTGCACATCGCAATGACAACCAAAAACCTTTGATGGGCATTTTACGGTAAACGGTTGCTTTTATGCTTAAGAACTAAGAGTACATTATTTTTGTGCTTTTTAATTCTCTTTCAGAAAATAACCTTAAATTTAAAAAAATTTTACATATAACGAAGTTAGAGCTAAAAAAAGTTTTGAAGGTTAGGTAAAGTGCCCTTTACAGTCAAGTCTAGTATATGAAATTTTTTCTGTTAGTGCAGTATATAATAGTAGCTACGTATACCAAAATTCAAATCGATATCTCTACATTTGTGGAAATTAACAAAAAAATAAAAAATTTAAAATTGAACTTCAAGGCCCTATAACTTCTTACTGAAGAGACTTTGTACTAAGGTATATTAGGTTTAATCGATTTATTATGACGTAAGGAATCTATGGCTAATCGGTGTCCCCTTCTTTTTGAGACACCCTGAATTTTGTCATTATTTTTGAAAAATAAAGTTTTCTTCCACATTTATTAACGGATTTTGAAGCAAACGTTTTTGAAAATGAAAATATATCCCATCAATCAAGTACATTAATGCGCACAAGACATAAAATTGCATTTTTTTATCTGTACAGGCCAGGAAACGGGAAGTTTTTGCAATTTTCCCAACATTTTACGAAAATGGATATAGCCGGTTTTGCACGGATGCTCCTCATTTAATTTAATTTTTTATCCACAACCTTGTTTACTGGCCCTCGACAGCCGGCGGAATATGGCTTTTATGGCCCGAAAGTCTATAAAATTGGTAATCAGTAAAACAGAGATATCAACAATCCAACAATCTAATATAGCACTATCAACAACCTACAAAGAAATCACAGCACACCAAAAATGCACAGCACCAGCCTGTGCCCCAAAATACCGAATTACCAAACTAAAATAAAACGTTGTATGTACCGTGTGCTATAACCTGGCCATTATGCTCTTAATATATAAATAACTATAATTTTTATTTTGTCCAAATGGAAATGCTAGTTATGAGCAGCCTCGAAAGCTTCACTTTGAAAAATGTTAATTTGGAAGGTTTCCGGTAAAGAAATATTCACTTCCAATAAGAAAGTTTCTTTGAATGTCCGTAAAGAGTTTCCCAGAAAGATCTCTTAAAGTTTGCCTGTTACTTTAATTACAAATTGTCATTAAACGTGTTATAGTAAATTTTTTTATGATTTACAAAAGAAAAACGTTGAATTATTTTTTTGGAAATGAAATCATCTATTCAGTTGCACCTTATATTAGTCACTTTTGGTTTTTTGTTTTTTTTTTTAAGTTTCATCGTTTATTTACAATCTGTTATAACTTAACAATAAGTAAATGTTTTGATTAATAGTTAACCAACTAAACTACTACTGTCTTGCCGAGAATGATCCACCGATGATTCTCTTTTCTTATAAAATTAGTTATGAGCTAATCGTAGGGTTACATATATACATTTATACTTTAAGTAGGTACATGTTAATAAACTAGTCAAACCTGGTGGACAGGTCAGAGGGTTTGAAACGTTTAAGCCTTCTGGTTTCATTATTGTCTAAAAGTTGGGTTGCTAAATTATTCGGATGCACAGATAGTCTGTCTTCATATCTCACACAATTCTTTTTGATTACTTCTTTCACTGTTTCAATATTAACGTCACTTTGTATTACACGATTAGGCACGTACCATGGTGCGTTTACTATGCATCTGAGCACTTTATTCTGGAATCTTTGCAGAATCTCAATATTGGAGGTGCTGGCAGTTCCCCACAGCTGTACGCCATATGCCCAAATGGGCCTGATTATAGCTTTATATAGTAGGAGCTTGTTTTCGATCTTCATTTGTGAGTTTCTGCCTAACAGCCAGTACATTTGACTTAACTTGATTCCGAGCTGCTTCCTTTTGGTAAATATGTGTTTCCGCCAGGTAAGCCGTCGGTCCAGATGCAGACCCAGGTACTTGAAATCTTCCGTTTGCGGGATGATGATATTGTTGAGTGTTACTGCTGGGCATGTGCCTCTTCTTAGGCTAAACGTAACGTGTGCTGATTTAGAATTATTTACTTGTATTTTCCATTTCCTTAACCAGTCCTCAACCAAGGTTAGATTGTTCTGTAGATACCTAGATGCAACGGCAGGATCAGTGTCTGATGCTAGTATGGCCGTGTCATCAGCAAATGTGGCCGTAGTTGTTAGGTTGGATGTTGGTATGTCGGCGTATATAGAGCGTATAGAGTACTGGGCCCAACACGCTGCCCTGAGGAACACCAGAATCAATGGGCTGTATGTCTGACTGTTCTTCTCTCGTCTTAATCAAGAACCATCTGCCTTCTAAGTACGATTTGATTATTTCGTAGAAATGGTATGGTAGTACATTTTTAAGCTTGTAACATAGACCCTCATGCCAAACTGAGTCGAATGCTCTTTTGACATCTAAGAACACTGCTGAGCAATATCTTTTGGATTCGAAATCACTGCTGATTTTACTTACAATTCTATGAACCTGTTCTACCGTGCTATGTTGATTTCGAAATCCAAACTGATGACTGGGTATGAGGTTCCTTTCCTCTAGTATTGGTCGAAGTCGTTTTAATAATAGTTTTTCGAATAGCTTAGATATGACCGGTAACAGGCTTATGGGTCTGTATGACTCTAGACTGCTTGTGTTCTTCCCAGGCTTCGGAATCATAATTATTACAACCAGTTTCCATTGGCTGGGAAAGTGTTTTATTCTCAGTATGGCGTTAAAAATGAATGTTATAAGTTTTAGGCAATTCGGTGTTATTTCTTTTAGAACCTTACCAGTAATTAGATCCCACCCAGGCGATTTTTTTGGATTAATTTCCGTTAAGATGGTTTGTTCGATTTCTAAAGCGGTAAAGTTTTTGATGGGAAGTTCCATTTGGAATGGTGTTTCAAGAAAATTGTAAATTTCACTTTCTTTTTCTGCACTAAGTTGTGCAGGGAAGGGTTTGAATATATTTTCTAAGTGCTTGGCAAAAGCAACGGCTTTTTCTTTGTCACTCCTTGCCCAGTTGCCTTTTTCATCCTTCACTGGTGGGACTATTTGTATTGGTCGTTTAATTTTCCGGGTGGCCTTCCACAGTGAATAGTCAGTTGATCCTGTCGCAGTGAGATTAGTAAGATAGTCCTGTATTGCTTGATTCTTTATGTCCAGTAACATTTGCTTGAGGTCTTGCGCTGCTCTATTAAATCTTCTTTTGTTTTCCGGCGATCTGGTTATTTGCCAGCGCTTCCGTAGTTTACGTTTTTCAGCAATTTTTTCTTTAATAATTACTGGGCAAGGATCTTTAATTTGTGTTGCATGAGCATCGGGAGTTGCTTTCCAAGCAGCTTCTTGGATAGTTTTAGTTAGTTCCCAAACTGTATTGTCGATCTCTTCTTTTGACTTCAGCGGTACATTCAGGTTAATCATTTCATCCAAGTGTGTTCTAAATGTGTCCCAGTCAGTATGTCTTGAATAAAGCGTTGGGTGTTTTTGTTGATGTTGTATCTGCGTGTACATAGTTATAATAACTGCGGAATGATCTGAATATAAGTCCAGTGACGTCTGAGTCTTGCATTGTCTAATATTTATACCTTTTGTGAGTGCAAAATCGATGGCATCAGGTATTTTCTGGGGATCAGTTGGCCAGTAAGTAGGTTCTCCTGTTGCCAGGCATTGCAAGTTATAGGTTTTAATTGTAGCCAGCAGCTCCCTGCCTTTAGTTGTTGTAATCCTTGATCCCCACAGCGGGTTTTTGGCATTAAAATCACCACCGGAAATGAATCTATTTCCCAGTGTTTTGAAGTATCGTTCGTACTGTTCTTTTTTATTGTTGTGTCTAGGTGGACAAAAAACTGCTGAGAGAGCCAACGATCCTAAGTGGTCTAGTATTATTACGTTTGTAGCTTGAAGATAGTCGCATGAGTATTGTTGTGCTTCATAGTGCTTGATGTCTTTCCGAATAATAATTGCTGTGCCTCCATGGGCTTTTTCGCTTGGGTGAGTTGTAAAGTAAGTGCAATAGTTTGGTAGTTTTATGTATGATTTGTCTGTTAGATGGGCTTCCGAGATTAGCATAGCATCGATTTTATTAATTTGTAAGAAGTGGAAAATTTCCTGAGTGTGTTGACACAATCCGTTAGCGTTCCATATTGCTATTTTAAGTAACTCAGCCATTAAGCTAGTTTACTGACAACGGTTGTTAGCAGATTCATCATCGTGCTTATCTGTTCCATTAATTTTTTCATCATAATTTGTAATTCAGTGAACTCATTTGCTTGTTGAGGTGTAGTGTTTGCGGTGGCTTGGTTGTTAGTGCTTGTGTGGTGTACAGCGTCTATATTACTTCTTAGTTGTTGTGCATATGTGATACCGGGTTGTACCATTCTTGACGGAATGTTGTTGATCTTCTGTCGCAAGGTCGGGTAGAGCTTCTGTTGCAGTTGCTTGTGAATCCAGCAGCCCCTGTAATTGGCAGGGTGATTGCCGTTGCAGTTAACGCATTTAACTTCGTCATCTTTTTCTTTTCTTGGACAATCTTTTGATGGATGACTGTTTAAACATTTTACGCACCGATATGGTTGAAAGCAAAAATTCTTTGTGTGCCCATATCTCTGGCACTTAGCGCATTGGGGGATTTCCCTTTTTACGTGTGGTGCTTCGAATTGTACCACGCAGTTTTGTAGCAGTTTGACGTTATAGATGTCTTTATTGTTGTCATTAGTTTTGAGATCGATGAAAAACATGGGAAGAGGGAGTTTTGAGACGCGATGCTTAATGTTCCATGTGTTAGTTACATTATGACCAAGTTTCCCTAGTTCTTGCTTTAACGCTTCAATGTCTGATGAAGGATGGAGATTTTTAAGAACTACTCGAAAATTTCTGTCTTTCTTGGCTTTATATGTGTGGAACTCGGTTTTACGTTCTTCTAATGCTTTTATGATTGTACTGTAATGTCCTGAAACTTTAAGTTGGATCTTAACTTGGTCACTGTTAATCGATTTGAGAGTATAACCGTCCTTGGTTACACTTTCCAGCATTTCGGTTAGTGGTTTGATATTTTTGACTCGAGATACAAAGATCGGCGGCGGTTTAGGCTCATTATTATTTGGTTCTTTGCTCTGATCCATTCCCTCATCTGTTGGTAATTTTTCAAATCTATTGCTAGTTGAAATGGGGTTACTCAGCCAGTAATTTGTGTCAGTGTTTGTACTCCCTGTTGCTTCAGGACTAAGCAATCTCTTTTTACTGTTGTGGTTGACTGTTTGCCATTGATGTTCGTTTTGTATTGCCAGTTGTGGAAATTGGCTAGTAGTTATTTGTTGTTGGTATTGTTGAGATTGATTTGACCAAGGCTGACTGTAATACAGAGCATTTTGCATGTTCATTGATTGAACTGGTTGTGAGTACGCTCCTGATTGTTGGGGTCCTTGTATTTGGGAATTAAGATCATAGTTGAATGGTATTTGTGAATGTGGTAATTGCATATTTTGATTGTATGCCATTGTGGAAGGTAGTAGATAAGATAAATATAAATAAAATGCTACTTGCGTATCACTTCCGCTTCGTGCAGCGGCCTAGCGGCCTTCACTTTATCAAAAACACTAGCTATCAGCAGCGCTCAGACACGTGCTTACACTTGGAAATTCAATGCAGAACTACTTTTGGTTTAACCGAAAATGCATGTAGCTTTTGTTTTTTAATTTGTTTTTACGTACGTATAACATTTTTATGCGGGTAGATTTCTAAGTACTCAAGTTAGCAGTTTAAAAAATGGAAGTAGGGAGAGCCACGGAACTACTGCAGATTTGACAAAGTTTAGAAATTCCAACAACTCATTGTAATTAAACTGAGTAATAGCGAAAAAGTGGTCATGCTGTTAATTTTGGGTGAGTGTAATCGCAATTTCTTAAATAATGAGTTATTTAGGATCCACTGAGTTTGCGACAAAATTTGTACTTTGAGTTGGAGTGAGCGCGAGTCCATACTTACTTATTTAATCCGTTGCCTTTGTAGCTTACGGTGTAAGGCATTTTTTGGAGTTGTTGGAGCTTTGGGTATCTACTGTACCCCTTCCTCCTTCTTTTTTATTTCTGTAATTTTCAAATATCTTGGCTGTAGTTCTTAAATTTTTCTTGATTTCTGCTGTTACTTTCCAGTTATTCCTTTAATATTCCAGTTTCCTATTTTAAAGCTTCTGCTTTTGCATATTCAGGTCAGTTATCTTTGCATTTGTCGCATTCTCTTGGCAGCTTCCTGAATTCGGTCTCCTTATTCGTTTTTTAGAACATTGACTTTTACAACTTCGTTATCTTTTGCTCCCTATTCAAATAGGGCCCTTTTATTGTTATCGTCTTATATCCTACTTTGATTTGTTTTCCTTTTGCTCTTCTCTTTCTATTTTTCTGATTTAGGCTTGCATGTTTCTTTCTACTAACGTCATTTCATGATCGATGTATTCTTCTTTCCCTTGGGATCATTTTTATCTTTACCTGTTGTTCTTTGTCTTAGGATTCCATCTCTATACTAATTATTTCCCCCTGTTTTTCTCTTGCCTATGATGTTCACATTTTTAACATTTGTTTGTATTCCTAGTTCCCTGCTTAGGAACTGGTTTATTACTGCCTCTAACTTTTATATCCTATCTGCTAATTGCAATTTTAATTTTTCCCGTCTCAGCTTCTTTTTCCTGATTTCATCTCTTAATTTTTTATTGTTTTACGTATTTTTTATATTTGTTCCATAATTTCCTTCATCATATTTTTACAACTTCTCAATCGCCCATGTTTACTTCATTTTCCTGGTTTGGTTGTCTATTTTGGTCTGGGTACCTGATTATTTTTTTTCTCCTTCCGAAAATTTTCTTTACCGTGTTGGTATCTAGCTCCCTGTCCTTTTCCTTTTTTGTTCATCTCCTAAACATCTTTATGTGGTTACTTCAGATTATTTAAATTCGATAAGGTCGCCTCTCTGCGTGGCTTACGCTGCTCACGTCCATTTATTTCGTATTGTTATAACTGAGATTTCCGATTTTTTTTGTTGCTTACTTTCTCTTTTACTATGTTATACTACCACTTTGCAAAAATCAGGTGCGATCGTCCCGTTTATGAGATTTTACCGGTACGATTCCACTGCGCGTCCGTTTCGCCTTTATTGTTTGGGAATACCCCAATGATGCGTTAATGGCCGCTTGCTTGCAAACAAGGGGCCTGTGGAATTGCCTCCAAGATCGCCTGATCTCACACCTTCGGATTTTTTCTATTTTAACCTAGATTATTTAGAAAATCAAATCAGATGCGCTCAGTTATCACCCGATGAGAAAGGAAAAGAAACCAACCAAGAACTCCGAAAGAGATCAGAGGCGTGTGTTGTACAAAACTGTGAACATTTGAGCAATTTATTAGATCGACGGTGCTTGCTGTCTGTATAACCGAATAAAATTACCAATCCTTAGACGCGATTTTGGGCAAACATTTTTATAGAATCCTACTGAAATTCTATACATACAAGAGAAAAATAGGAAGAATTTAAAAATATAACCAAAAAATGCATAATGCACTTCCGGTTTCACAAAAAAAAAAAAAAAGATATCTGAAATTGCTACTAAATAGAAATGATGATCTCCAACAGCCAACTATTAATTTTGTTTAAATCCTATAGTAATAAAAAGGTTATCAAGTGTCCTCTTTGATTAAAGGCACTCTGGAACAAAATACGCCTCAATGCACATTTTTAAGCTTTCGATTTCAATTGAAAAAGTTCCCAAAAATGGTTGAATCTACTAAAAATAATCCGAAATTCAAATTTTCCGTTGTGTAGATAGAGTCTACACATTACCCTTTTGCTGTGCCGTAATAATTTTCTGTCTTCATTTAACTACAAGGAACTAGACGAAAGAAAAAATTTTCAATTTTTCGTCTGGTTGGCGTTAAATATACCTTATTGTTTGCTGTCAATGTGACATTTGTCCAAAATCGTTAAAAATGCCACGCTATAACGAGCAATCCCAAATGTTTTTATATTTTAATATGTAGAATACAGTGCAGCTGTTTTTCTCCGCAAAAACCAAGTATTTGTAAGAATGTTTTTATATTTTAATATGTAGTATGCAGTACAGCTGTTTTTCTCCACAGCGGCCTTTCAATAAAGACATAGAAATATATTTTATTTTTTATTTTGTCACAATGAAAATATTAGTAATAGGCAGCCTGGAAAGCTTAATTTCGAAAAGTTTCGGGACAAGAACGATTTCTTTGAAATTTGTAACAAATTTCCAAGAAAGATCTCTTAAAGTTTTTCTGGTATTTTGATTATAAATTTTTATTAAATGTTGTATGTTGTATAGTACTGTTTACGCAAACTTTGTGGACTGTATTTATCTTCTTTTTTGTTGAAAACTCAAAAACTTGGAGTAGAATGTTATTTATTTTAATTAAATCTGTCTCATCGACTACATTGACACACACATATATGATATTTTATAGTAATTAATTGTGCCTACTAGCTTTGGCTGTAACAGGTACAGTGCCTTCAACGAAAGAGGAAATAGTCGATAACTTGTCTTATTTTATAATTTATAAAAAAAAGTTCAAAAATTTTTTGTTCAAGATTAAATTCTCTTTATGTTTTTGCGATGGTTGGTGTTAAAATGTAAGTACCTATCAATGTTGTTTTTCTTGCGGTATGCTGATGTTTCAAAAGTATTTGTTGTTCGCATCATTATTGTATCAGAAAAAAGTAATTTATTGTATTGTTATACTTCTAATGTTAATTTGTTGAATTTATTTTACTGTTAATAAGTTCAAGAAATATGCTTACTTCATGAATACTATAAGGCCAAATTGCAAAAACAACATCAACATACATCCACCAAACTATCGGTTTGTTTGTGTATATGTAGACGTGTTATTGCGCAAAGTCCCCATAAGAATAAATTAAACAAACAAATATTAATCTTCTTCTTCTTCTTCTCGTCTTCTCATTTACCGTCGGACACGGTGTTGAGGAGTTTTACACATTCACAATTTCTACCCTATGTCATTTCAAGTCACTATTATTGCACGTTTGATTACACTTTTATTTGTCACTTTTGCACATTTTTTCCCACTTCTTTCTGTTCTTTGCAGTCTCTTTTGCTTCCCTCCAGTTTAGTCCTCTTTCATTAACAATCTCTGCCATTTTCTTGTTCCACGTCATATTGGGGCGACCTCTGGGTTTTCTTCCCTCTGGCTTTGCTTCCCATATCTTTTTTAGTTCTCTCTCATTTGGCATTCTGAACAGATGTCCTAACCACCTCAGTTGGTTTGTTTCAATTTTCCCTTCTAGCGGTTTTATCTGCAGCCTTTTTCTGATTTCGGAGTTTCTTAGTCGGTCCCACTTGGTTACTCCTTCAATTCTTCTTAGCACACGCATTTCGCACGCTTGTAATCTTTGTTTTTGCCTTTTACTTAATACCCATGATTCGCTGCTGTACGTGAGGGAAGGGAGGTAGATAGCACTGTATACTCTAATTTTTGCTTTCTTGGAGATTTCCTTCTTGGATATTATTTCTTTGTTCAGAGCATAGTATATTTTCGTTGCTGCTTGTATCCTGTTATTTATTTCCTGTTCGTTCCCTCCGTTGCTACTAATTGTGGTTCCTAGGTATTGGAAGGTTTCCACTTGTTTTAATTCTTCGTTGTCAAGTGTTATATGGATAGTTCTAGGGGACTTTGACGCGTGCATTACTACCGTCTTCTCTTTGCTGATTGACATGTTTCTTTTAGCAAAATCCTGGTGCCAAATTTCTACCTTTCTCTGCAGTTCCCTTTCCGAACTGGCTATTATTGCTATGTCATCCGCAAACAGAAATTCTGTTACCCTAACGGGTATCAAATTTCTGTACCCTATATGTGTTCCTTGTGTTTGGTCTCCTACTTCTTTTGTTATTTCATCAAGTAGGGCGATAAATAGGAGAGGGCTTATTACTCCACCCTGTCGGACGCCTTCGTAAGTGGTGAACTCTTTTGAATTTCCATTGCTAGTTCTTACGTAATTTCTCGTATTGTTGTAGATACTTTTAATGGCTTGGATTAGATTTCCCTCTACTCCTTTCTTCTTCAAGGCTTCCCATATTTGGTCTCTGGGCACTGAGTCGAACGCTTTTACAAGATCCACGAAACAGACGTAGAGATCTTTTCCGTATGTTAATTTCTTTTCTATCGTTTGTTTCAGCCCAAAAATGGCGTCATGCGTACTTCTACCACCTCTAAAGCCACTTTGGGCTTCTGCTATTTTTGTATCGATGGATTTTCGTAGTCTCTGCTCAAGTATACGCTCATAAACTTTTCCTGGAACACTCAATAGTGCGATCCCTCGGTAATTCTCGCAGCATCTGCTATCCCCCTTTTTATGTATTGGTAAGATAATTGCTACCTCCCATTCTTTTGGTATTCTTTTTTCTTTCCAAGCTAGTTGAATAACTGTGTGCAATTGCTTCACCCCTGCCTCACCCATGTATTTTATCATTTCTGGTTTTAGTTTGTCATGTCCTGCAGCTTTAAACCCCTTCAATCTTTTAATTGCTTCCTCCACTTCCCTTAAGCTAATCTCCTCTTCCTGTGGCACTCCTTCGTCCCATATTGCTTCCTCAGGTTGCTCTTGCACCAGGTGTCGCTGTGTCCCCCCCAGTAATTCCTGAAAGTACTCTCTCCATCTTCTAATTTTGTCCTCCTCTCTTGAGAGGATCTCACCGTTTTTGTCTTTTAATTGTCGCAGCGGGTTTTTCTTGTTTCTCCTCAGTCCTCTAATCATCTTGAAGAAGCGCTTCTGGTTGTCTTTGAAGGTGTTCTCGGTTTCCAGTCCAAAGTGTTCCCACTCTGCTGTTTTTACTTGTGCTACTAAAAGTTTCGTGTATTTCCTTTGTTCTTTGTACCGTTCGTAATCCTCTTTGCTTTTATTTTGTAGGTACTTCTTCCAGCGTTCTTTCTTCTTTTTCACTTCTTTTTTGATGTCTTCGTTCCACCAGCTGGTTTGCTTTCTCTTGCCCTCACTCCTTGAGGTGCCGCACACTTTTTCCGCTGCTGTAAGGATTAATTCCTTGAAGCATTTCCATGCTGCTTCTAGGTCTTGCTCGACGATGCCTGTTTGACTTTTCTGCATCACTTCGTCGCTGAACTTCCGCTGCGTTTCCCTGTTTCGTAATTTACTCGAGTTGATATTTGGAGGGGGTTTCTTTCCTTTGTAGCAGTTACTGTCTTTTGTGATTTCGTCTCTTTTCATTTCCATCACCAATAAGAAGTGGTCGGTGCTCAATTCGTGCCCTCTTTTAACTCTGACATCTTTAACTTTACCTTTACTGGTTCTTTGTATTATTACATAGTCTATTATCGACTTTTCTCCTTTGCTTGGTTCCCAACGGGTATATTTATGGATTTCTTTGTGTTTGTAAAAGGTGTTTGCAATTAACATGTCATTGTCTATGCAAAACTCAATCAGTCTCGTACCGTTGTTGTTCTCCGCTGCTTCTCCATACGTACCAATTACATTGTTGTGTCTCTGCGCTTTATTTCCTACTCTACAGTTCAGATCTCCGAGGATCACTATTTCTCCTTTGCACTTTTCTAATGTTTCTTCTAGGAGCTCCCAAAACTTGGTTTTTATTTCCGCTTTCTCACAGTCGTTTGGCCCATATGCAATTATAATTGTTACTGAGTGGGACGTTGTTATTTTTATTTCCATGAGCATTATTCTCTCCGAGAGGAATTCCCATTTCTCAATATTGTTTGCAGTTGCTTCCCTTATTATGCAGCCCACTCCTTCTGCTGCCCTCTTGTCCATGCTTACACCACTGTAGAACAATAGGTTTTCTCCTTCTAATTTCTGTATTCCTTGCCCTTTTTTTTGGTCTCGGTTAACGCAATTAGTTCTAATTTTGATTTCTCGAATTCCTGTTCTAGCTCTTTCTCTTTTCCTCTTAACCCTCTGACGTTCCATGTACCAATTTTCCAAGTAGGTTTCTCTCTCCCCTTGCTGTATTTTCTTCTCCTTCTGTTTGTTCTGATCTCAAATTTCTCTATCCTTGATCTCCAGTTTTTCTTCAGTTTTTCATAGCTTTCCTCTTGTTGTAGCAGTATGAGTTCCTCCACGGCATACTTCAGTTTTGCTCTACTACTGCACATTTCTTGGTTTTGGATCTTCCTCTGAAGTTCTGCTAGTTTTTTACGCAGTAAAATTCTTTCTGAGTCTATTTGCTCTGCCCTTTGCCCCAATTCCGCCCTTAGTTTACACACTTCTGATATATTTCTCTGTAATTCTAGCTGTAATTCCGATTTGTGTGACTGCGTTTCCTTTTGTATAAGCTGGATTGCCTCTATCATCGTCTGCAATTCGCTTACACTTTCTGTGAAATCCATTTCGTCACTTAATTCCCCCGTGTGTAGGCCTTGCTTTAGCGGCTTTATGCTGTTTATATTGTCTTTAAAAATGGGCCAATCACCGCGCTCTTGGTCGAGGCCGTGGCCGTGACGAATACTATATACGGTAATCGGCGACTTTGACCTCAACGGGTGACAATTTCCGCCGTCTTTTGTTAGCTTTTCGTTTTAGTTAATTTGTTTACGCACTGCAATCGTTTTTGGTTGTATGCAACTCACTCACTTTCTTACGCTCTACACTTTCCCACTATTTAAATGCACTGTGCTTTTATTGAAAAGCGTTTTACGATAGCGCGAGGCGAGGCCGCATTTGACGGTTACTCGTCGTCGCTTTATATTAACAAATATTAATAAAATTCAAAATAAATATTTTAAAAGATCGCGTGTTTGCCCACCACTAGGAAATACCTGCCTTGGCTCATTCGTGTAAGATCTTAATAGCGACGCGACGTTGCCGAATATGCAGGATCTCAGGTTATGCATAAAATGTCAAATACGGTATAACTTGCGGAGCGCCCTCTTTAGCGCTTTTAGTTGAACTATTTATGTATAAAAATTGATAAAAATTGACAAAATGAGATCCGGACAAAAATTTAGAGGTGCACTGCTCTCACTTGGATTAATTGGAAAAACTCGAGATACACATAGAAACACAGCGAGATCCAATTTGGATCTCGACTTGTTCAAACGGATCTCGACTAGTATACTATTTATCACTAAAAGATCTCGACTTGTGCAGAAAACATATATATATATAAAGATAGTCCCTCTCACAGCTTGTGTGGTTACATACACAGTAAAATGTTATTTCTTGACTGGGATAGGAGTTGGAAAAAACTCCAATCTCAGTGCTACGCACAGGTACCAAGCTTTAATGGTTAGATTAAAATAAAACCACTTGTATGTTTCGCCTGACGTTTCGTTTTCATTCAAAACATTATCAAAGGCTATGGACAAAAATTTACAATAAGCAACGCTGTTATAAAAGTTATTGAAAGTGACAGTCTTACCTAACACCTTGTGGACCAAAACACATGTTTTTTTAAAAGCATGTGAAGATATTCAAATTTGAACAAATTCATAAACAGGGGCAGTAGGCCACCAAGATTACAGACCTGGGCTGCACATGATATAAATACACTTAGTCATACATCTGTCGGTTACACATTAAAAATTACTAGCACATTTAAAATTTGATTTACAATAATTTTATTAGCTATTTGGCCAACATGGCCGTCAATTAGATAAAATCGTGATATTATTTCTAAGCAAGCAGCGACAGGTGTCAGACAAATTGTTAGAACCGCGCATGCGCGGAGCGCAAGGCGTCCAAATATTACGAGGGACGTTCAAAATGGAATTGACCAATTAGCTTGTGCAATGCAATCTAACATAAGACTAGTCAAAAAACGAAGACAAGGGTTATGTCTGAAGGTTCTAAAAGGTGGAAACTACAAAAAGAGTCCTAATTGAGCACCCAAGTTGTAAGTCTACCATGGGAAAAAAGACAAATGAGAAAAAATGGAGGAGAAGCCACCCTAAATAGATCTAAATATAACTAAATTTATTGTGGGACCGTATTGAGTTTATTAAAAATTTATTATTAAAGAATTAGTAATAGAATTGGGGCAGTAAAAAGAAAATATTATAAGATAAAAGTAACTACCCATTGGGCTTTCTCGGTTGGAGAAATTCTAAGGAGAAATCATTGTTGGACATGGCTAACAAAAGGTGGTATGAGACACTAAGATGATCAATGTCAGTATTTGAATTTAAGGTATTATTTGTACCAAAAATGTGGCACATTTCGATGAAAGTGCGGTGACTAGAATTTGGTTCAATAGTAATAATTTTTGTATTTTCAAAATCCATACAATGACCAGTGCTGTTGACATGTCCAGCAAGAGCGCAGGCTTTGGGTTTAAGACGAGAGTCGCTTTTATGCTGAATAATTCTTGATTTCAACCTCTGAGAAGTTTGACCAATATACGTAGAAGGACAACCACTACAGTTTATCTGATAGACGGCATTAGGGGTTAGGAGAGCTGGAGTTTTATCCTTTAATTTTGAGAAGCAATCTTTTATGATATGATGGTGTTTGTCCGCAATGATAATATGATCGAACTTACGAAAAACCTGTTTAATTATATGAGAAAGTCCTTGGACGTAAATGAAACTTTTGTAAAGTGGAGGTTTATCATTTATATTATTATCAGAATTTTCTGGTGGAATGATCCTGCCCTTGGGGGTGGAGTATAAGATAGAATTTAATAAAGAAATAGGATAATTATTTAATTTGAGAGTATTAACTAATTTATTGAGATTAACTGCGTGAAAATCCGGATGCGAGATCGTTAGGATTCTGTGCTTGAGCCCTTTCACTACATTCAACTTATGTCGAATGTTGTGTATAGAATGGAAATTCAGATAACGGCCAGAACTGGTTGGTTTAACATACCAATCCAGTTTAATAGTGTTGGAATTCGTTCTGATGACCAGGGTGTCCAGAAAGGGGACAGACCTATCCTTTTCTCTTTCCACTGTGAATTGGATGTGAGGGTTGAAACCATTGAAAACACTCAGCACATTGGCAACGTCGTCGACCGGTACTGCACAAACCAGATCATCAACATACTGGTAAAGAAACGGAAATTGAAAAGCCAGCTTGGGGATGCTTTCCTTTATGATGGTATTGACTATGATTTCAGCCAAAATGGGGGAAAGAGTTGAGCCCATTGGGGATCCAAAGATTTGTTTATAAAAATTATTATTGAAGGAAAAATATGTTGAGTCAAAGATGAATTTGAGAAGGTTAATAAACTGTGATTTGGGTATACTAGTTAGTGGTTCTATTAAGTTCCAATTGGTTTCAACAACCTGTATAACCAAATCTACAGGGATATTGGTAAAAAGAGAGACCACATCTAGTGAAATAATCTCATAATCAGGTGGTAATTGAAAATTATTAATTTTTTCGCTGAAGGCGAAACTATCTTTGATACGAAAACTATTATATTCATTAAAGGCTTGCCCTAAGATCTCTGCCAGATATTTGGACAGTTTTCTATCTGGAGATTGTGTCGAGGACACAATGGGTCGACAAGGTGTGTCGGGTTTGTGTATTTTGGGTAAACCATACAATTTAGGAGAAACCGAATTATGACAAATTAAGCGTTTATATGTGGGGTTATCTATGTAATTATTATTATATAAATCTCTGATTAACTTATTATTCCTAGTCTCAATAGACGTTGTGGGATCCTTTTTTAAGGGTTGATACACCTGGTTATCTTGCAAAAGGGTCTGCATTTTGGAGATGTAATCATCACGCTCTCAGGCTACAGTGACATTGCCCTTGTTTCATGGTAAAATTACAACATTTGGATTATTTTTAAGAAAGATGTTGCATTTCTTTTCAATAGAAGATAAAGGATTATTTGTATTTTTATGATTTTTAAGGAAATCTGTAATGTGGAAAGCTACTAAGGAGCGATAATTATTCCTTTCCTTATTATCCAAACTATTAATAATGTCTTCAATTTGAGCAAGATATTTATATAAGGTTGATTTATTATTCAAGCTAACAGGTAACCCAAATTTTGGTCCAAGTGCAAGGAAACGTTGTATACAATCAGGGATGACAACATTAGATATATTTTTAAACCACTTATCGGGTGTTACAATTTTACCAATTTCATTATAATAAAATAAAATCTAATAATATTAATAAACTCAATAATTTGAGGCTGCCTTTAACACAAAGTAATTCTATTGTAACACCCGATAAATGGTTTAAAAATATATCTAATGTTGTCATCCCTGATTGTATACAACGTTTCCTTGCACTTGGACCAAAATTTGGGTTACCTGTTAGCTTGAATAATAAATCAACCTTATATAAATATCTTGCTCAAATTGAAGACATTATTAATAGTTTGGATAATAAGGAAAGGAATAATTATCGCTCCTTAGTAGTTTTCCACATTACAGATTTCCTTAAAAATCATAAAAATACAAATAATCCTTTATCTTCTATTGAAAAGAAATGCAACATCTTTCTTAAAAATAATCCAAATGTTGTAATTTTACCATGAAACAAGGGCAATGTCACTATAGCCTGAGAGCGTGATGATTACATCTCCAAAATGCAGACCCTTTTGCAAGATAACCAGGTGTATCAACCCTTAAAAAAGGATCCCACAACGTCTATTGAGACTAGGAATAATAAGTTAATCAGAGATTTATATAATAATAATTACATAGATAACCCCACATATAAACGCTTAATTTGTCATAATTCGGTTTCTCCTAAATTGTATGGTTTACCCAAAATACACAAACCCGACACACCTTGTCGACCCATTGTGTCCTCGACACAATCTCCAGATAGAAAACTGTCCAAATATCTGGCAGAGATCTTAGGGCAAGCCTTTAATGAATATAATAGTTTTCGTATCAAAGATAGTTTCGCCTTCAGCGAAAAAATTAATAATTTTCAATTACCACCTGATTATGAGATTATTTCACTAGATGTGGTCTCTCTTTTTACCAATATCCCTGTAGATTTGGTTATACAGGTTGTTGAAACCAATTGGAACTTAATAGAACCACTAACTAGTATACCCAAATCACAGTTTATTAACCTTCTCAAATTCATCTTTGACTCAACATATTTTTCCTTCAATAATAATTTTTATAAACAAATCTTTGGATCCCCAATGGGCTCAACTCTTTCCCCCATTTTGGCTGAAATCATAGTCAATACCATCATAAAGGAAAGCATCCCCAAGCTGGCTTTTCAATTTCCGTTTCTTTACCAGTATGTTGATGATCTGGTTTGTACAGTACCGGTCGACGACGTTGCCAATGTGCTGAGTGTTTTCAATGGTTTCAACCCTCACATCCAATTCACAGTGGAAAGAGAAAAGGATAGGTCTATCCCCTTTCTGGACACCCTGGTCATCAGAACGAATTCCAACACTATTAAACTGGATTGGTATGTTAAACCAACCAGTTCTGGCCGTTATCTGAATTTCCATTCTATACACAACATTCGACATAAGTTGAATGTAGTGAAAGGGCTCAATCACAGAATCCTAACGATCTCGCATCCGGATTTTCACGCAGTTAATCTCAATAAATTAGTTAATACTCTCAAATTAAATAATTATCCTATTTCTTTATTAAATTCTATCTTATACTCCACCCCCAAGGGCAGGATCATTCCACCAGAAAATTCTGATAATAATATAAATGATAAACCTCCACTTTACAAAAGTCTCATTTACGTCCAAGGACTTTCTCATATAATTAAACAGGTTTTTCGTAAGTTCGATCATATTATCATTGCGGACAAACACCATCATATCATAAAAGATTGCTTCTCAAAATTAAAGGATAAAACTCCAGCTCTCCTAACCCCTAATGCCGTCTATCAGATAAACTGTAGTGGTTGTCCTTCTACGTATATTGGTCAAACTTCTCAGAGGTTGAAATCAAGAATTATTCAGCATAAAAGCGACTCTCGTCTTAAACCCAAAGCCTGCGCTCTTGCTGGACATGTCAACAGCACTGGTCATTGTATGGATTTTGAAAATACAAAAATTATTACTATTGAACCAAATTCTAGTCACCGCACTTTCATCGAAATGTGCCACATTTTTGGTACAAATAATACCTTAAATTCAAATACTGACATTGATCATCTTAGTGTCTCATACCACCTTTTGTTAGCCATGTCCAACAATGATTTCTCCTTAGAATTTCTCCAACCGAGAAAGCCCAATGGGTAGTTACTTTTATCTTATAATATTTTCTTTTTACTGCCCCAATTCTATTACTAATTCTTTAATAATAAATTTTTAATAAACTCAATACGGTCCCACAATAAATTTAGTTATATTTAGATCTATTTAGGGTCTCTTCTCCTCCATTTTTTCTCATTTGTCTTTTTTTCCCATGGTAGACTTACAACTTGGGTGCTCAATTAGGACTCTTTTTGTAGTTTCCACCTTTTAGAACCTTCAGACATAACCCTTGTCGTCGTTTTTTGACTAGTCTTATGTTAGATTGCATTGCACAAGCTAATTGGTCAATTCCATTTTGAACGTCCCTCGTAATATTTGGACGCCTTGCGCTCCGCGCATGCGCGGTTCTAACAATTTGTCTGACACCTGTCGCTGCTTGCTTAGAAATAATATCACGATTTTATCTAATTGACGGCCATGTTGGCCAAATAGCTAATAAAATTATTGTAAATCAAATTTTAAATGTGCTAGTAATTTTTAATGTGTAACCGACAGATGTATGACTAAGTGTATTTATATCATGTGCAGCCCAGGTCTGTAATCTTGGTGGCCTACTGCCCCTGTTTATGAATTTGTTCAAATTTGAATATCTTCACATGCTTTTAAAAAAACATGTGTTTTGGTCCACAAGGTGTTAGGTAAGACTGTCACTTTCAATAAATTTTATAACAGCGTTGCTTATTGTAAATTTTTGTCCATAGCCTTTGATAATGTTTTGAATAAAAACGAAACGTCAGGCGAAACATACAAGTGGTTTTATTTCAATCTAACCATTAAAGCTTGGTACCTGTGCGTAGCACTGAGATTGGAGTTTTTTCCAACCCCTATCCCAATCAAGAAATATATATATATATACAGATGTGTATGTGTTGATTTGCGTTTACCATACCTTAATCGACCTCTACGTTTGTTATTGTAGTAAGCAGTACAAATAATAAATGCGAGTATGAAAAACAGTTTTTTATTTCCTCTCTATACGTATGTTATTGTAGTAAGCAGTGCAAATAATAAATGCGAGTATAAAAAACAGTTTTTTTATTTACAACGTATAAGTACAATTAATAGCAGTCAATTACACAAGATTGGTTGTGGTTATCCAGGAATTATGACGGTTATCGAATTCCAACCACTTTACGTAAATCTGGTTACCTTTCTTCTTCAACACCTTTTCTACCAGATGTCCGATCCACCTTTGATTTCCTGCCCTTCCTGATCCATGAGTCTGTAGGTGGTAGGGTTTGTAAGTCGCACTGTGGTTATTTTGAATATTTCGTTACTCCAGCTGGGTGTATACCCCTTGCTAAATATAGAACGATATTTGCTAATGCGTACATAGTCTCCTCTATGAAACTTTTGAGGTTTCAAATCTACAGTTTTTGTGTGGCTGTACAGGGTTATTCATTATAAATTACCCACCCCTTATCATCGTTATTATTGCCTATAGATAAAAAAAGTTTTAAATAAAAGTTATGTGGTTATAACTGAATTTTGTTAAAATTCTATCAAAAGTACAGTGGCGTGCATAATTAAGGGGATACAAAAAAGTAATATATTTTTTTAAATGGAACACCCTGTATATTATTAAATTTTTGGAATGATCTTTCTTTCCTAATTTCAAAAATATACCATATGTTACCCCTACCTTATACCGTTTTTGAGTTATTAAACGTCGAATATCTTAGTTAAAGTAGTTAACATTATTAAATATAACAAAGTTTTATTTAGGATATTTAAATATAAATAAAAAATAACTCATTTAGATTATTTCATTAAAGAAATGTCACTTATCAAACAAAATAGTTGTCATTTTCATAGCTTACTTTAATAATGTTAATGATATTCGACGTTTAATAACTCAAAAACGGTATAAGGTAGGGGTAACATATGGTATATTTTTGAAATCAGGAAAGAAAGATCATTCCAAAAATTTAATAATATACAGGGTGTTCCATTTAAAAAATATATTACTTTTTTGTATCCCCTTAATTATGCACGCCACTGTACTTTTGATAGCATTTTAACAAAATTCAGTTATAACCACATAACTTTTATTTAAAACTTTTTTTTTATAGGCAATAATAACGATGATAAGGGGTGGGTAATTTATAATGAATAACCCTGTACACGGTGTGTAACAGACGTTTGGCATTTTTAAGATTAACTTCAGCCGGCTTCATACCTGTTGTGCTATGCCTGGTTGTGTTATATTTCGTTAAGAGTTTGGGTAGAATGTCCACCCATTTGAAGGACCCTTGCAAACTGAACTGCTTCCACATCATGTTCTTCAGGGTGCGGTTACATCTTTCCACGATATTGCTTTTCATAGTTGAATACGTGCTGTAGTGATTTATCTTGTACCGTCGCATCAATGCTTGAAAATCGGTGTTATAAAATTCTTTTCCCAAATCGGTTTGTACGTTTTTATGAGACACCTTCATACTGGCAAGAACTTTTCGCATAGCAGTTGTTACGTCTTTTCCCGTTTTCCGTTTGACTGGAAGAGCCCACAAGTATTTAGAAAAAGTGTTAATAACAACTAAAATGTATCGATAACCTTTATTGCTTCGTGCATATGGTTGCATCTCCACCAAATCCGCTTGTAGTAAATCATGCAATCCTTTGAGAATCAACCGTCGTCTCTTGAAATTTTTTCGTGCTGGTTTGTGAAGTTCTGCGACTAGATCTTCCTTAGGACTCATTGTCGAATGTTGCTATATCGACTGCTATGGGACATTTAAGCAGCAGTTGCACGTATAACTTATTGTTTATGGATTCGAATTGCAGTTTATCTCCTCGCCGCAATGTCTTACCGACAAGCGTGGCGTGTTGGATGCCGTTGATGTGTGATTGTACCAAATGTCCGCTGACTTAAACACTTACGATCTCACCGATCGTTAACGGAAAAATGTACTCCTTATTACCGAAAATTTTGGAATGTCCGCTTTCATCGTACCCACGCCCCACTAGCAGCAGTGGTACTTCTATATGGAGTTGGTTTACATTTTTAGCTTTCATAAAGATATGTTTGCGATGAGGAGCAGAGCGTGTGCTATGGTAGTGGCTTCCAAATTTGTCGATGGGCATTACTCTATCGTCTAGCACCTTCTGATCGTAATTCAATAGGTACTCCACTTTTGTACTCGCCTTAGTAAATTATTTTTGCATCTCGTAGAGCTTGGGTGATGCTTACGATTTCGTTGGAATAGCCGATGTGCCCCGCTACCTGAGAAGCTAGTAATATGCGCAGACGATCCACTAATGAGTTTAGATCCTTCCAAGGCACAAATTCCACTTTTTTATTGGTTACTGTTAATAATCCCCTACCGGTAAGCTGCAACCTCGATGCGGCTCTGGTAGGTTATCTAATGCCGGAGGATATAGCCAGGGGGCGTACTACTTTTATATATTTCGCGCCGGCGTTGCCGCTTATCCCTTGGGTTGGATCGTAGTTCTTACGATTTGCGGCGGACCGGTTCACTATGTCATGGTAATTGTCAAGATCTTTGGTTGTATCGGTTTTTTAAGAACATTAATTCGTAAAAGCCAGGAGTGCCTTTGTATACTATTCTATTGCCGTGGTCTGTAATAACCATGTTCTGGCCCTTAAAGGTAAGCTGCTTATTCCCAATTGAAAACCTATCAGTGTCTATGTCCCATCGAGCTTCATGGTGGAGATCGTATTTGCTCTATGAATCTCGTATCATTCCCTCGATATATTTTCTAGCTAACCCTGAGAACTGTTCCAGGTATTCTCCTAGAACTTCCGGTTCTTAAACTTGTCGAATGACATGTCTGTGTTTACATGATCATCGTAAATGTGTTTAAGATTGGTGTAGTCTTGTCGGAATATGATTATGATATTTGCATTATCTCGTACGAGTTGTTTTGGGATTGATGAGTAAGTCTGACAAAGGTAAAAACAATCTATATTTCGATGACGCCCGAAACTAAAATAATCCCTAATTATGCTTTGAGTATCGCACGCTACGTCGTCAAACACCATAACAGAATTTTCTTTCGCTTCATGCGGCTTGATAACTTCACAACCGTCGCAGTATTCGAAGAGTCCAATTTGTTTCAAAGGTTGCAATAGTGTCCTCAGGTAATTATATTTAGGTTGATCGAAAGTTTTGGAATATAAATAAAAGTTTTAGAAGCGCAATCCATTGGGATGCTCTAATAAACTGATCATCACATTCGTTTTCCCACTGCCGGATCAACCCACGATCAAACTCCTTTTACATACACTACCCAGTAAAGCACTGTGCCGTCTGTACCCCTCTGACATGGAATTTACTGTATGATTTACTACAGGCAACAAATATTTTTGTTTAACAATTATGACGTTTTCCATCGTTTTCGGACGGGGAGAAACTGACTTCCCACGATGCTGCAGAGACTATATATATATATATATATCTACTCCTTTGCTCTTCACACCGTCAGTCGCTCTTCGACGAGCGTTTGTTTAAGATGAGTTGTGCTAGGCGTAAAACTCGTAGTAGTCGTTGAACCGTCACACGGAAAGGTCGCGGCTTGTTGAATACCCTTATTGATAAGTTGCCCTTCGAATTACATATACCAGGTTACAAATTTTGCGGACCGGGTACCCGCCTAAACAAGCGGCTTTCTCGAGGCGATCGAGGAAGGAATCCTCTGGACGAGGCCTGCAAACAACACGACATCGCATACTCACAATCTAGCGATCTTTCGAAACGTCACGCTGCGGATAAGGTTCTTGCACAAAAAGCCTGGGAACGTGTTAAAGCAAAAGACTCTACTCTTGGGGAAAGAGCTGCAGCCCTTGCGGTAACGGGGATTATAAAAGGGAAAACCAAACTCGGCATGGGAGTTTCCCGGAAACGGAAGCGTACAGAATCCATTGTTGGTATGGGAGTCCCCCGGAAACGAAGGCGTACACTACCTATTGCCGGTATTGCGCAAAAATTTGGTGCGGGAGTATCTCGGAAACGGAAACGTACACAACCCACTGCTGGTGTGAGAGTCTCCCAAAAACGAAGGCGTACACAACCTATTGCCGGTGTTATGCAGGCGAAACTTGGTAGGGGAGTATCTCGGAAGCGAACTAGGTCTAAACGTATTGGGAGGAATGTCCCTGTCCGGTATGGAAGCGCTCTTTGTTCTAAATCGCGAAGGAAACGCCGGCTTCGGTCTAGAGTAGTACCTGTTCCCAAGAGAGGAGGTATATTACCGCTTGTTCCCATACTTGCTGCATTAGGAGCATTAGGGTCCCCCGGAGGTGCTGCTGCAGCAGTCGCTAAAGCGGTAGGAGACTCAAAGGCTGCCAAAAAGGATATCCAGGAAAAGGAGCGACATAACAAAGCTATGGAATCCATTGTTCGTGGAAAAGGGTTATATCTGCGACCGTATCAGACAAAAAACTACCGTTGAAGCTACCGCGCCGCGCGTTGACAAACATCGATATTGCGCAGTACGTTAGACGCTTAGAAATTCCAAATTTTAGGGGAATATTTATGCGGGATGCCCTACTCGACAAGTTGGTAAACGAGAATGTGGTGTTACTAATTTAGACGATGATGTTGGACCTGGCACGCATTGGACAGCTTACGTTAAAGCTGACCCATTTGTTCTGTATTTCGATAGCATAGGTCGCTTACAACCTCCACCCAAATTAGTGAACTACTTTCGCATCGACGGCAGCAACAACACAATTATGTACAACTCTAATAGATATCAAGAATTCACGTCATACACCTGCGGACATTTGTGTCTCAAATTCTTATATAACTACTATGCGAAACCGCTTTTGTTGTCAGTTTAAGTGTCGCCCTCCATCATGTCCAGTATATTCACTTTTACGGACGATTCATCTGTTCTTACTGCGAATTTTGACCCTCCCATTTTTTTAGACGACGGTAGCGAATACGTCTTGGGATTGTTAAGTTTCGAAACCTACTATACTATTCCGAACGTTAGACCTCCCAACAATGAATTTTATCTTGTTGGAAAACCTCCTATTATTATACCGGAGAGAGCATATGAAGTTACGGACATTGCCGAGTTTTTACATAACCAACTCGATTCTGATGTAGGTGCTAAACAGGTACTACTACGTGGAAACAACAGCACTTTAAAAACAGAAATAAAATCCACTTTTGCAATCGACTTTCAAAGTGACAATACTATCAGGGACATGTTAGGCTTTGAGCAAAAAGTTTATGCTGCAGATAGGTGGCACACAGCTGAACATGTTACGAAAATTTTGAACCTCAACTCCATTCTTATTCATTGCAACATCTCCGTTGGTTCATATAAAAATGGTAAGCCCGGCCATATCATTCAGCAATTCTTCCCCATAGTACCGCCCGGGTACAAAATAGTGGAAACTCCTAACCCAGTCATCTATCTACCGATCAGCACGAATCAAATCACTAACTTAACTATTAAAATACTAGACCAATCGGATAATCCCGTCAGTTTTAGTAAGGAGACCGTCACGGTAACATTACATCTAAAGAAACTGTAATGGATTTTTGATTCACCGCTTGTCCGTACCGCCCCTGCTTCACTTCTTATAAGAATCGTCGCCCACACCCTCGTAAGATCAGTACGGCTTCGTCCACCACGCAGCTAACTAAGGTAAACAGAGACTTCTTGCGGTCCTTGGGTTTTACAGTAGTGCAATGAGTATTTTAAATATTGGAGAGCGAGTACTCGTCGACACTTCCATCATTAGCATCAATTGCACACACATCAACCGTATACACACCGTTTTGACTATAACGATGAAATTCGAATTCCAATTCCCTAAGATATGTCAACTCTTCCCGGCCTGAGCTATCTGTACCTAGAGGGAAAGTTGCGGAAGGAAAACGGTGAAGTTACAACGGCTAAATTCCTTAACAATGGTTTGGCTCACTTATTTAGCGAAATCCGATACGAAATAAATGGCGTCGTTGTCGACTCTGTCACCAAACCTGGTATTACGTCTACTCTTAAGGGACATGTGTCCTACAGTTCGTCTGACGTTAAAAAGCTTTAAAATGCCGGCTGGTTTGCCGCTGGCGATTTTTCCATTACCGATCAAGAAGGCAACTTCAGTGCCTGCATACCGTTGAGAATGCTGTTAGGCTTTGCCGAAGATTATGGAAAAGTAATACTTAACATCCGACAAGAACTTGTATTAATTCGCAGCAATACCGATGCCGACGCCGTATTTAGTGCTACCGCGGGAGAAACGGCTAAAGTTACGATTGACAAACTATACTGGAAGGTTCCTCATATCACTCCCGGTCTTGCCCAAGAATTAGCCCTAACCAAATACATCGATAAAAATATTGACACACAAGTAACATTTCGCAGCTGGCAGCTTCATATCATACCTGGTGTTCATGCTGTGACTTAACATTCTCACGCTATCCCTACAAGCACAAAATTACAAACCCCCACATACGTCATCGTAGGGTTTCAATCAGGTCGTTCGGGGCTAATCGGTAAGGACCATGCTAATTTCGATAAAGTTGGTCTTACGAATTTCCGAGTTTTTCTGAACACCGAACGATTTCCATACGACAATTTACATAACAATTATGCACTCAATCATTACGCAACATTATACGACATGTATTCCAAGTTTCAATCATCTTATTATAACAAAGTCGATGAGCCCTTCTTCACCCGCCATGACTTTGCCGACAAAGCGCCTATTGTTGTGATCGATTGTTCCCAACAAAAAGACTACCTTCATGCAAACGGCGTCGTTTTTCGAGTTGAATTTGAAACTTCCGCTAACGTGGCAGCCAACACAACCGCGTATTGCCTAGTTCTTCACGATCGGGTTTTTACTTACAACGCGTTAACAAAAGCAGTTAAACAACTGTAATTCCTTAAAACCACTTCAGTTGCATCTTGGCTGTTAACGTAACTGCACCGTGCTCTCTGTCTAATACGATGAAGCTCATTCTCGACATTCAAGGCTTCAAGACGTCCGATAAACACTTTACTCCGAAAGAATTGGCAGCATATGACGGTGCGTCAGTATCTCACTATATCTTCAAGTCACCATTTCCATTCACGTCCTTGCCATCTCATTTGCAACAACAAGCCCGTTGTTTAATGACTCATCATCACTGCATCGACTGGGACGATGGATTTACTCAAGCATATTTGTTTCCTGCAATCCTGCGGGGTCTTTTGCGAGGTGCCACCGAAATATATGTGAAAGACCGAGAAAAAGCAACTTTTCTACGCCGCTTTACTACTACCCCAATCATCGAAGTGGAAGAACAACCGGCCCTCACCCCATCACAACCCGCTTGTTTATATCATTCCAAACCGATTTGTTATTGCGCTTTATCTAACGTGTATCATATTTATAACCACTACATAATGGAATAAAACAACTTTTTTAATTTTTATTGTGTTTTTATTTGCATACAACATATATACATGTGTTACACACCTACGTACTAGTGGAAAAGCGTTCTACATAAATTGTCTGCCTATGTTCTGCGCACAAGACGTCTCGCAGTACTTCTGCCACAGTAAGTATTCTCCGCTGGAATCACAACCTGTCCATAGCTTCTCGCTTCCACAATCCTTTCCGAGCTTCTCGATACGCATAAGCCCACGTATGCAGATTGTACACCTGATTCTTCGCGTCCTCAAACTGCACACTCTTCTTCATTTTCCTTCCGCTCTATAAAGGCTTTTACTTCACACATATGCCACTCTAGACTAAGACTAAACATTAAATCCAGAAGGAGGCCTTCATTTATGGCTCCATCTAAAAATAGTCGACCAACAGCTGCACTATTTTTGTACTTTTTTCCTGTTTATACAACTCTTCGTCACTGAATCCTGAACGTCCTAACCCATATACGACTTCGTGCGACGCTTCGAAAGCTAAATCCTTTAACGAACTCACTAATCGTTCAACCGCACTAGGTACGTCTCTTGCAGCCAGTCGAGCAGCCTCTCTATAATTCATCCACATGACTACACTGCCAACTGACGACTCAGTGCTTCCACTTCGATGTCGTACTTTACCATAGAACTCGCGAACGTTAGCACTTCCACCATACACGCAGTATTTTCAGAGTTCTCCTCAAGCTGATCTACTACAGCCTTTACATTGACTAAACAGTCCCCAGAAAAGTTTGCCACACCCTTAACTATTTCTTTGTAGAAACTCTCAAAGTTTAACGCTTTTAATTGTGCGAATCGCAGTTCTACGAGTTTCTGCAAGCGCCACAGCTCTTCTACAGTTTCCTTCGCTAAGCACACCTCTGACAAGCCCACTTCCTCTAATTTTAATATTTTTCTGGTCTGAATCGCTTGGAATACAATCCTCTTCCTTCCTATTTCTACAGCTGGCCACTGACCACCGACCGAAGAGAAGTAGTTGACAATCACGCCTTGATTTGCAAATACGGCAGTCCACTCCCGCTCATCCAACTGCACCCAGCCGTTTTTGATACCCCGTATTACAATAACTGGGGTAAATTGTGGACTCCACTCAAATCCTACACTCACACACTTCGAACTTGACTTATTTAATTTGTACGTCATACTACATAGGAGTGCTGGACACAACAGTGGCTTAGGCTTTATACACACATCACTAGAGACCTCCGCTCCTTTCTGACACTGAACTATTTCGATAGCTTTATATAATTCTTCCATTTCTACAGGTTTTTGAAGTGCTACTACTAGTCTCACGTCTCTTCTTGCCGCTTTTATTTCACTTCTTAACGTTACATCTCTTGAAGTCCGAGTGTTGGGAGGAGAAACCTTGACGTCCTACTGGTTGGGAGAAGAAATCTTGACCTTAAAATCCGAGTGAATGGCTTTGAGGACCAAGTGGCCGGAGGAATAACCTTGAAGTCCGAGTGGTGGGAGGAGTAACCTCCATCTTTATTTATACACATCCTTCAGCGTTGCTGTTGGTGGTGGAAGGTCGTCCTTGACTGCTTTCTTTTATTAAGCAGCATCACCAGAATCATGCATCGACAGCTTTCATCATCCACCAACAGCCATCCACCAGCAGCTACGACGTTTCCGGGTGCTGACCACTTCTACCGCCATTTCCGAAGATTTTTGGCTGCGTGCCCTCCAACGTCGCCTCAGCGAACTCTCCAAGCGGTAATCACGGTGGAGTACACCTACAACCTCTTCGGGGAAGGTCTCGCGGAGACTACCACCATCAGGACGCACCCTACCACTCTTGACGGATCAACAGCTCACTGGTGGTTAACCCACGTCTATCGTCCGTTGGAGAGCTTCCTGTCGCGGCTACAGGACGGCGAGGTTGCATACATAACTTATAGTTGGAGATAACTATTTGAAAATAAATATTTATAAAACTATTTCTGTGTTTTTAATTCTTTGTGACCTTCACTTGTACTATATAAAGTTTTCATACACACGTACGCTGTTAGTCTGTTGTCACCATTGCCACCATAATGTGCTCAGAACCTAGATTTCCGAAGTTTGCGAGTTACTCCACACGGCTACTAACCTTTAGCAACTGGAGCCGATGTCAATATCCTAAATCGCTTGCAGACGCTGGTTTCTTTCGCATCAACGACACTTTAGATTGTGTACAGTGTTTTTACTGTGGAATTTAAATTTCTGGTTGGGAAGATCATGACACACCCTTATCTGAACACCTCCGATGGTCACCCACCTGCAAAGTTGCCAAAGTGAAGAAGCATCTCCAAACCATGGACGAAATTCTAGCTACAACTTTTAAATTAATCGTTGAGATGAATACGCCCTCCGGAGTGGATGTAGCAGGTAACAATAAACCGGGTGCAGCCAACGCGACAAAATCTTGCAGTTGTCATAAGTGATACAAAGTGCGGTTCACCCTATTCGCGGTGACGCTACTTAAGCTGTTCCTTCACCGAAGCATTCACTAGTTGCCATCGACGTGTTGAACATGCTACCAATACAATTTTTGGTTGCTCTCGCTGCAGTTCATGATGGGATTCTCTACGTCCTTCTACCACCTCGGTGCAGTTCCGCATATCTTGCTTACAATGACGGAGTGCACAACGTGACGTGGCGTAAAATGGATACCAGTTCCTTGACAACTATATCCGTTTTTAAAATACACGTGGACAACTTTACTCTTCAGGATTTGCTAACGTTCAAAGTAAAATTCCATTTCCCTTCATATGCGGTACACACTCTTGGCAAACTATTTTGTTAAAAAATAAACCGGATGTCTTGAAGAAGCTACTTGCACCCGCCGATAATTCCTGTTGTATATCTACAATTGTTTTAGGCACCCTATTATTTGTTATATTGTGTATGTCTGTAACGTACTTCTTCATGTGTTGATATTATAACAATTTAGTCTAGCCATTACATTTTTTTGTATCTTGACCAGTAAGAATAAAGCTTTTGTACAATATTTGTCTCTTTAATTGGGTTTTTTTGTATAAGACTCGATGGTCTAGCGGTTAAGATACCCTCGGCTGCAGATGTAACTGCTGACTTAAAAGGGAGACCTAGGTTCGAATCCTAGTCGAGTCATAATTTAGACATGCAGTAAGCTGGAGCGAACTTACTGCATGCCTAATTTTTTTTGTGTTGCCTCGCATCTCACCTTAACCTTGAAAACCGATTACAGTGCCACTACTCTCACGACTCTTCTTTCTGATTTCATTTCACTTCCCAACGTTACATTTCTTAAATTGAAGTTTGAGCGGAAGCAGGAGCAAGTTTGACGACCGAGTGGTGACAGGAAGCCTCCAACTCACAGTACTGCCTTTTTGGACTCAACAATTATGGGAACCTTGAGTTGAAATTTTACATATAGCATATTTGGCTTGACTGCCTAAAATTTTAGCACATCATCTTTTTTTAATGCAATCCCGATCATTTCGCTAAACTTATATGATCCTTTCTTGTTGATATAAATTTGGGTATTTTCGGGATAAAGTAAGACATTTGTTATTTCAGCTACACGGAAGGGAATAGTATATTCGGTGTCACCATGAGCTAGGATGTACCATTTATGCAGCCAAATCCGGATTAGAGTCTTCATGGATAGTTTCAACTCACCAGGATCTCTCCTGCCGTTTGCTGAATATTTTCAACGAACTAAATTGTAAATACGTGCCCTTCTCAGCGTTTTATCGACAAATGCAAATGCCGCAACTTTTCAGTTCTTACTAAGGCCTTAGGAACTCAAACAGAAGCGTGCTTAATCACTCTTTTGGTTCAATCATTTATTAACGCTAAAGAGTGATTTAATTATTTCTAAATTGCTGAAATGTGCATTTATCTGTATTTCAAATAAGCCGCGACCCTTAGGCGTAGTGCATTTATGTAAATTGCAATAGCACAGATGGTTGTCCTGAAGTTGCAATTTGATCTATTTTTTTTATTTTTTTTTAATTTATTTATTTAGGATACAAACAGGATTACTCCCACTACAGTATCCACTTTTTTACAAAAAAATACAGTAAACTAGTATATACAAAGTAATTATAGACAATACTATAACACTAATAAGTGTTAATTTATAAATTTAGTTTTTAGTAGTTTTTTAAGGTTAGTTTGACAAACAGTAAATAGGTCGATATCTAGACAATACATATTTGACAATCTTGACATCCGACTTACGGGAGAATTCATGGAACATTTGGTGTTAGAAAACGTTATAGAAAACAGGTAAGTATTTCTTAATTCTCTTGCAGGTATATTAAGGTTTATAAGAGATAGTAGTGCAGGACAATACATTTTATCGTCAAGAAGTTTGTGCAAAGTTAAGATGTCAGTGATAACTCTTCTGCTCTCAAGAGACACAATGTTGAATCTCCTGCAAACAGGAGAGTAATCACTGTTAATGATATTGATTTTTTCTTTGTACCCGAGACATTTCAAAAATTTATTTTGTATAGCTTCTAATCTATCTATATAAACCTTGTATTGAGGAGTCCAAATGCAAGAATCAAAGTTAAGTTTGCTGAACACAAATGCATAATAGAGAACCAACATAGTTTGGCCGTTTTTGAAATATCTCGCTTGTCTATTAATAAAACCAAGTGACCTAGCGCAACTTTTAGCCACAGAATCTATGTGAGCATCAAAAATCAGCTTCGCATCGAATATGACTCCGAGATCTCTTATTTCTGAAACCTTTTTCAAATTTGTGTTATTTAAAACATAATCCCTTTGAATTACATTAAAGTTACGAGTGAAGGTTATAGCATAACATTTATCTAAATTTACAAACAAATGATTTTTTTGACAATATTCCTCGAAGTTAGAAAGGTCATTTTGAAGTTCCTGACAGTCAACGGTTCCGTGTTGAATCTGTTTAAAGATTTTTAGATCATCGGCGTATAGAAGAAAGTTTGAGTTCTTAAAACACTGTGCAATATCATTAATGTAAATAATGAATAATAAAGGCCCTAAGTGTGACCCTTGGGGCACACCTGATGGGGTTGTAAACATTTCGGAAGCAGAACCATTGACCGATACGAACTGCATTCTGTTTAAAAGATAAGAGTTTAGCCAGTTCAGGATGGCACCACCCACACCGACCAAGGCCAACTTTTCAAGTAAAATTCGATGATTAATTTTATCAAAAGCCTTACTAAAGTCGGTGTAGATGGCATCAACCTGAATCCGTTTATCCATACTGTTATGTAAGTGCTCCGAATAACACATTAAATTTGATTCGATAGATCTTCCTGCAAAGAAGCCATGCTGTTCGAAAATTATCTGGTTTTTAACTAAGGAAAAAATATACTTATAAACAAGTTTTTCAAACAGCTTGGCCAATACACAAAGTCTGCTTATCGGACGATAATTACTAACAAGTTCTTTTTGGCCGCTTTTAAAAATTGGTATTACACATATCTATAATTAGCAAATTGTGATTTGAATACTTGGAAGTTAATTCCTATTTGTGGTTTAATAATTGTTTTGATAGAAAATGGTCTTACAAACTTTATTTGCTGTCACTTGGCCTAAGGGCTTACGTATACAACTCATGTGTTACTGCAACTTTTGGGTTTAAATGCCCATGTTGCTGTTAATTGTTTGTGTTCTTTCTGCAACCCCTCTAGCTGTACGAGTTATCTAGGTATGCAGCGAAGCACTTAAGGTAGGTGGCGTATTATTAATTAGCTAGTTTTGTTTTTATGTTGTGAGTAACTACAAGGCTCCAAAAGTTTAAAAATCCCACTGTTCAATTTTAAAGCCCGAAGAATTTTTTGCCTAGTCCTTACACCACGCCATATTCTGCAGAAAGTTAACAGAGCTAGCCGAGTCCTTGTCAACCCACTGTTTAAGTGTGGTACAATGTTCGCAGAGAATGCGTAATAGACAGAATAAAAACAGTTTTACCAACTTTGGAATATATCATTATTATACTACGAACGGCAAAATAATTTTAGACTCAAGTCCCAGATTAAACAGACTCGATTACTCTAACCAGCTTCAAATCCTACCAAACAAACGTTCAGGTTAAATAGAGATATCCGAGAACCGACCAACTACAGTGAAGACTGCGTGCGGTTTCTATAATTAGCAAAGAGTGTTCAAATTACCAGGAAGCGCCAAAGGGTCTTTTACAACCGATAAGTCCATTCGCTTATGAGAGAACTCTTAAACCCCCTAAAGTACTATGAGCAGCCATTTTGCTACGACTTGAAATAGACTTCAATATGAATCGATACCTTCTAACGGGCCTGATTCGTTTTACCACAAAGCTAATTAATAAGAGTAAAGCTGTGCTGTACTTTTTATATTGTAGTAAGTTGGTTAAGTACGTGTTTGAAAAGCGGGCCAAGTGATTTTGCGCGTTCAGCTGTAAGGCAGGCCGGATGCGTCTATTATTAGAAAGGAAAGACACCAAGTTTTCGCGGGTTTTTGTGCGAAGGTAGTACAACACGTTATTTTCTGGGAGCTGAGATTCAGTTTCGAGAGTGAAGTGCAACCTTGAGAGCAGCGAACATGTCCGTTATCAATTATCAGCAGAGGTGACTAAATGTTCTCCGTGGCGCATTAAAGTGAATTCGGATAAGTTTGCGAAACATATTTGCGCGGACTTTCTTGTTAGCATTAATACTTGATCGTCACCGCCGTTAGTGAGAGCAGACTCAGGTTGTTGCGAGCAGCACAGGACGAAATCAGGTTAGTACAAGCAATGTGTTTGATCCAGTCCCTGATCCAGGACTACCTGCTATCACATTTGAAGCAATTGCGCAAGATTGCATCACCTTTGAACACAACGTCGTCTGCGACATCGAGTAATTGGTAGTAGTTAAACTTAAACCAAATTTCGTTAAGTCGGTAGGGTCTAGCGAACGACGTACCGCATTAATTGAGTAGTAACTAAATGTACTTCATTGCTCATTAAAGTGAATACGGCGAAGTTTGCTGATCATATTTGTGCGAAGTGTCTCGTTAGCGTTAATACTTGATACTTTATTCTTTGTGCATGGTACCAGTTGTAAATGCATGCAGAACGTAGCCTTTAACACGTAGCGATTTGATTAAGCTTTACCGTTTATTATTCACGGCGTTTAGCATTTGTATGTTGTCGTTTATATTTCATATATATTGCTATAGACACATTTTAGTAGCCTTATATGTAAAATAATAATTATTAGTAATTTATAACATAACCAACAAAAACAGATATTAATTGTAAAAATGTCCAGTAAATGTGATAATTTAAAGTTTCTTCTTTTCTGTGCCGTATCTTTATTGGACGTTGGCGATCATTATGGTCCATCTAATTTTGTTACCCGTAGCGCAGAACAGGCATATCGATGTCATTCCGGTCCATTGTCTTAAATTTTGCAGCCACGATATTCGCCGTCTTTCAGGTCCTCTTTTTCCGTCAAATTTTCCCTGCACGATAATCTTGTTACGCTCTAAATGGACTTTAACGATACCGCTCCAGCTCATACGAAAGTTAAGTAAAAGCTAAACGGCCAGCATAGACGATATTTTTCAAAATCGGGACAAAGACTCACCTAGGACCGCTGCCCTGCCCGTAACAAGATATTCGGACTAAACATTAGTAGAGCGAGGGATGGTCCTACACGAGATTACCTACGGGCAACAGCTTAAGGGACGGTAAAAAATTACAAAATTGAAGTAGGCGCCACCCGGTTTCGTTAACCAGCACGAAATGCAAAGGTAAGCCCATAGAGGAACCAGGAAGCAAATAAACCTACCTTTCGACTTATCACCTTGGCCAAAATCTAAAGCTCAACGGGAATAAACTATAAGAGCAGCCACACGACTCTCAACACTGCAGCGACAAGTGCACCGACTTACCTGCGACGTTTCTAAACTGCTTTCAGGCTCCACTTCACATAACATCTGACACAGTGTATAAATTAACCTGTAAATAAACATGCACAAGCTCGTAGGAAAATCATAAAGCAACGCACAGTATACCGCTTTATCGGTTCAACATATTACAGCACACAGTCAGCGTACACGGATACAAATGTCAAATACAAAAGGACACTATTATCTAAGAGCCCAGCTGGAAAGTCGCCTTACTACTAAAATAACAATAGGTACACGGCCCTAAGGCGGGCGGCTGGCTTGTAAACACGAACGATCAATTTAAAATAGCCGGAGCTATTCACGTGAATGACTAATTTAGGATAGCCGGAGCTGTCAACATGAAAGATTAATAACAAATATAGCTCGAGCCGTCTGCTGGCTTGTAAACATGAATGACTAATTATAACTACAACACGAGCCGTCTGCGGGCTTGTAAACATGAATGTTTAATTATAAATATAACACGAGCCGTCTGCGGGCTTGTAAACAGGAATGACTAATTTAAATACAGTGCGAGCCGTCTGCTGGCTGGTAAACATAAATGACTAATTATAAATATAACAAGAGCCGTCTGCGGGCTTGTAAACAAGAACGACTAATTTAACTGCAGCGCGAGCTGTCGCGTCGGCTGGCTTGTAAACATGAATGATTAATTATAAATACAGCACTCTATCTTAATTAAACGGCATTGCCTGGCGGCTGCATCATCGCTAGAATAATCGAGCTGTGGCTTGAAGTTGATGTTGTGTACGATGTCCAGAGAGTCCCCCTTATTATCAGGGAATGATACAGAGACAACCTGGGCAATAAGGAAGACTGCGAGACCTGAAGTTCGCACGCTGAAAAGAATCTCGACCGTGTAGCGGACAAATATGCCATCCAGGCTTACGGAAAAAAAACGAGCGGCGGCGGCCATCAATAACGACAACGACACTAAAGCACCCAGAAGCACGACCTTTCACTGTCACGGCCCGTCAAAAACTTTTAACCGGTTGCCCACGCCCGAAGGCGGGACGGCAACAAAGCCACGCTATAACAACTGGATGCAGTAACGGCCGGTGACTAACTAACTCAAAACCGAAGCCACGCTATCCCCACAGACGCACAAGGTTTGCAACGTGCAGGGGGAACCTGTTCGCCGATGGCCTGAGCGACCGTAGCCAATCCCAAGCAAGGAAAAGCCCACCGTTGGCGAACTTTCTAGAACAAAGCTGTGTTCGAAATCTCAAAATTACAAATAAGCCAACAAAAATAATAATGAACGACAGAAAATTACAGCGGCCGATACACCTGCTTGCACACAAATTAACGAACTAAAGCACGTAGAAATATGACTGGAAAACCTATATACAGAGAAATTGTAACTTCTGAACAAAAACACAAGCTGCAGCAGATTATATTTGTTGTTAGGCATAATATGTCCAAATATGACAGTTTTCGTTTCTTGACTGTTTTCATAATTTCCTTCTCTTTCTGCATACGTTGGATTACAGCTTCGTTTATGACATGGTAGGTCCAGGAAATTCTCAACATGGGTCTAAAATTCCACATTTTAAAAGCTTCTAATCGTTTACATGTAGCGTCAGTAAGGGTCCAAGTCTCTACACCGTACATCAGCACTGAGAGCACGTAGCATTTCAGAAAGCAAGTTCGAAGGTGAAGAGTTATATTCATGTTGCATAGCACATTTCTCATGCGATTGAAGACAGTTTTCGCTTTTTTAATTCGAATTTTTATTTCTTGCATCTGGTTCCATTTTTTGTTTAAACAGATACCTAAATAGTTAATTGTTGAAACCGTTTGCCGTTGGAAGCCATTTACGTGGAATTGACCATTTACGTTATCGTCTTTTCTCACGATCATGACTTTAGTTTTGGTTATGTTTAACTTTATATTGTATAACTCTCTTGCTCTTACCACCTTCGTTATCAGTTGCTGTAGTCCGGTTGCAGTGTCGGCAAGTAGTACAGTATCATCTGCATACCGTAGATTGTTAACTACCTTAGCACTCTTTTTAATAGAATACCTTCACGTGCTTCATCGAAGGCTTCCCTGAATAGTCTTTCAGAATAGGCATTAAAAAGTAATGGAGAAAGCACACATCCCTGTCAGATCCCTTGACGAACTTCAAATTCGTCTGAGATTTGGCTTTCAACTCGGACGGCTGCCTTCTGTTGCCAGTACAGGTTGGAAATTATACAAAGACATCTTTGTCATCTAATTTCGCCTGGTGGAGCGTTTCAATTAGTTTTCCATGATTGACCCTATCGAAGACTTCCTCAAAGTCAATAAAGCAAGCAAAGACATTACAGGTTACGTCTCGTGCTCTTTGTACTAGAACATTAAGGCTAAACAGTGCTTCCCTGGTACCGAGGCCATTTCTGTGTCTCGCTGATGTTTTTTTTTAAGTTTTGGTATTTAAAGTTTAGATTTCTTATAAAATAACAGGCATTGTAAATAATTGATATTATTTTGGTTTTAGAATAGCATTACTTTTGTGTAAAAACAAATTAAAAACAAAGTAGGCATTTCATGCAACTAAAACAAAACTGTAAACAAGACAATTGTGGGCAACTTCTATAAGAGTCTTGTACCTTTGCTAAGCTCCCAAAACAAATAATATTTTATGTGCGATTAAGTAACCAAGTTTACCAAAAACAAAGTTACGTACCAGTAAAGTTAGGGCTCATACAAGCCAAATTAGGCAACTAATATATTCTATGAAAGGGCCCGTGCAAGCTATGAAACATTCTGAAGCCATCATCTACTGGCAGAACTGTTGCACTTCGTAACCTCAGGAGAAAGTTCAAGCTCGCAGTGTCACTGTTATCTATCTGTACAGACCTTTTAAATAAGACTAACCCTAGTAGATAACATTCACACAAATGCAGCAGGGTTGTGGAACCACTTTTCCGACAGTACATCTGAGTTTGGTACTAAAACCAGTTCGACATGTGACCAAAACGGATGTGAATAAAAATAAGGACACTTGTGCTTCGAAATGCGCTAAAGACAATGTTGCAATTAGTTTTACATTTATACCTAAGGTTTTTGTGTAATTACTTAATGTATCTTTTCAAATTAGGGACAGGGTTTAATTCAACTTGTTGCAAGCATAATTTAGCAATTGTTATTAAACTTACATCTATTTCGACCAATACAGTGCTTCTCTATCTTCTGTTTTTAGGAGGGTATAAATAGATCCCACGCCGAACTCTCTGGAACTTTTGCTAGAATTTTCAACGGGAAACCTCCGCCCGTTTCGAGTCTATTATTCGATTAACTTGTTTGTTACGTGAAAATAAGTAGTTGTCAATTGTCTGCAGTGTCTTTCGTTCAAGTTTGATGATGGTGTGTTCTGTTTTGGAGCAATTTACACAGTTTCTTCAAAAGAATTGGTCAGCGGCGGCCAATTCCAGTTTGAGATAAAAGAATCAACCAGTGGCTGGAAAAGAAAAAGGTTAGCTAATTTATTCTGTGCTAAGTGTTTAATTAATTTCGAAAAATATCATTGTAATTTTGAGCTCTACAATAATATTAATTAAACTGGCAAAAATGGCAGTTTGAAAGGGACCGTAAATAAAACAGAGTTTTCTTGCTTCGATACTTATTTAATTTTATAAATGTGCTAACATAAACCCACGAATCAAATTGAAATTATGTGTTATATTTTATGAACCCTGAGTTGCTTATGTGTAAAATAAATATCTCATACATTTTCTCGCTTGTAAAAACTTTGCTGCATGTGCTCTTGCTAAATTGTTTTTTCTTGCAAATGCAGGTATCTAAATAAATTCTAAGGCGTAAAACGTATATGTTATTAGAAAGTCAAATAATTAATTTCAATTTTTAATTACAAGCAGCCTAGCCTTTATTTCTAGCGAGGTTAGAGTGTCTATTTTCAGTGTAAAGGAGCTAAGTTTAAAGCAAAACTGTATTGACAGCCATAGCCACACTAAGGTAATAAACGGGTCTCGTCCATTAACGACTGAGTTAGCTAACAAACAAATGGCAATTTAAATTTAAAGTAAAGCAGCATAGGGGCTAAATAAAAGCCGTATTACAGTCTCAATAGCGTGCAGCAATAGCCATACACAAAGTCATGGTACATGAACAGGCTTATATTAATTAACGACAATAAATATGTTACAAAATGCTACATCAGTTAATATCAGCATAAATCACAAACGCGACGCACGCTACAGGCGAAAACCACAAATTCAACCAGCTCCACTATTGCCACGAATGGTAGGAGTTTAGCTAGCACCTAACAACGTTCAATATTTAAAAAAGTAATAGGTATCTTAGCATATTAAATTAGCGAACAATTACAAATTTATGATGATGCCGCAGGTCGAACATAGCAGAAGAGCGACAATAATAGTATGCCACAGCGTACGTAAAAAATTAGAAAGTTCCATAAATGCCCCAGTAATTACTGGCAAACTCAGAAGTGATGCAACTCTAGCCAGTGATTCAAATCCTTCGGTGCTCTTAATGTTCAGATTTGTGTTTACGCTCACAACACAAGATCGTGTTTTAATACTCCCAGCAAGGATGCCAAACGGCACCGGAAAGTAAACAGCATTTATCAGCAACCAGAAAAGTCACCATAATCGAGCGGGGAAATAACAAGGACTCTTAACAACAATTGCTAACAGAATAAATCAAGCGGAGACCACAACAAGGACTCAGCGGCAAACGAAAAACTCGGGAATGAAAAACGAATACATAATTATAACACGAAACGACAAAGAAAAAGCGTACACATACCTTCCGTTTACAGCTCCAAGACTTATATCCTAAATATCTTCTATAAATACGACCCATAAAGTTCACCGATAGCAGCCCTAAACCAATGCAAAGGTGAATACAAAGTATACACTTTCAATTAACTTGAAAACGCTAGCAGAAGAAAGCAAAACACAGAAAACATCACCGCAAGTGCGGGAAAACAATTGAATTCTACTTCATGGAATTACGCATGACAACGAATCTATAAGCCATCTGCCGCGACGACCGTTCAAAACGAGTTTGGCGACCTCGATAACTGTAAAACCCCGAGCGCTCGGACAAGGGTAACCGAAATGCACAATATTAAACGATGCTATTAAAGAGCCGTAATGCTTTTTAATTTAACAAAATAGAAGGAAATAATCGCCACAGTCACGACCAAAAAGTTCTCATACTTCGGGCATATGGTGCCACCCCAAAGAAGTATGGCATCCATCCCCTCATAATGCATGGAAAAATCGGCAACAAGTGTGGCCTCGGCAGAAGAAGAATATTATGTGAATCATCTGTCGATTTCGCTCGTGCAAAGACAGTTGCGTTATGACGCGTGGCCCTGGCTTCCGATTGGTCCCTTTTGGCGCGTAAGCGCGCTTCTGTCTAGAAAGTTTAGCGCGTCGATTTCAGTTAGTCTCGAGCCGGTAGTCCTGGAGAGACGCTGCGAGCGTCTTAGCTCCGACGGCAACCGTGCCTTCGGGCTAGCGGCCGCTTCCCGTGCTGTTGCAGCTTCTTGGGGTTCTCCTCGTTTTGTGCCAGACAATGCTGGGCTAGCTTGGAGGTAACGAGTGTTTCGTTGTTGATGTCCGAACGGGGGCTTGCTGTTTGGGTTCATTCATCCGTATGAAGGCGGGTTACGCCTAAGTTTGTCCGTCAATCTTTCGACGAGATTAATCGGCAACACATTGGACAAACATCCGAATAGGAACCATTGTAATCTATTTGGTAGACAATAGAAAACATTGAACGCTTAAAAACGCTTATTTTCGTGTTAATTATAAACTAACAGTGCCGTTTAAACTATGTGAGAACATACGGGTAAAAAGCGCTATTAAAAGCGATAAAACATTCTAAAATAGCATTCGTTACATAAGTGCTTGGATAGCTGTTAGGTTTCTGTGATCCGAGGTGACATTTGGTGTTGGGTAGTTAACTTCAAATCGATTCTAGCGGATTTCGGGGCCCATGTTTGTCTACAGCTATGAAGTTGATCCCCGAAGCAAGAGAAGGATGCGTTTGAACCCAGACAAACACTACAAGCAAAGAAGAAGTTGGAATTGCAGTCATAAGAGCAAAATACGCTACGTTCCTATTCCGACTGGCATCATCATACAAGTTTAGTGTTGGAAGGAGTTGCAGCGACCTTTCTTCGTACTAGAAATAATGTTCGCAGCAGAATAAGTGGATGGAGGTTATTTGACATGCAACAAAATGCAAACAAACACTGTCAACTTTTCACTTTGTGCTAAAATAAAATACGTACCTGTCACATTTGGGAAGCTGCTAAGAACACCGTTAAACTTGGGTCCCTAGCAATCCTAGGTTTGAAAAGTAACGAGTCCATGGCATCATTTCGAATCGACGTGGAATTATACACACTTAGGGGCGGTTGCAGAAAGCAATGTTAAGTCTGGTGTTAGCTAACGCGACGACAAAGTGAACAAAAACGAATCAAATCTCAAATGCTTATGGTAACTAATACATTAGTAAACAAAATTTGATGCGATTTTGTTCACTTTGACGCGATGTTAGCTAACACCAGGCTTAACATTGCTTTCTGCAACCGGCCCTTAAGCTTCCAGGTGCGCTGAAAACGAACTTCCCGTTAATTTTAAGGTAGAAGTTCTATGTAAACATTTTTATGAATGTCAATGGGCATTTATTTTTAAAAATAGTTTGAGTTCAGATGGCGTGCTTGGTTAAAAGCCAATAATATTATTGCATTTTCATGATGATCTTTTGTTTTAGCAATTAATATAAATAGAAACGAGGCCGAAAGGCAGATGCATTCAGAATAATATGGCGTTGCAAGACGTAACTTTTATACCGACCATTTTACTACGTTATTGTTGATTTTTATGTGCATCCATACTTACCTGTTAATAAACGAAGCTGAAAGGTCAACGGCGTTTTATTTGAAGGCTTATGGTACCCGCTTTGCACTTTATTCTGGTAAATTGGTTGAAAGCTGCCAGTGAACGGTGGGAGCTGAGGCCGCCATCTTGGGAACTTTGACGCTGCAGAGTCGTCCTGTTCCAGTTTGTAGAAGAAAGCGGTTTCAGTAACGTACAAAACAATGGGGGCTAATCTCTCCTTGCCTTATAATTTTATTGAGCTCGCGAAAAAATTGTAAATGTTTGTGTGATACAATTAAATAAGTTTGGCAAAATAAGAATTGAAAAGTTAAGTAGTAAGAATAAATTTCACTCTTAATATTTTATTGATCCACGAAATCAAATTAATGCTGTTGTAACAAATATTTACCTAGAGTTAAGAGTCGTCTCATTCTTTATTATAAGCTATGTTTTGTCAAATAAATAAACTGAAGGTAATCCCATGTTAAGTTTTACAAGTATTATTAGTCATTAGTTTTGAGTTTTGCCAATGCGTGGCTATTACGATATCATTATAAGTGTCCTCTTGAGGATTGCAAAGGGATAATAAATTAAAATTATTTAATTCTCAAATAATAAGGAGAGGGGCATTGTAATTACCGCAACGTTACAGGAGTGGCATAGCAGTATACTATATGATACAATGAACAATGTTGATGTACAGTGTGACCAGTAACGTCCGCATCATACGGGATTTTTTTTATTAATAGCTTTATTCGAAATTTGACTTTGGCATCAATTTCTGCTTCGATCGAAATGAAAATTAACCAAAAAATAATAGTCACGTGATTCGCATCATCTGTCAAATTTTATTTCTATCCAAAAAAAAATAAAATTTCTCAAAATATCGGAAAAAGTTATTAGAAAAAGTTTTTCTAAATGCGATTTCAGCTGTATAAGATAATTTACATTTTTTGCCCATTTTTTGTAAATTGCACCACTGTTGCAAAATAAGACAACACAACCTACATAAAACTTCTTAGTTTTGATAATTCTTTATTCCACATTTTCTTTAAAGTATTAAATGTGTGTTTTTCTACATAATCCAAATAGGGCTATTAAAATTTGGTCGCATGTAATACAAAGTTTATTTGTTTTTGACCCTGTATAAGGTAACTTCATAAATAACTATTTTTGAAAACATAGTTTGTGTCTAATAGTAATACACATTAATATAAAGAAAATAGTTTAATTGAAAAGAGTCAAATTTTCTAATAAAAAAATCATAATATCAAAACGCATTTAAAATTCCACCTTTTTAATTGATAACATACTATTTTTGGTATTTGAATATTAAATTAAAAACAATTCAAAAATTTAAAATTACATTTAAGTGTGCCTTCCATTGCGTTCAATACAAACAATAATTGTTCTTCTTGACACATATTTAATGGAGTTTCTGATACTAAGGAGCCTTATTTCTAAAATACAGTTTCGAATCGCCGTTTTCAAGTGATCAACATTACGGAAAGGTTTTTGCTTGTAAACTTTTTGTTTTACGTAACCAAACAAGAAAAAATCAAGTAGAGTTAAATCCGGAGACCTAGCCGGCCAGTACTGCTTCATATTACGCCAAATTACTTTGCCCCTAAATATTTCCAAGAGACGTTCTTAAACCTGTCTTGTATTATGGATGGGAGCACCGCCACACTGGCATCACAAATTATGCCTTATTATAACTTGATTGTTTAAAACACACACATTTGTTTTAAAAGAATACTGGTTCCTGCATTCTATTATAAAATTTGGATTTTCTTGAGCCCACCATCTACAATTTTGAGAGCTAACAACGCCGTTTGAAGTGAAAGTGGCCTCGTCGGTTCATAAAACGTGAAAGGAAAAGGACACACCTTCTTCTTTTTCCCCCTGGTGCCAAAAAGAGAATCCCAAACGTATGTCAACATCTTGTTCTTTAAGAGTATTTATAAATTTAGGTTTATAAGGTTTAAATTTATTTTTGTGCAAAATCTTCCTTACACTCTCTCTTTGAACGCCCGTTCTGCAAGAAGCATGTCTAATACTAGTTTGGCCACGTTCCACAACATCTAGGCATACATTTAATTGGACTTCTTCACTATGTTTTATAGGATTGTGAGGTTTTTTAAATGAACTTTCCACCGATCCAGTTGATTTAAATTTTGCCATAATCCTACTCACAGTAGATTGTTGCACATTTTTGCCTGGATGCCTTTCATTAAAAATGTTGGCTGCTACACAATGACTTGTGTTTTCACCACATATTACAATTTCAATTTTTTCCTGTAAAGTTAACATTTTTTAAATTTAATACGCATATTAATTAGAAGCCACTATCACAAACAGAAAGCGATTTGACTGTCATTATTAAAGCAACGGCTTGTTGATCTTTTTTATCATTTGTTTTACTGCCAACTTGTTTTTGGTGCATCATCGTAAGGTACAATACTAATTAATTTGTTGGAAACTGCACTTAAATAATAAAAGACTATTTTTACTTTTTTTATAACAGCTTTATAACAAATTTTAATAAAGGGGTTTTAAATTAAATCGTTGAAACTAGATAAACTTTACGTAAAGTTAAACAAACATTTATTTTTCACTTAATGCAAACTTTACTGATTACACTGTGTACTTGTTTGTCTTAATTATAATGAGTACTACTTTTAGACACAAACTACGTTTTCCAAAATAGTTATTTTATGAAGTTACCTTATACAGGGTCAAAAACAAATAAACTTTGCATCACATGTTACGAAATTTTAATAGCCCTATTTGGATTTTGTAGAAAAACAAACATTTAATATTGCGTTACTTTAAAGGAAATGTATCTGGAATAAAGCTTTGTCAAAACTAAGAAGTTTTATGTAGGTTGCGTTGAGTCTTATTTTGCAACAGTGGTTTTTCATATGGACTAAATATGGCATTTAGAAAAACTTTTTTTAATAACTTTTTATTATATTTTGGGAAAAACCACCACTTTTGAATTTTTTTTTTTTTAAATAATAAAATTTGACAGATAATGCAAATCACCTGACTACTATTTTTTTGGTTAATCTTTATCTTGATCGAAGCAGAAATTGATGCCAAAGTCAAATTTCGAATAAAGCTATAAATTTAAAAAAATCCATATGATGCGGACTTGACTGGTCACACGTATACGAAATACTCGTAGATACGTTGTTGGAGCCAATATTTACTTGTATTTTTTACAGGGTGCTACATAAGCAAATAAGTAAAGCAAAACGCTACAAAATCGACACAACTGCATATCTTGCTTAAATTCTATTGAAAGGCCAATATTTGTCTACACTAGGTTATTATTTATATTCCCTTGGCAATTGATGTGGCAATATCAATACTAAACAAACGTTAATATACAGGGTGTCTCAAAAAGAATGGGACACCGATTAGTCATAGATTCCTTACGTCATAATAAATCGATTAAACCTAATATACCTTAGTACAAAGTCCCTTCTGTAAGAAGTTATAGTGCCTTGAAGTTCAATTTTTTATTTTTTATTTTTTTGTTAATTTACACAAATGTAGAGATTTCGTTTTGAATTTTGGTATACGTACTTACTATTATATACTAAACTAATAGGAAAAATGTCATAAACTAGACTTGACTGTAAAGGGCACTTTACCGAACTTTCAAAACTTTTTTTAGCTCTAACTTCGTTATCGGTAACATTTTTTGAAATTTTAGGTTATTATCTGAAAGAGAATTAAAATACACAAAAATAATGTACTCTTAGTTCATACGCGTAAGAGCAACCGTTTACCTTAAAATGCCCATCAAAGGTTTTTGGTTAAGATGAAGACGTGCAATTATCAAGTAGGCATGATCACAAAAACAATGGGTAATGATTGTAATCTAGTAAACACCAACAAGAAATCAAATAATGACGTTGGTGACATCAGTTTTTTGTTTTTTGTGCTTACGAAAATGCTGCAACATAACGAACCTTTCAGCATTGGAGAATTCGTTATGTAGCGGCATTTTCTTAAACATAAGAGAACCAATTCTTATGTCACTAATATCATTAATTGATTTATCATTGTTTTTTACTAGATGACCATTGTTTTTGTAATCATGCCTACTCGATAATTACATGTCTTAGTGACAACCAAAAACCTTTGATGGGCATTTTGAGGTAAACGGTTGCTCTTACGCTTATGAACTAAGAGTACATTATTTTTGTGTATTTTAATTATATTTCAGATAATAACCTAAAATTTCAAAAAATGTTACCGATAACGAAGTTAGAGCTAAAAAAAGTTTTGAAAGTTAGGTAAAGTGCCCTTTACAGTTAAGTCTAGTTGATGAAATTTTTCCTATTAGTTTAGTATATAATAGTAAGTACGTATACCAAAATTCAAAACGAAATCTCTACATTTGTTCAAATTAACAAAAAAATAAAAAATAAAAAATTGAACTTCAAGGCACTATAACTTCTTACAGAAGGGACTTTGTACTAAGGTATATTAGGTTTAATCGATTTATTATGACGTAAGAAATCTATGACTAATCGGTGTCCCATTCTTTTTGAGACACCCTGTATAATAAATTTGTTTTTTCTAATAACCTAAATACAACCTATTTGTATTATTGTTTCCATTTGTTAATCTTGACACGGCTATCATTATTCTAAATGCAATATTACTTTACGAAGTTACATACGTGTTCCAGATAATGGACTCTACATATCGCACAAGAACACAGAATATCTTGTTTCACCATCGTACTAGAGCTGTTAATAATGGGAAGTAAAAACTATCCGCCACCAGACACCAATATATTGACACCCCTACAATGTTTGGACACAGTTTTAGCCATTGTTCCACCGAAATTCTCCAAAACCAATTCCTGGCCCATCAAAATTCAGTACTGGTATAAATGGTACGCCCTCGTTATCCTGCTGTTAGTAATTAGTGCTGTTACATTTTCCGTATGGGACTGGTTCCAAAAGATAGATGGCGATACGATGTATACTACAATCATAATAAATATGATATTGATCTTAAGCTTGACTACAACCAATGCGTGTACAATTTTGACTTCATTTGTGTACATAAAAGATTTTGAAAGGGCATTCGATATATTTTACAATATCGATAGTTACCTGTACAAAAATGGTATACTGAAAGTAAAATTTGATATATTGTTTTACATAAAACTAATGCTGGAAATCTTGGTATTTATTGCTATAGCAATATATGACATGTCTTTCTGGATATTATTAACGGGAATTGAAAAACATAAACACCAAATATTTCAACAAATCCAATTTTTTCACTTGTATGTATTAGCCACTACGGTTTCTAACTACGCCCTTGCCATACATTTCGGATTGGAAGGAATAAATAACATATTGCAAAGACTTAATTCGCCTGGCGCGATATCCGAATTTGCAGTACCGCCTGTGTCTGGAAAGAATATGCTAGCACCACAAGAAAATGTGCGACAAATCTCCCAAATGTATCGTAATCAGATGGTACAAATTTCTTTGTTTAATAAGATATTTGGATGGCAAATTCTCTTCCTGTTGCTGTCCATAATGCTGATGTTACTTAAATGTTTAAACGTCTTCATTGAATCGGCTTTGCAAAACAGCCAAAAGAGTATGGACCCCAATTATATTGTCTTAACGTTAATTTGGGCTCTCTGGGCAATCGTAAGTATAAAAATACAGTTGTTTTAATGGTTATCCGTTAGGTTTACTTGAATATCAAGAAAATGTAAAATTACTGGTGGTATATCAGCTGAAAGATCAATTACCTTTCGGTACCAAATATCATTAAATTGGGTTCAATACTTTATTATGTGTATTTGTTTGCTTGTGATCTTGACGTTTGTGTTGTGTAGCAGTCGTGTCTCAACTTAAGTTAATGAGAAAGTAAATATAACATTTTCTATTATAATAAAGAAAAGTGGTTCTACAACTCTCTTACGGTATAAGCGGGACTTTACGACAATACCAAACCGCACTTTTGAATTTGCGGCTCTTGAATAGGACGTTGTCGTATTGTTTAAGCGAAATGTACTTTCACTCAAAGAAACAAAAAAAAATCGCATAGCGAATGAGGTTTATTACATTCTTAAATGGCTATGAATGCATAACAAGAAATTTACATTGTTACAAGTGGTCATATCATGCAACAAAAACCAATTTATGAAATTGAAGCTCCGTTAGTTTATAATTAAAGAGTCCAAACACTTAAATAGGACAAATAAACCACACAGCAACAAATAATATAATAGAGAAGGCCTAATGTAAATACAAAGAGAGAAAGAGAGCTCAATATCAAAACAGCTAATTTCGGCTGTACAAAGATCAAGCTATCTCAGAACACAGAATAAATATTACTATACATGCCAATAACAGAATGCATAGTTTATATATATTGTTATGATACACTATATTCTTTGAAAATTTAAAAATGAATACTAAAGAAACAGTTTAGTCAAATAAATTTGGAAGTCAGATATAAGCAAATTAATGGATCTAAATACATGTTAAAGTATAATGAAATTAACTTTCTTATTATTGGTTAGTCAAATAATAGCATAATGATTGATTACTCAAACTTAATCTGTAATAAAAAAATTCTGAATAGGAACAAATACCAAGGTTACTACTAAAATGTATCTGTTATGATAATTAAAATAAAATATCTGTTTTGATTATATAAAAAAAAGTATATAGGAGGCAGCAAGAATCGTGTCTAGTAGTAATAATTTGTAATTTGTTTAATTAGTTACTAAAAAAACAACTCAGAAATGTATACATAATTTGATATGGGTGTGATTTTCGAATAAAGAAACATTAATAAATGTTGTATAATTTGTAAATGTTATGGTTGATGCAAATTATATGGGTTAAAAGCAAAATCTTCGAGATGGAAACATAAAATAAAATATTAAAAAACAAGAAATAAAGGGACAAGCTTTGGTCAGTGAGGATATTATTTATACTACATTGGAAATGGAATACAAGGCACAAACAAGAGGTTAGTACGTGCAGCGAATTGTTTTTGGGAAACCTGTGGGTATCATTGAAGACGTAGGACCATCTAAAAAAGAGACAAATTCATATTTGGAACAAGTTTTATGCTGACACTTACCAGAGAGGGATCGGAGCTGCAGTAATCCAGTACAGGAGCTAGGAGACTTGAAGTTGACAGCAGCAGGGGACAACGACAGGAATCCAGTATAGGATGTGGAAGTTTTGAAGTGGATGGCAATAAGGTGATGCTGAGAGTTTACATTCATCGCAGGTGATGCAGTTTGGATAAGGACCCAGCAGGTGTTTGAGTGCAGTCGGAGTGAGGATCCAGCTTGGAAGGATTTTGGCAGTATTAACAAGCAAAGTGTTAAATCAGGTTTGTGTTTTAAAAGGTTAAATGAAACATTTAAAAAGCTATAACCAGTAAGAAGGTATAAAAATATAATTGAATTTCATACTTACATAAGAGATTGGTGAAAGAATTGAATATTAGATCTTATTGTAAAAACCTTGATATTCGTTCTGAATTTTGATTAATTTGACGTTAGGTGTCAATTTTTTGAAAGTCAATGAACTGGCAATTAAACAAAGAGAATTTGACAAGTCAATCATTGGGTTACTAGATATTGCGAACTACCTGAGAGAGTTTCATTAATAATATTGTAAAATGCGGATTTGAATTGAAAGTTAAAAATAAAGGGCAAAGTAATACGATAATTTAAATAAATTTATCAGCTAGCATAACATAGCAATATATATTGCGAGTTTTCTTACGACTGTCGTCGTCTCTCGCACCCTCTGCGCCACTCTGTTCTATTCTCCCACTGATTATCATCAAGGTTTCTACTTCTCATGGCTTCTTGTACCCCTTTCATCCAGGTATTTCTAGGTCTTCCCCTCTTCCGTTTTTCTGGAGGAACCCATTCCCATAATCTTTTTGGCCATCTATCGTCAGGCATTCTTTTGAGATGACCGTGCATAGTTTACTAATGAAATATTATATTGTTATTACGAATTCAAACTCAATCATATGATATCGCTAGAAGCGTCGCAAAATTCAAACCAACAAACAATGACGTTAAATCAAGTCAGTAACTGCTTGAGCTAGCGCCTCCAAATTGATGCACGTCACTGGGAAAAACTCACAACTCGGTGAAGCACTCTAAAATCTAGTACAAATACTTTAGAATTTAGTCATGAAAGTTGATCTCAAGAGAATATTAATGAGAGTGAGATTTTTCCCAATTGAGCTTGACTGAAGTAGCAGTCACGGCCAGTACAGATCTCCTTTCTCAATCAAATTTTCTAAATAGTTTTAACGACATAGGACGACGTCAAGGTCTCGGGTTTAGACTAACTTAAATGACCCGCCGGTGAAATCCTATTAAACTAACAATGCACACTGAAATAACAAGAAGCTAAACGTGATTTATATACGAACGTTAATCCGAAAGAATGGCTAATTGCCAATACAACATCGACGACGACAAAAACTTTCGCACACCACGCAGCGGCCCAACTATGCTTCGATGATCTGGAGAGCTCCAGGTTTGCACCTCCCGAAAACTTTTACGTCTGGTTACCTTTAAGCTTAGCTCACAAGTGAGTTCCTGCTCTCCCAATTTGGCGTTCGTCTAACGCCCTTGCCTACACCTGTCCGTCATTCTGCCAATAACCATCTCTCTTTATTCTCAAGACACGTCGTCGCTCTCATCACGTAAAAACAGTCTAAATGTGCACCTGGCATGTTAAGCCTGGACGCACATGTTTCCGAGAATTTCAACCGATCAGAAACCGCACGCGTTTTTAAGGTTGAGCGAGCGCTTCCATGGAGAACTTTCTAGATTAAAATATTTAACAGCCAGTCTTATAAAAACCACTAATTTGAGGTTAACTTTAATTAGTTGTTAAAATAAACACAAGTGGATCAAAATTTGTTTACTAATGAATAAAATCTCATAAGCACTAGCGTTTTGATGCGCTTTTGTTTATTTTAACAACGAATTAAAGTTAACCTCAGATTAGTGGCCTTTATAAGACCGGGCGTAAATGCGTTATAAATCAACGCTTCATAAAACAGTAGGAAATACTTTAACAATTGTTTTAATTATTGTTGATTATTAAAAGCGAACACCTATCACCCAGGCGAACTGAGAACAATATCTCACACTAAATTGCAATATACTGTTAGACACAAAACGAAAGAATAATGGTACCAAAACAGCTTATTAAAAAGCAAGAATTAAGAAGAATGCCTTCCGATTGAGAACTATTGTGGAAACAAAATAACTTCCTCGAGCGTGTTACCACTGATATTAAACGATAGGTGTACGCGTCTAAATCGAGGCATTTTGATGCTGAAACGATAGGTGTACGCGTCTAAATCGAGGCATTTTAATGCTGAATGCAAAACTGTAAATCTTAGACGCCTAAAAACTAGCAGAATTCTTATTTACTGCATGTAACTGACTTAAAGGTTGCTCGAGTAGCTAGTAGGAAGGGGGATCTAGTAAACCCAAATGTTAGACGCCCAAAAAGCTACCATGTTACAGAGGAATATTCGTTTACTACATGCCATAAGCTGAAGGTCGACTGTCAATAGCTCCCTATAAATGTTGACTCTCGTTTTAAAGAAAATGTCTGGTTATTGCTGATACATTCGTAGTACGAGTACTAGTGGTTGATTTATTCTGGAACGATATATGAAATTTTCTTCCTGGATGATAATATTTGCTTCATTTAATTTGTTACGATGGGTTTGGATAAAACCATTCTCAGCCATTTCTTATAATCAAAAAAACGTACTCGTTAGTAAGCTTTAATGTATTAAATTACATACTGGATGTTTTATTTTACTAGAAGTAAACCCATCCTCAAAGGAAACCGATAGCATGTTAATGACATTGAAAAAATAGCAACATGACCATAGGGTTAAAGAAGAATTTTAAAAAGTGTCACAAAATTACTTTCTGTTGGTGAGGGCTCTTCGGTTTATTAGCTGGTTCGTCACATACTTCCACTCTTCTTTATTTCTAGCCTCATTTTTGAGCTTTTGGTATGTATTACAACCCATACCTTCCATAATGTGATGTAAGTGTTCTAATGTTATCGATCTTCTTGCTGTTTTCTCGTCTCTTTTTTCTCTATTGTACTCGGTATTATTCCCTAGTACGTATTCTATTAGGCAGCTTCTTATTTGTATTATTTTTATTGTTGTCATTCTTCTGTTGCTCTTCTGAAGATTTCTTTAATGATTATACTGTTAGTTCACTTGACTAAGTAGTCTCTTATGACCCAACCATCGTCGTCATGACCATCTTTATTGAAAAAATTCTCAATATAGAGGCATCAACACCTCCTCTTTGAAGCATTAGGCTTAAAATCTTGGTGTTGGTTTGAGTTACTGGGGTTTGAACCCACCTATCAAGATTAGAACCAAAGGCTATACCACCAACTCCACTGTTGTATCTCCATACTATTGAAAATGTTATGATTTTTATAGGATATATATCCGTTTTTTCAATACTAATATAAATTCGTATTAAATTTGCCATAGATAGATACCTAACTTTACTCTCTATGATTTACGGTAACGTAAATTTTAATATGACCGTTTGTTCCATTTTACTATAACAAAAGAGATACTTCACTTAAATTCTAAATATACTATGTGCGATCTAAAATGTTTATACCACACATAGTATAAGAATAGGGTGCGGTCTGCACCTCTAACCTTTTCATAATTTTAGCCTAGTAAAGTAGTTCCAGTTTATACCTTGCCCTTTTGTTTGCTTAAAAATTAGTTCATTTAATGCATTTTAAATCTAAATTTTATCAGTGAAAACTAATTTCCAGGGTCTCAGCATGAAAGTAATAGTTTGCTGTGGCAAAGCAAGCTCGGAGGCAAAACGTACAGGAGATATATGTTTCAGCTTGTTGTTAACGATTCCAGTAGACTCTCAAAATAAAGAAGAGAACGCTTTAAGAGAAGAGCTAAATTTACTAAACCAAATGATTGCATCTCGCTGTCCAAGTTTTTCAGCGGCTGGATTTTTCTCGATCGACTATTCGGTGTTACTAGCACTACTTGGATCCATCACCTCTTACGTAGTGGTTATAGTTCAGTTTGACATCGGTAACTCGTGCACTAAATAATTCATATACCAATTTACCCCAGCACCAATTCAAATAAACATGTAAAAAACATACAGTCGCTTAGTGAAAGAAATGCAATAAACTAAAAAGTTAAAATAGGTCTCCTTAGCATTTCCGGAATGATAAGTAAGTATTGTACTAATGTTTCGTTCCATATTATAAAAAGTATATTTAATGTAGTTACAATTTGGTAGATCATATAAAAATCGCATTTTCAATTAGAAATACAGCACTAGAATAACTTACGTTAATTTAAACTGTTTGTTCACTAAATTATAGCAATTGACCAAGAAATAAATAAAATAAGAACATACATTTGACCGTTAGTAATTCCTCTGTTACACTTAAAACTCGTTTACGACATGTAATAAAATAAAATATGCATACAGCTCGCTTCAGTGGAACATGAGTGGGGGTTTACTCTAAAACTCAGTTCGCTAGAGACTTAGAAGGTAATTAGAATTGTTTTTTAGACACCACTGAGTTATTTGCTCTGGTCTGAATATGTTCGGGACGCTTTCACTGAGAAAAATATGTCCCACGAGTTGTAGAATTTTTGAGTTTTATCTGAAATATGAACTCACCTTATCTTCATCTGCTTGGTGCTTATACAATCTGTAGACGTATTGCGTTACAAGAACATTCTCAGCCGAGGCTGGCCGAGGGAAGAAGATGTGACGTCACGGTAGTACACCCTATAGTAAAACAATTTTACTAAACTGCCGACTTGTTCAAATAGCGTTTAGTTTTTCCAGAAGAGAAAAAGTCAAACCTGGTGTTCGTTAGGGTACAATTACCAGTAACCTAAAATTCTGGAAGCAAAGCTGTTCCGAACCCTAATTCTGTAAAGGTCACCTGGGGTGGACAAGATGGTGGCCCACGAAATTTGGCAGCAAATTTGGGGCACTTTCCACGGCTCGAAAAATTTAACCAGACGTTAAAATTCAACCAGCTTTGAAAAGAAATCAAAGCCAACGAAGCGATTTTAGGCGTTGTGTGAATCTGGTTAGCTAATATCAGTTTTGGTCATATATTAAAAATTTAAAAAGCTCAAACTGCGCAGCTGCTGCTTCTATGGAATGGAATGATCAAACTTACAAAAATTCAGCTATCCCGGATGCTTTTGGTCAGTATTTTCAATCAGTTTATAATAATAAGAAAGCTTTATATGATACAAATTTTGTCGAACTAGACACTGGGGGCGATTTAATGCACATATCGACAATAAGTGATGTAGATTTTAAACACGCTGTGAAATTGTTACAAGTGGCAAAAATATTTAATTTCATTAAATTTATTTTTATTTCAAGTAGATAACATGTTGAACAGCCCTCGTATGTGTTGTAAAGTTATTGTAGCGGTAAAAATTATAATGACTCAAAACTGATGTGCCTGAACTAATCTATAAATTGTTACCGTGTACTTATTAGCACATAATTAACGTTTAAAACCATTTTAAAAATTTTAATTTCGTCTAGCCAATTACAGAAAATCTTCTTTATACTTTTTTTTCTCGATAACGGTTGCAGATACGAAAAAACTGCAAGAGAACAAAAAAATTCTAAACAAAACAGAAAACTCAATTTGTATTTTAGAATCTAACAGCGGCGCACCGCAAAAAAGTTCAGGGGGAGAAAAGGAAGCATGACCCCTGAAAAAATATCTCCCTGTAGATTCTCACAACCATTTGATATGCTCAATGATGTAAGCCCTGCAGCGTAACCTGTATTCCAAATTTGAGCTAAATATCTCAAAAACTGCAGGAGCTATAAAGGAAAAAGTTAAAAGTTAAAAAAAAAATTGACCGGAAATCGACCTCGGAAAAGAAATCCGATTTCCGGTTTGTATATATTTTTGGAATCTACTCTGCAAGCTGAGTCAAATGATATATATCTCGTCCTCCTAAAATATATCTCCATTTTCTTGCTTTTCAGTTAATAATAACAAGTTAAAAACCAAAAAAATCCGCGGGGATTGATGGTATACCACCGTATATCATTAAAGGCTGTAGTCAGTGGCTCGAAAAACCGCTTTTATATATATTTAACTTAGCACTTAAAACTTCTACCTTCCCAAAAATCTGGAAAGATGTTACTGTCACTCCAATACCTAAATCTGGCGAAAAATCTCTGATAGAAAATTACCGACCTATTGCGATTTTTTCGGCACCAGCAAAACTTTTCGAACAAATAATAAAAACCAAATTGTATACTCATTTTTCTTCACAAATAACAGAATTTCAACATGGCTTTGTTGACAAAAAATCAGCTATAACAAATCTCTTAAATTTTACCAGCCACATAAATCAAAGTTTGGAACAAAGGTATCAAGTAGACTGTGTATATACGGATTTCAAAAAATCATTTGATAAAGTTGATCACGATATACTTTTACGAAAACTTAAGCAATGTGGGCTGTCTAACAGCATGTTGAAATTTTCGCTTCATATTTATCGGCACGTAGTTTTGTGGTCAAATTCGACGGTAACACGTCAGGCAAGTATACAGCTAACTCGGGTGTCCCACAGGGATCAAACCTAGGACCTGTATTATTTACAATATTTATAAATGATTTAGTTCATTGTGTGCAGCACTCGAGTTGTCTACTATTTGCAGACGATTTAAAAATTTATAAAAATGTAAAGAATATTACTGAATGTACACTACTGCAACAAGATATAGACAGAATCTATAACTGGAGTATTTAAAACAAACTGTTGTTTAACATTAGTAAATGCTCTATAATGTCATTCACACGTTCTACTCAGCCGCTCGAGTTTGACTACAAAATGAATGATGAGTTTTTAAAACGAATTTCGAAAACTAAGGATCTTGGAGTGACTTATGACAACCGACTGAAATTTAGAGATCACGTGGACGCAGTAGTTGCGTCGGCTTACAAAATCTTAGGATTTATTATTAGGCAATCATCACAATTTTCTAATGAACGCACACTGAAGACCTTGTACTTTACACTGCTTAGACCTAAGCTTGACTATGCTTCAGCAGTATGGTCCCCGCATTTATATGTGGAGATTAACAAAATTGAAAAAGTTCAAAAAAGATTTTTAAGATTTCTATATTTTAAGAAACACAGGATGTATCCAAATTATCATATAATTAGAACAACAATGCTGTGTCAAGAATTTCAAATTATGTCTTTCGAAAACAGAAGAAAAGCTCAACTCATTCTATTTTGTTACAAATTGTGGAATTTTGAGATTAAGGATACATATATTTTACCTTTGTTAAACATAAATGTTCCTTCTAGAGCTACAAGATCTGCAAGTCTATTTAATATCTCCCTCGTCACTTACTCGGTACACACTCCCATGCTTGATATGCAGCGACTAGTAAATGAGCTGTATCAAACCGATATAAATTTAGATCTTTGTTTACCTTACGCTCTCTTTTAAAAAATTATAAACAAATATTACGGTTTTTGACAGATTTCTTAAATATTTAGTTATTTTGTCCTGACTTTCCTAGTTTTTTGTTTTTTTTTTTTTGGCTTTCAAGTTTTTTCTGCTGTTTCGATTTTTGTATTTTAGAATCTTCTGGTACTGGAACTGTATATATTTGTGTATTTAAATATCTATTCTATTTTGTAATTTATTATTATGTTTTTAGTAGCGCAATATATGTTTCTTTATATTTTTGTAATCTCTGTTATAAGTTTTTTTTACCTGTAGAGATAATAAAATAAAATAATCGATCATTGGGGTCGGACGATAACTCAATTAACGAAAAACGGAACCCCAAGGGTTTAAGCACTACAGATTTTGATTATCCAGTAACAACTGCAGCGTATTCATGACTAAAATTACTGCAGCTATGGCAGCACGAACATGCAAACCCAAGGCCACAAACTGTACGTCTGGTTTGCTTGACATTCCTCGACATTCTCCTTAACCCAGCGATAACTATTCAGCGGCTTAAGCCAGCAGTGCGAGACTCAAAAATTAGCCTTTCTGTTCAAGGACGAGTACCTGACTAAACTGCCTGCAGACACCGCTCGCCTGTCTCGCGTTTAACGCAAAATCATTTCTTCCAACAGTCTAAAATCAACGCCATGCCCTCGAAACTCTACATGAAAAAAAAACAAGTATAATACCCCTTTAATATTCGTAAAATATTAAAAAATCAAATGATTGAAATAACCTACTTAAAAATTCCCATGATGCTTATGGTTTCCAGTAAAAAGTTTAATTTTATGTTAAACTGAAAACGAACAAACGAATAAAAATTGCAATAAAATCAGGTTTATTTTAAATTAAATTATAAGATTTACAAAAGTTAAGAACATTAAGAAATTTGGCTATTTGCAAAATACTTGTATGCAGTATACAGCGGACTTGGCATGAAAAATTGTAATTGTGTTAACGTCGCAATTAAATTCATGTTACTAGGTCAAGCTGCAACCTCTTATGTGTAGTTCTATTTAAATAGCAACTTTATGCAACCGTAAGTTCGCGCAATAGATCGACTACTCCAGTAGGTCGCTAAATTAGCAAAACCCGCAAAATAGCGTAGGCGTGAACTTGAAATTTATATGCAAATACAGAGCGTATGCCATTTAATTTTTAATACAGTTGTAGTAATTGAGTAGAAGCTGTCACCATGATTATCGATATAAAATCATGCTCTTCGTGTTTTGCAAATTAGTTTTGTCTATATCCCAAAAAAATGTGCTAATTCCTTAAAAACTAAGCAAAATTAAAAATATGAAATCTAACGTTCAGATACAAAAAGTAATATTCACAGAACTATTTCTAGAAACTCCAACAGAATTAAATTACTTTATTCAGAGCTCAATTCTCATTATATAAACACGTAGCTGAAGGACGACCACGAAGTGATACGGATATTCAGATACTGTGCAGCTTAGGATATCTCAAGAACACCAGAGTTTTTATTATAAAACCCTCCAACCTGCAATAGTAATTTATTATACAAGACGACAAAGTTAAATTTCATCCACGAGTGAATCGTTTAACGTCGAGACGAAGTCAAGACGTTAATGATTCAAGAGTGGATAGAAATAACTTTATCGTCGTGTATAATACAATCAATAACATTTCAAAATGTCAGTAGCTAGATTGGGTTGCTACGATAATACAAAGCTGTCATATTTAATTTAAACAAAAGTTAAAAAATTAAATTACTTTTTCTACGACCACCACTAAAAGTAGGCCTTTTAGAGCTAGCTTTTTCACTTTATAATTTAGCGTGTTTAAAGAGATCAGCTGTTTACTTTTAACACATGTGTTATAAAGTGAAGTGAGGTTATAAAACTACAATTTCGAACTGGAAGTGAGATTGTCAAGTTATTCTAGTTACTTCTTGCGTTAGAGGTAAAGTGTTTCTTAAATAATTAAAGCATTATGTAATGAATAAAGGCAGATGTGTAGTATTAATAATTACCTTTGATAACTGACTCTGACAGTACTAGCTCCACCAACATTGACCTGCGTGTCAAGGCCATCTCTTTATTATGACATAAATTATAACACTGTCATAAATGAAAAACCTTTATTAAACCGACATTTATGGATTAATAACAGAAAATTTAAGGTCGTCGAAAAAATATGGTATGCAAACTCGTGCTAAAAGTGTTATTGCACTCGACATGTTATGAAACTCAGCCTTCGTCTTCGGAAGTCGTTTGTTACATAAAAATAATGGCATACAAAGTTTAAATTATTATCCGTTGAGGGGGTGTCTTAACTCTCAATTTCGCTTTGATTTTACAACAGTTCGGATAGTAAAGATTTAAGTTATGTACAGTTTACTATGTACTAAATACATATGATATTAATCTTCAATCCTACACATTTAAAAACTCAGCGCCAGTACAGAATAACTTCAACTTAATTGCTGTATTGGACAAAAACTTCAATGGTAGGTATATAATTCAGACAAAGTGCAGTGTAGTTTCGTTCATCTTAAATCCCCGATTTCTTCGAACTTCCTCAAAGGAGAACATAAAAGCTACACAAATCTCTAAAAATTAGCGAAAATTAAGGGTTGTTTTGTAAACAAATAACAGTAAATTATTTTAAGATAATTATTAACAGCCGCACATAAAATATATATTACGCTTGGGGTAATGCATTATTATCAAACATGATTAGTGACACAACTCAGCTAGCGGCGCTTTTGATAAACTTCACACACATTACAACACCGCTAACAATTTAGATAATAATTGTTACACAAAATAGTTATTACTGAACATATGCGATAACGCACATAATCAAGGCATGATCAGAGACAAATATATTGCATGTAAAATAAACCTACTTCACTTCACTTATTATTAATTATAATAATGATAAGTTAATTATCAATGATACTAATTATATAGTTAACATGAAAATCTCATTTATTTGACTGTTGTAAAAAAGTTTATCTTGTTATTTAAAGCATTTTATCTATCTTATTTCTACATACTTACATTGTAATAGCCTGAATTTGTTCGCATTCGAATTTTAATAAATGTAAAATTGTTGAGATAATACTTCGAAAATCATAGTTCTTTAGTTGAATGCAGTTACTTAGACTTTTATTTAACTGTTATTAAAAACGAGACACATATTCTTTTGGTAGCATAGATTATTTAACTAAGACATTTTTCGGTGGTATAGATAGTTTTTGCAGTCTAAAACACAGGGTACAACCCAAATTCGAGCAAATTATTAAGCACCACTTGTTGTTTAACACTGAAGATGCTGTGGGGAGTCTTTCAAACGGATAAGGTATTTTCCCGCGGTTATGGGAAAGCTGGCTGACGAAGAAATTATTTACCTAATAACTGCACTGTTTAAAGTTTAACCTAAAATTCGCAAGCGTGCGTACATATTTCCAAAAAAATACAACGTATCAAGTAAGGAACTGTTGTACGTATTGCTCAAAACGCATTTTACATTAATCAGATGGATTTCAACATCCTCAAATTACAGGAAAGGCACCATCTAAGATATAATAATAGAACAAACCAATACGCAACCAAAAAATTTGCGTATCGACTGAAATATTTTGCGACCTCAAACAATTCTGAGAAAGGGCAGAAGACGTCGTAAATAAACAGACCAATGACACGAAGAACACGGTTAAGATTCATTGTCTATCGAGTGTGACTGGATTCTTCATTACGACACAATCAATACTACGACGCAAAATGTGTGCCGCATGCAAAACTTCAATAATATCAAATAGCACAAGCATACAATAACCTAACTAAATGCGGACAAATCTTCGGTTTCAAACAACTTTGTTTTCCCGTGCGAACATGTGTTCCCTCCTTGACCAGTCTAGAAGAACTCGCTGCTAAAGGTACGAAAGAGAAAGTCATCCACTGACGGCAGTGAGAGCATGATAGAAAACTAAAGATCAATACGCAGAATGCGGTGTTTGACCCAAATCAATTCAATAATACGGAACGCCAGGGCTTTCAACATTGTGCACGAGAAACCCCGGCTCTTACATTTGATGTAAGTCAAATTTTCAACAAAAAAAGACCGGTAATTTCCAGAAAAGACTCGAATTGTATGTTCTAGAATATCTATACAATGTGATTATAAGAATTTTTAGTAGAGTAGCTATAGACTCTTGAAGAAAGGTCTTAGCATGTATCATAAACAACGTAATCAGATGTTGCCATGTTGTCTTAATAATTTAAACCTTTGTTTAAATTCCTTAGTATATGCTTAAATGCTGTATTTCACTTTAATTGGGCAAACGAATTAATTGCAGGGATTAATTTAAGATACTAATTTTGTTTTCCATAACCGCCCTTATTGATTCTACAACAAAAACTACTTACGTCATTGTAAATTCCATTATTTTTTATATTTCCATATACACCAGCTTCTAAATAAAATGCATTTGACCTAATACCTATGTGCTAGATGGATATTTAAATGTCCATAACCTACCATTTTGTTTTAAATTGCCTGAAATAATATATAAGCATATATTCGTTCTATTACATGAAATTCGTTTACGTAAAAGTAACCTATACATTATAAGACAAATTAAAAAATTACCGCAATGCATTTTCAAAAAGATCTTCAACAGTATATATCATACATAAACCCATTGCATCGATTAGGTACAATTTTCGTCATTGTTCCTCCTTGCAAATACATACCCAATGACAAAACAGCAAACTCTCAGAATTGGTATAAATGGTACCCCATGCTTATTTTGGTGTTATATTTTATTATTAATGCTGCGTCTGTATGGGGCAGATTTCTAACGGCGTTCAACTATATGATCTTTACCGAAATTGTAACAGACTTGGTATTTGTTTTCAGTACAACTTCAGCAAACATATCCGCTATTTTAATATCGTCTCTTTTCTACAAGGAAAATTATGAAATATTTTATAAAGCATTCTACAATATCAACAGTAATACAATTCTTACAATCAAACGACGTAAGCTAGTCTACTTGGAGATTATAATAGAACACGTTATCTTCATTGCAATGTCCACATTCTATTATTATTTCTGGTTGCAATTTACGGGAATAGAAAACAATATAAGCTATTTTTTTCAAGAAGTCCAGTGCTACCATTTATATATCGTATCATCAATAGCAAGCAACTTTGCTCTACTGATAAGGCAAGGATTTGAATCAATAAACAACTTCTTGCTAGATATCCGTTCTGCAAGGAGCACTACTTTTCTGAAATGTATAAACAGCACAACCCATCGCAAGAGTGTGAGACATGTATCATTACTATATAAGAGGCATCTCGCTCAAATCGAATTATTTAATCAACTATTTGGGTGGCAAATTTTATTTTTAATGTTATCTGCGACAACTGCAGTACTTGACAGCATGGGAATATTAATTAACTACTTTCTTATAATGCATCGAACCACAAATTTGGATGTCATCGGCATCATCCTGAGCTTTATTTGGACATTTTGGATGTTAGTAAGTAACTAGTAAATAGTTTATAAATCATTTTTGTTATATTACTTTCGCATTAAGTATCTTTTTCGGAAATATGTTTACTTGATTTAAAATATCTACTCTCTATGACTGAGACAGATATGTAATGACTAATGAGTTTTAAAGATTATAAGAGCAATGATCGCGTCATAAATATTCTACACAATCCATGTACAGTCACGGAATCAATATAGTTTACATTTACACTTTAGTTTTTCCAGTGGAAGTTCTTAATAATTCAGTAGCTTAGCAATACAATTAGTTCGACAGATGCGTCAAAAATAAAGTACTCAAGTGTAACGATTAACAAATAAAGGTTAGAAAATGCGAACTCCTTATCGGCCCTATGTCGGGATGGACTGATTTTTGCCATGCGCTATTTGGGACGCATTAATTCTTAATCTGTTAAAACGGTGCTTGCAGTGTGGTACGGCCGTTATCATATTGTGTTATATATTGATATGGTCTTAAAACGACAAATATGTTAAATAGAAATAATAATTAAGCAGCTTAATGATAATGCTAATAAAAGAACATTGATTGGAATTACTTCGTTTTATCATTAGAATTTCTATTTCCTACAATGTTATTAGCAGTTCATTATTAATTAGTTCATTTGTAGTTGCAATTGTAATTAAAATTAATTGAAGGTTATTCTATTAGTCAGGCTTTATCTAAAAGAAGTAAATATTAGCATAAAAGATAACCGAAATTTTAATTCTCACATATTTGGAGTATAAAAGGGTTATTATCATCATATAATTGGAGACAGACACAATTGAGAACTGTTAACCTAAAAGGCATGATTCATAACAAATACACAACTCATAAAGATTAAAAATAAAAATCTGTATTATCGATTGGTATAACAAAGGTTTTTGACGGGCATTGTTGTATTTCTTTCCTTGTATCTGGTTTCCTAGTAAACATAGTCCCAAGGTATGTGAAACTCTCAACTTCTTCAAAACTATAACTTTTACCATTTACGCCTTCTATTTTAAGGTCTCCACTTTCTCCCATCTCTTTATCGGTCCACGTCATAAATATTGTTTTTTGCTCATTAATTAGTAACCCCATTTGCCATTTACCTCTAAAAATAAGACTAGTCAAGTGCTATGTGTTCCCTGTCTTGCTCTATGGTGCGGAGGCGTGGACATTGACCAAAACTTTAATGAAGAAACTGGTTGCTTATGAGATGTGGGTGTACCGACGCATTCTCCGTATATTCTGGACGGACCACGTTACCAACGCGAAAGTATTACGCCGAATTGGAAAAGAAAAAGAAATTATGTTCACAATTAAACAACGGAAACTCGAATACTTCGGCCATATAATGAGACAAGAGAAATACCGCCTGCTCCAACTAATAGTACAGGGAAAGATAGATAGCAGGAGAGGTCCTGGTAGGAGAAAACACTTTTGGCTTCACAACTTGCTACAATTCTGTTCAACTATTCACGAGTGCCGCAAACAAAATCAAAATTTCCATGCTGACAGCCAACGTCCGTAACGTATAAGGCACATAAAGAAGGAGAAGATTTGCCTTACTGCCCTCTCTAATCTCACCATTACCTTCTGTAGTTCTCGTTTGCTTCTCGTTAGTAATACAATATCGTCCGCAAACGCAATGCACTGGTGAAGTTTACCATATACCAAGCCCGACCTATTTATATTAGCTTCTCTTATTACCTTCTCTAATGCACAGTTGAATAAAATAGTTGCTAGTGGATCGCCTTGCCGTACTCCTTCGTTCGTTTTGAACGTTTCTGTCATATTATTTCTTACTCTTACTCTATTTTCAATTTCGTTTAGTGTTAGCTCGATAATATTTATGAGTTTACGGCGTACTGGTAACTCCTTTAGCGCCTTATATAACTTAGATCTTTCTATCCTAGAAAGTCCTGCTTGAAGTCTACGAAGATCGCAAATGTGTCTTTTTTATATGCATAACTTTCCGCTTGGATCTCACGCAACGTATAAATTTGATCAACAATGGATCTCCCTTCCCTAAACCCACCCTGATACTCTCCCAATTCGCTTTCCATTTTTCTTACCAGCCTGTTTTTAAGCATGTTGCAAGTATTTTATAAGCAAAATTAAGTAGAGATACACCCCTATAATTCGTTAGATCCATTTTATCTCCTTTCTTGTACAGCGGGTGTATTATAGCTTCGTTCCAGGTTTGGGGCATCTTTTCTTGTACCCAAATCTCTTCTAGTAGTTTTTGCATATATCGAGCTAATTCTTTCCCTTCATATTTAAACATTTCAGCTGATATATCATCGCTTTCAGGACTCCTATTCCTTTTCAAATTTCTAATTGTAGCTTTCACTTCCTTAAGATCTAGAGGTTCTTCAGCTCCATTGCTGCCGTTCTGCTCATTTTCCTCATTATTTTCCTCCCCTATTTCCTTGTTTTGTTCTTCCTTTTCATTTAATAAGTCATTTATGTCAACCACGATCTAACAAAAAAAGAGCGGAACATGCAAACAAAAATTATAAGGAAGGCGCAAAAGAAAAGAAACAAGGGAAAAATGGTTAAAATTGGGTATAGTAAATTAGTGATTGAGGGGGTTGAGTGGAAATGGGACAGAGGGCAAGAAGATCTTAAAAAACAAGATTCAAAAAACTGAATGGAAGTAATGGGGATTGGACGATGACTAACTGGGCAAAGATTAAGGACAAAGAAATTGAAAAACTAAGATTACACAATAAAACTGAAGAGAACAAACAGGACTACCCTAATGTAAAGAAAAAAGAAAAATGCTGATAGTACAAAGTTTCTGGGGGTGGAAACGGTGAATGTCAGGGGTGCGTATGCGGAAGAGGAGCTAAAAAATTAAAGAATTGGATAAATATAAATATGATGCGACAACAATACAAAAAAAAACAAGCAAAACGGGAATGACATAGTAGAAATGAACAATTTCGTATTCTTTAACAGTGGAAGAGTAGATAGAATATTGAGAACGGGTTTCGTGATAAACAAGAATCTTAAGCCAAGAGTAGTACAATATATGCCGATATCTGGAAGAATGTGTGTTTTGAAGCTAAAAGGTATATATTAGAAATTAACGTTTATAAATATCCATGCACCAACGGAGGAGTCAGGTATTGAGAAGAAGGAAGACTTCTACGATAGATTAAATGAGGAATTTGAGAAAATACCAAAGTACGATCTAAACATGATGTTAGGTGACGCAAATGCGAAGATTGGCAGAGAGAGTATCTTCCGAAGTTGAATAGCAAAATTCAGCAAACGTACGATAACAAACGAAAACGGAGAATTATTGATAGACTTTGCCAAAGAAAAAAAAATTATTATTAAAAGTACTTACTTCCAGGATAAAGAGATTTACAAAGTAACGTAGAGATCGCTGGAAAGCTCCTATGTAAACCAAATAGAGCATGTGTTAGTAGCGAGAGATGAAGAAATAAGTATAAGTAACATTCGCAGTTATAGGAGGCTGAACGTAGATTCGGATCATATTATGTTAGATGAAGATGATACCATTAGCAAGAAACCAAAATAAGAACAAATCAAAAGGTAAGGGCAGGATAATGAAATTAAAGAGTGAAGCTAAAATAGCGCTCTACCAAGAAAAATTACAAAGAAGTTTAAATTTTGTGAATAAAACTAATAACATAGAAACCCTATGGAGAGTGAAGGTATGAAAGAATGCATACAAGTTAGAGAAGAAGAATCCATACATTATAAAAAGAAATGGTTTGATAAAGAGTGTGAAATGACAATTGCACCATATTAAAGCATTATAAATTTCATTGTGTATGTCCTTATTCAATTCAACAGTAACCTAGAGGTTAAGAGTCTAATAATTAAAGCTATTAAAAGTGCATGATCAAGCTGTGGACAGAAAGGTAATATTTAGAACCCAATGTTAGATGGCGTTCTTATGTGTTATATTAAAAGTTGAATTTTCGATACTTTTGAAATGTGTTAAAGTGGTGAATGCAACTCACTCATGACCACAAGGCAGCAACGGAGTGCAAACAGTGCAGGTTCAAGCCTTCCTTGGCTCAGTGGCGGAGGCAGGCAGTTAAATGTAAATGAACATAAACTTACTGACCTGTAAATCTCATCGATAATAATAATTGTACTCACCGGAGGTGGCCAGCCCCCCGGCCCCTCCGTACTTCTGGAGGTGACGTTATAATGCTTGACCTTGCATCAGTCAGCATCAACCCTTTGGCACCTCATCGCTGCCTTCACTAGTTGGGTTAGCTGTCGGTACTTTTTCCTAGTACTGCCCAATAGTAATCCACTAGCTTAACTATTGTTACAACCCGTACAAAGTCGGTAATAACCCGTAGGATACTGGTCTTTCACAGTACAGTGATTACCGTAACTCTTGCTTCCGGTTGCAGAACCGCATGCTTTTGCGAATTACTGTGCAAAACCTCGTGCTTTCTCGGGATTTAACTCTTTGATTATCACATAGTCGACCAGCACAAGCAAGAACCTCTGACGTCTACCAGACGCTGTAATTGCCAAAAAGCTACCAAACATCATTCAATTGTCTACGATAGTAAGTACATTTTACACTAGCTAATCTAATTCACTATCTAGAATTGCGCATAGCCTCGCTCGCCGCTTCGCCTCGCACTAAGCAACTTATCACATTTTAATTAATTATTGGTTCGCATATAAATCGCTTACGCCAAGAAATAACTTGGCAAAACAGTCCACTTTCACTTATACGTCACGCCTCTGCCACAACCCCAAACGTTCTGCTTATTTTTGAATTCCATTTCTAACCGAGCCCCATCGATACAGTGCATTTGTTGCACGTGTCGTTCAGGTTCCCGAAACAACGGACCGCGAGCCAACGTCTAATACATTCGTTAAGATTATATTACATTCCACGGCTCAAAACAGGTAAATGGTAAATACTTAAAAACTGGATATTTATCAAATTTATAATAGTTAGTAAGCTAACTTTTACTCATATAATAGTGTTATCTAAATAAAATAAACTACATATAAATGTACTGGAATGTTTTCTGTAAAATAACAGCTTAAATGTAACATTGAATAAGGATTCACTCAGGTAAATTAATGATTTATCAAGGAAAAGCATTGTAGCTGCCGAAGTTTATAGAAACAAATAATTAGACGCAATAAATTCTGCCCGTTAGCATTTACAAAAAAAAATAGAAGAACTTTGTGATGACTCTGACTCCGGAGATTGGGATAATTCTTAAAATTAATATGCTGCCCTTAATATTGTTTGTACTTCATCATTTTCCGACTTGTTTCCATTTTTGGAAAATAAACTTAACATTAACTTGAAGCAATAATCCTTATATTTATTAACATTAATAATATTATATACTTATATACACATTAGGAAAGAATTTTAATAGGCCAAAAAAAAATCATAAATTATATAAGCAACTTTGTATACTGATAGGCTATAATTATATATAATTGAGGGCACTTTTGCAATTAATCCGGCGCTAAGCGTTTGTTCCTTTTGGGTCAAATTTAGTTGTTTTCATTTTGAAATTACGTTGTCAAATATTTATGTGGGGTAACTGTCATTTACGTGTTAATACACGTTTATTAGTTGTTCGTACTGTTTAATATCAAGTGTGATGCTGATATCTTTGATTTAGAGCAATTTAAACAACATTTCACAAACATTTGGTCCTGCAGCATATTCTTCAACGACGAACATCTTGCATCTTCCAGAGGTGTGCGGTTCTAATTTTCTGCAGGGTATCACCATTAGCGCGGAGTGAAAAAGGTTAGCGTACTTACCTTGTTTTGTGTTCACCTTAATTCGAAAAAATTTTCATTGTAATTGTGGAGCTCTACAGCATGATAATTGGCAAACATGGGAAGTAGAAAGATTAATTATTAAAACAAAGTTTTTTTCGCTTCCGTTCCCATCAACTAATAAGCTTCCAAGAACTCACAAAATTAAATTAATATTATGTGCAATATTTTGTCACAAACCCTGACTCGCTCATACGCATAAAACAAGAATCTCATTAAAAACTTAGCTGCGTGTAACCATTAAAAAATTATTTATGGTTAAGGCAGGTATCGAAAATAAATTCTGAAGAAGGTAAGGGATATCTGTTAGAAGCAAGTCAAGTAATCAATTATTATATTTAAAGAAATATACATAGCAAGCCGATTTCATTACAATATATTGCTATGATATAAGCTTGCATTTGGGAAACGGCGTTACAGTATAGGCGTAGCTATAATAAATTCACCTGCCAATAAACATTACAGGCACAGAAGACAAACTTACCAGAAAAATATGGCATCCATATCAATGTTGCATCGAACTGAATAAACACTAAAATCTCAGAATATTTTCATTCATAAAAACAAGTCAACAGCGCCAACGATGTTGAACTATGGTCACAGAATTAATATAAAATCCAAAAATTACGTATATGTGACCAATTCAGCTTAGAATAAGCAATAAGTCAAATCACCTAACGAACAAATATTCGAATTACAAGAGGCAATTGCATATACGACACTGAAGTTTACGCCGACTGACAATATGTACTGCTGATAATAAACAGTAAACTAACGCCAAAGCATATGTGTGTGATATTTTCTAAGCGATGTTTTTAACATTATTAAATAAAACTATTAGTGAGGGCTCATAAACCATGCCTACAGCAGGGATAAGCTTCAAGCTAACCAATAAAAGGTGCTACAAAGACAGGCAATAGTTTAAACAACGTTTAAATTAATTATGAAAGTACCTGTAAAAGTTTTCAAGTTGTTAGGATTTTTCAGAGTTCCAAGTTGAAATAACAGTATTACTACAAAATTATACTCAGTAAGTATATAAAAATATTGCTGTCATGTCGAACTTTACTCGTTATAACCAGCCCCTAAGAATCAACAAGAATACCTTAATGCTGTGGGCACGTGGTCAGCGTTAAGGATTTCCCCTGGGTTTATTTGCTTCCAATAAAGTCTCATTTTAATGCATTTAATGTTTTAATAAGTTTATTGTGGGCATGCTAGTATTGAACCTTGCACGTATATCAATTTAAACCATCAAATTTAGTCGGTGCATGTTAAAGTTTAGTATAAGTGCCAAAACACATTTATGAGGCTGTAATCTTAATTAACAACGCCGTATCATAGCAATATATACTGCTCAACAAATGAACTGGGCCATTTGCATATATTGGTGCAATTATTAAAAATATTTTCCAAAAGGACAGTCATGGCATTTTTTTGTAACCTTTCAGGGTTGTGTCACTATAAAAAGCATTTCTTTTCATAATTTTGTTTAAATTAAACAAGTCCATTAATAAAATATTACAATTTGAAAATTTTAAATTTTTGCCAAATGTTGATAGCACATGGCATACAAAGTAAGCCAAATCTTTGCCAAAAATTTTTAAACGTTCCGAGGAGACTCAAAAAACTATTTATTTTCTTTTTTTTTGTTCTTGCTCTTATTTTTGTTAAATATAAGTTTTTTCATATTTTTTATGTTTTTATTTTATTAATATGATTTTGTTAATGCTTCAGTTGATATTTGAGAACAGTGCAATTAAATATGCTTACTATGAGTATACTATTAAACAAAAACTTTTATATATATTTTTTAAGACGTAATGTAACAAATACAATTTTTATGGGTGGTTCAGTTCATTTGTTGAGCAATATACAGGGTGTTTCCGAATAACTGTTCCTAATTCTCAGAATTGAAAGAAGGCATGTTATTCAACACTTTTTAATGATAAACTAGTGTTCGGAAATACTTCCGTTTCGAGATAATACGACATTAACAAATTGAGTACTTGAAATAATCTCAATGTGAAAAGTAACGATTTTATTAATTTCCAGCGGTTGCAATTTTTATTAATTTTTAAAAAATGGTATTACACAAAAATTATAAGAATTGTTCAAAATTATGGCCGCCATTGTCGACACACAAGATATAACGATGTGTGATTGACCGACGAATTTTTCGAAATATATACGGACGATCACGAATGCAAGAATAATTCGAGCCACTAACTCCTCTGCTGTGTCCACAGGTGTCGCATAGACGAGTGATTTAATATGACCCCAAATACAAAAATCAATTGGAGTCATATCTGACGAACGTGCAGGCCAAGGAATAGGACCTTGTCTCCCAATCCATCGGTTTCGAAATTGTGCATTTAAATAATCTCGAACATTTAAACCGAAATGCGCTGGTGCACCATCATGTTGAAAGACCAAGTCTCTACGAATATTAAGTGGCACATCTTCAAGTAATTCCGGCCATGTTGCCATGGATAAGGTTCACTATCTGCAGCTATTTTGCATGCATGCGTTACTTTCCACATTGAGATTATTTCAAGTACTCAATTCCTTAATGTCGTATTGTCTCGAAACCGAAGTATTTCCGAACACTAGTTTAATATTAAAAAGTGTTGAATAACATGCCCTCTCTCAATTCTGAGAATTAGGAACAGTTATTCTGAAACACCCTGTATATGATTTAGCCATATGTGCGACAACTCGCCTAAAAAGAATTTGCAAGAGAGATAGAAATTAATTATTGCAAAAGACTAGACGAAAGAAATGGGTTTAAAATCGAGTCAACAATTTATCAATGCCTATCGTTGCTGAGAGTGTAAATGAGACAAAGAGCGCCTATAATTTGGAATTTCACATGGAAAAAAATGTGTATTTAAATCTTTGAATACTTAAAAAAATACATCCAAGACATAGTTTAGAACTCGTGATCTTAAACTCGGCAGCCCAGCTTTATACTATTAAACCATGGTGTCGGCGTCTTTAGCGACAGCTTAACGGTTATTACTGGTATAATAAATACAAGTCGCAAAACACATCAAAAACGATCAATCTCGCTTAAAAGCTTTCCAGTTCTTTGCATTAATATTCCACATAAACTGATATACAAGTCATCGTGATGGGTTACATCATTCATATACATCAGACACAATTTTTACATCCATTCAGCGGGACACCTTCAATAAACTTATTTTTTCCACTTTCCTTTAACAACAAAAGTGTTGCTGTCTTCACAAAAAAAGTTTTTCAGTTTCATGAAAACTTTCATATAATTTTCGGTTGGCCGCGACCAATTGAATAGTTGCGGAAAAAATAGCAATTTGGTAAAAATCCTCAAGCACGAAAGTGATACTTCGGCAGGTTGTGCCGAAATAAAAGAAAAAGTATGACAAGGTGTAAACTATAGTGATTCTCCAATTGTACATCATAACATTTTAAGTTACTCTTAAAATTGGTTATAGAATGTCATTGTCAAAATTATAAATAATTTCCACTAATACTGTTTATTTGCTTAAGAGATTTCATTTTCTTAAATTATATTTCTGGATAACATACTGCTGGACTTCTACTTGGAAGTAAGTAAAGTATGTCTTTCTTTTTTAGAGTTTCAGCATAAGACTGGTATTTTGCTGCAACAGTGCAGCAATAGAAGCAAGGCGTACAGCAGACGTTTGCTTCACCATTCAATTAACTCTTCCCATAGTTTCCAAAAATCCGGAAGAAAAAGCTCTAAGGAATGAGCTGACAATATTACAGCAACTTGTTACATCACAGTGTCCAACTTTCTCTGCAGCAGGTTTCTTTTCTGTAGATTATACATTGCTATTAACACTGCTAGGATCCGTTACATCATATATGATCGTTATAGTTCAACTAAATGTCAGCTTTCTTTGTGCTACTTAAGATGTAACATTTTATATACATATCTTGAATGTAAGCATATTGTGTGCATTTGCATTGTAGTAAAATTTTTGTATATTATTAGCTTGGTAAATATGTATTTAAGGTAAAATTTTATTTATTAATTTCGTTTCGTATCTTCTTCACAATTTTTATCGTATTTTCTCATATTATTACTAAAATATACCTGAAAAGCTGAATCGCTCTCGAAGTATTTTATTACTAGGAACACCGCGTTTACGACATAAAACCAGCTTCAAGTTTGTTCAAGTAGCTTGTAGGAGGGTTAGGTCGTAGGCTGTAAGAGCAGAGGCTCGCGATAATCAAAACAATTATACCTGGTGTGATACTGGGATAAATTCGTGCTTTTTTATGGTCACCTGCTTTGTCTCGGCTGATAATTTAATGGGAAAATTTCCACCAGAAAAGAGCACCCTCGGCGTTGGAAAGTATATGGGTACAAGATAAAACCTACCTTGAGTTCTGATTTCTCACTTCGGCTAAAACGTGTAGTGCATTTTGCTTCACAAGAAGTTAAACGGTATGAAATATGAGACGCCTTTATTAGGCAACGCACCTAAAAATATATTTCAAGCGGGGCCCAGCTGCAGATTCTGAGATCCGGAATACATCATGCTTCTTTACCCTACGCGTGTGATGAAACAACGGTATAATAAAAACTAAGAAAATCGATTTAGATGGCTTAATAACAACCACCTATTACAAATCGCGATTAGGTCGCCGAAGAACGAAGGAAACATTATCCCTACTTGTGCGGAGTAGACAGGTCCCTTATGCGATATCTGCAAAATGCACGCGTTATTCCAGCGTCAAGCCCCTTTGCTTAATTAGCAGTCTATCCGGCCGCTCGATTGCAGACTGCGTCATGCTTTTGAACCATACCTAAATAAGTGAAAAGGATCGGTCTGACCAGAGAAATGAATGAATAAATAAATTACGACAAATAACTCTACCGGTTAAAAGCAACCTAACTGCATTAAGGAGCAAAACACTGGATTAGGTGATTTTGAGTGTCCAGAATGCGGTCAGAACATCATCTCACACAGCACTTTGTTACGGTCTCAAAATGACTTAACGAAACCCACGCGGTGTGAGTATCGCATGACTGGTTAAGTCCGGGAAAAGGTGGCACGCTCGCCCTGAGATTCGTCAAAACAGGCTAACGGCCTCGGCTAATACGCTTAGGGAGATGGGCGTGGTTCAAACGGTACGTCACTGGGCAAGCGTGGCGTGACATAAATAGGGTGAGTCGGAATAAAAGGGCGCCACCAGGTCTGTCTTGGGGTATATTCGTGCAACCGGACCTGGACGGTTAGACGGGACGAGAAGTACACAGGGTACTACGTCAGGAAGGTACTCGAGAAGCTGTAGAACTCGAATTACAATTTCGGGAAAAATACGTGAATAACTATTTCGGGCCACGTCGCCACTGCGGCGGCGTCGCCAGACCTACCTGTGTCGCTCCAACGCTCAAACTTCGTCGTACATCAATCGTTACACAGAAAACTTATCCTGTTTATTACACACAACTGTCACATGACTGACATCAGCCTATGAAAACCATGCATTTTTTTAAAATCGACCAATCCCGAACTGCTTACCTGATAAGCGCCCGTGGGCTGCTTACCAAGCGATAAGCTCCCTAGGGATGATTATCGACCCCGTGGATAGTCTCATAATTAGAAATAAAAATGCAAGAAACAAGCAATTTGAGCTTTTTTGCATTATTAGATCAATTTTAAATGATAATTCGTATAAGGGTTTTGTGTAATAATCTTCAAAATATAAACGCGGGCGACACACTTACATATAATTTTGCCCGTGCCAAAAGTCATCATGCTGGTTTCCCTTAGAAAACTGCCCTCGGGCAAGCCCTCGGGACAGTTTTCATTGCAACCAGCACTCGACCCTTGGCGTGTGCAAAATTATCGCTAAGTATGTCTCGCCCTTATTATATTACTATTGAAAAGAGCATGCACAGATTCGCCGCAATAATAAGGCCCTTGTTCAAATATTCGTCTATTGGTCTGACGTTAACAAAGGGGGTAATTTACAGGGCTACCAAGATTACACTATGCCTAAATTTAGTGCCCCAGCTGGAGTGGCGCGTTATTTCTAATACAACATAACAGCAAACGGTCACACATAAATGGCTGCAATATCAATGGCCGAAATAATTGCTGACTATACAACCGGCCATGGGCGGCCTGACTATGAACTCCTAAATCCAACGGGCCTTGATCGGACAGTACGTGAAACTGAAATTGACGGCGACGGAGCCACCAAGTTCGTGACCCAAGGCCGATATTCAAATTCGGCCCGCGCCCACCACGGGTAATTATCCAAAAGGTCAGCGACCCGTGAACAATAATTGGTGGCCAAAGCCCATTAATTTAGTAGCCAGCGCGTTCAGATTTAAACCACACAAATAGCAGGTGCTTATTTACAAAGGAAAGCGGCCCACGTGCATTAAACGAGCGACCACAGTAAGCTATTTTATTTTGTCTGATCGATTACAAATGAATACGGCCTAAACACATTAAATTAGCAAGCAACAAGTGCCAGATTTGGTCACTTAAATATCGAGTAATTAGCGGCAAATAATACGGCCAAAATACAGTAAATTAGCAAGCACTGTGTGCAAGGTTTAGTCACCTAAATATCAGCTGATTAGTTACAACAACTGCTATCAAAATGCACTAATTTAGTTAGCACAATAAATTAGCCTGGGTTTAGGCCACATAAATGACAGCTAATACGTTCTGCTGGCAGTGATTAACGCACAGTAAAACTAGCACATACACAAAATAAGTTCAGTTCACATAAATGACAGATAATACGTTATAAATTGATTACATAGATACCTGTATCTCGACGATCCTCGAGCGTCAGGGCGAGAGGCTACCTAGCGACATGCCTGCAGAGGCGACGTAGGTGCGAAAGCGTGGGCGACACGTAAAAATGCTGGCAGAAATCCGCCTTCTAAGGGCGTCAACTGGAATGCGTCTGTCTCATGAGACCAAAACGATGGTGAGGCCAAGAAATCCAAACGTCCTGCAGGTGTGTTCCCCGTTTAATCGGGATAGAAGGGTCAACCCTCACTCAGTGAAACAGAACTCGTTCAACGGAATGCCCAAACACCCACGTACCAACGGTACACAACACGGCCCACTACACGCCTCTTGCGTCTCAACGAACGACTCTGTGGTCACTGACTCCTTTCAGCAAAACAAAATAATGCCTGCCAAGAACGAAAGCGTCCCCAAGCGACTAGGCGGCCAATAGGAAGGTGGCATCGTTCACCGGATAAAACAAAATAATGTCGGTGTGACAAGAAAGACGAGGCCCCCTCATTTGCTCGAACAGGAATTTTTAACACGCCTGAAACTAGCGTTGCGGAACTAAAGCCACATGCAAGAGTCAGTAAATAAAGGGTGGCCCAAATCGAGATAGCTGCTAGGATATGTTATAAAAAGTTAAAATGCTGGAAACGGCTTTGAAATATAAATAGGCTGCCCTAAAGGCTTGAATGGTTAGTTATATTGCTGTAAACTGCCCAAAATGACCTGACAACTTTTGCAGCAATTTTCGTACCCAAAATTAGTATAGGCTATTACTATATTTTATCAGTTACTAGTAGATCTCTTGCAAAAAATATTTTGCAAGTTACAAAACTTTTTTCTAACTTGTGGAAGGATTCATTAGGTAAAATTTAAACTTTTAAGTATTCAAAACTACTCACACGTGATATTGCTACATATACTTGATCGTGGCTAAATACTGGGGTTGTGGCAAATACGATATATTCCCACTTTATCCTCAGTTTGTTCTTGTGATTTATAAATTGTCAGCGCAACTGATAGGCGCACAGAAAAATTTCTTTTCCGAAGGTAAAAAGGTAGTGCAATATTAGAATGTGTTAATCTATACGCGGTAATAATACTCTTCTGCCCGTGGCTTGTCCATTTAATACCAAATCTAACCAGTTCTCAATTAAATGGCGTACCATTAATCTTATCTCATCTATTAAACCCGTAGACACATTTAAAATTTTCAAGGAAATATGTATTGATACTATTTTTAGTTTTAAGCAATGTGGCTATATTTCACTGAAATGTAACGAATCTATAAATTATAAAACGTTGTCAGTATGTGATACAATTATTGTATTCAAACTCAAATATTGCTTTTCATATTCAGGCAAGAGAGATATAATTTTGATGTTGATTTAATAGCAATGTTCGTTTTTTAGGGCTAAAATTGAGAATTTTGAGGGCCGCTGGTAGCAATGGCTAGAAAATAGTTTAAATAAGCGACATGCGCTCACATCAGAGCGCAGACCGTATTTTACACAAACAAATTCGAGCAAGTACAGTGGTCCATTGCAAACATCAGCAGAACACCGCGGGCCAACTTCGAAAGCTTACTTGTTCCACTACTACGGGGCCGCAAACTACGTATCTTGGGCGCTACAATATTTTGGCGTTTTCTCTAAAAGTTATGCAGTTATATGCAATTTAGAACTTTTGTGTACATCTACACGGTGACGGGTTTCATTTAAAAAAATAATTATCGAAATCAGCCCGGTGGAAGTCTCAAAATAGATGTCGAAAGAAAACGCCTCACGTTTTAAATATATAGATTATATACACTGTACTCGTAAAAAAATAAGTAATAATAATAATAATAATAATAACCAGCAGTATTGAAGAACTACCACTAATGGTCGATCAAGTAAATAAAAACCAGTAAAAAGTATGGGAGAAATATGAATACCACCAAAACCAAGTTCATGATTTTAAGTGAGAAGGGAGTGACACACTATAGTGCAGGAACAATAAATTAATATCAGTCTTAAAAAAGTTACACGGTTGAAGTATTTCGGTAGTTGGCTACATGAAAACTGAAATCTCAACAGAGAAGTCCTGCGAAATTTAAATGGCTCGCAGCTCATTCTCAAAATATAGAAAAATACTGACAGTGGAATCAGGGTGTGATTAAGAATCGTATGTTATCTGCAGTCTGTCTAAAAACGACAACCATGAATAAACTAGAAGTATTTGAAATGTGAAACTATCGTTTTTTACTGAATCTAAATATCATAGACCGAACTGGTAACAAATGAGGACATCCTGAGCAGAATGACCAAAGACCGAAAATCTATCGCCTTTTACTGAAACTAAATATTACAGACCGAACTGGTATCAAATGAGGATATGCTGAGCAGAAAGACCAAAGACGGAGAAGTTCTATCAAATGTTAAACGTCGGAAAATATTGACTACTTCATTAGGCGAGGAAGAATAAAAGAAAGGCGTAGTGTAAGAAGAAGACAAATATGCTTGTTGAGAAATTTGAGAAACTGGTATACATATTGCAAAAGAATAGTTCGCTGAAACCACAGAACAAAACTGAAAGTTGGTACAAAACCTTATACAACAAACGAACTCTAATGAAATATTTCAACGTCAAAATATAACACTGCACGTATAGCCAACTTCAAATAGTTAAAATAAATGGCGCCAATAATTTATGAAGGCACTGTATATAGGGGTGCAGGGAGTTTCTTTTTGTTTAAAAGAAAGCTCATCGCTGAGTGTGGGCTTCGGCAGGTCAGGTTCCTGGAAGAGAATTTGGGATCGTAACTTAAACTCAACTAACTCTAGGACGGGCGGCTGGAACGGTGGTCGGCTTCAGGCTAAAAGATCTCTGGTTTACTCTGCAGGAGATTGCAGGTGCTGAAGGCTTACACCCCCCTTCAAGCTTGAAGGTTGGTGCTGGGGCCCCGACTCGATTTAAATTTTAGGGGCGAGGCAGTTCCTTTTTATAACCCAGCGCTTTTGCGTATTTCGGAATTTGCTGTAACATGTGTGTCAACCGCAAAATGTGACAAAAGGTGCAGAAAAATTAAGTGAGATAAATAATCTTCCAGTCGGCATAATAAAGACAAAGTACCTACTACGATGAGCTCACGGCAGAAGCGTAAGATCACCTTAATAGTAAGTATCCTTTATCCAATAGACGTGTCTGTCTGGGACGCTGTTTTGTCTGGGACGCTGTTTCAGCAGCCAAACCGTAAGAGATACAGAAAAAAGTTATGAAAGTTGTATGTTTGGAATGGTCATGTCAGATCAGGAACAGAATTTCAGTCACGTGACACTTGCGGTTTTCGAGAAATCACGTGATTTCCGTCCGTCCGGGACGCTGGTCCATCCGGGACGGTCTTTTTTGTTTTATTAAATGAGACATTTGTCTCACTGGACTGCTAGTATAAAATAAATAAGGAGATATATGGAAACACATTCAGAATTGAAAGAAATAGGCAGAGGTGTCACCTTAAAGTATTGTGACAAACGGTTCCTAGATAAATACCGTAACCAAGAAGAGGTATTAGTGGGTACTAATCCAACAGTACCCTGCAGAATTGATACGCTTCTCTCTGGCGCCCCTTTGAAGAATTCACTTCCACACAAAAAAGACTGCACTAAATTAAGTTTGGGCGCCAGGAAAGGTGTCACAATCGCTACTAAGGATGGAGCTAAGGTACTTGAACTGAATTACTTGCTTCAGCTCTTTACCGTGTACTCCGTCTTTTGCATGTTAAGCTGGATGTCGTATTCATACAATCGAATGTTCCACTGCTGTCATAAGTATTAGAACTGTTGGCCTCCTTTTTCCGCTATAAATACGTGATCGACGTAAAGAAGTAACCACGGATGAGGGGTCCAGATGTCGGACGTAACTTTCCCCATGCAAAGCGCGCACAGAAAATACGAGAGAACCAGTTCTTGGTGTACGCCAACCAACGCGGAATAACGTGCCAGATAAGGTTGATTGCCTTCTCCTGGACTAGGAACGCCATTTGGATGGGCTTTCCCGATGCTTCTCCAGGAGTAGTCCAGCTGCTTGGATGGCGTCGGTCATTCCACAGCCTTTGGCAAACCCGCAATACTAATTTAGCAGGATTGTGATGATCTTGCGCAGCGTAACATCCAGTACACGTTTGAAGATCTTCATGGCGTGTCACAGCTGATGGATTGGCTAACCATCCCGCGACGTTAGCTTTACCCTTCCAGATACATGCTGCCTTACTGGTGGTCCAAATAGATGGAGCTACAGCATCGTCAATCATGTGGTTAAAGAGGATCTTCCAAATTTGCGAACGGCCCCCACTGGATTTTAAACCAGCGGGGCGTAGGAATAAACGCGTTGAGTTTCTTATCCAAGAGGGCCCCGCATCGTCAGAATCAAGATAACACTCGTGTAATTAACACGTGCTGTTTTCAGCTTCTTATAAATGTGCTGTGTTAGCCGTGCGGGAGCGTTCTTTTTGGTCATTTTTGGTGTCGTCGGTTTTGTTACCGAAATCACCAACAGTGCACTGAATTGCCGATCACCGCTTTGAGTTCTTTTTTTAGCCCAAAGTTGAGTAAAATTTCCCTCCAGTTATCTCTGCTCACTGGCCGCCAAATGGTAAAAACATTTCTTCGCCCGAAACTACCAGCAGAGTAATTACGACTACATCCAACTAAGTGCAACTAGATTAGATTAAATATGTTAAAGTCTATGTTTTTGCCATGTGAAATTCTACGCACCGTCAGCTTCCGATTTCAGTAAACTAATCGCTATTTGGAACCTTGGCTAACTTGCTAGCAGCCCGTCTAAAGTTATTCTCGTTAAATTGTAACCCACGTTGCTTCACGAGTTCAGGGTGTATAAATAATATTAATGGTTAGGTACTTAACTTGATACGGGTGCAGACTTAAGTTGGTTGTCTTTGGTGTAAGCGTATTTGATTACATCCTGGTAGCTTTCCTGTAAAGCGAAATTTAATTCGCCTTTTCAGCAATATAGGTGAACTCGCTCCAAGAATATAAAGGCAAAGTAGGTCACTCTGGGTGTCGTGTATGCACAGTTTCCATAGCTTTGTGGAGGGCTTTTCCTTGTTGGAGCTTTCGCATTATATTACAGGTCAATGAAAACAGCACCCAACAATAACAAATATTTCTTGCACCTACTAGGTTGACTGTCACAGATAAATACCAGTTCTATCAGTTTAAGACCACGCCCATCCCATTCAGCAGCAGCAAATTAGTTTTCAGCTGTTAATCATTTTTTCCACCTAACAGACAGCTATTAAAAGCTTGTAGTGATGACTAATATAAGAAATATATATTTATAAATAAACTTCCATTACTATAGCGATGTAGCTTTTTTATTTTCTAAAAACTCTACATTCTGAAACCGTTACTGTAATAGTACGAGTACATAATAGTAACGATATAACAATTTCTAATACAAGTATTAGTATTGCTAGCATACTACCAATGGCAAACCACACAAAAAATACATAGAAATGTTCTATGGTAACTTGAAATTCCTGACTTTCGTGTTCCTTAGAGTAGCGATTCCTGGCTGCGTCAGCATAAACTTTGCCATAAAACCCACTCTCTACAACAATACTAATAATTTTGTTTAAGGTTTCCATCAGGTAGTGCCCTTTCCTCAAAACCAGAGATATTTCAACCGGATTTAAACCTGTATTTTCTCCTAATACGTCGACCAACGTTTTCTCTTTAGGATACATAACTGACAGTGTCCTTTTGCCAACATGGGTGCTGCAGTTGCGGTTGTAAACCACTTTAATTAAATTCTCTGTCTGATTCATGGGAGTCTCTACTACCAACCTTTCCCGTAACTTAGAATAAATGGGATTTTTTGAATTAAGCATATACTTATCCACTTCCCATCGAACAATTACAGCCAAATTGGAATCTGCAAACTGCTGCATGGACTTTATCGATTTTTCATTGCCGGGGTTTGTTAAAACGCTCACCAACTTAGATTGAAACGCAATATTTATGACAATACAAAAAAATGAATAAAATATCAAAATAACACGTAATGCCGTTGTTTTCGGTATAACATATGCCCCATGGCCAAATAAACAAGATAAAATGTCTAAGAAGCCCGTAGAGCATATTTTTAAACTCGCATGTTCAGATCCTTGCTTCCCTAACAACCACCAGTACAGGGACAACACACTAATTACAAATCCTAAGCAAATCCAAGTAGGTTGATCAAATATAGACACAATGACTTTGACTTTTGATATCTTTAACGGTTTAGGAACCACCCAATATAGTTCATCGCGATAAAGTAAATCGCTTAAATCAAATGTTTTGAAAAGCTGTACTGATTTCACAGATACTGGGTATACGCTTATATCTTCACTACGATTATATAAACTGACTGTCTGATTTGAGATAACGTGAAAAAAAAGTGTAGTTTTCAAACAGTGTGCGACTATTTTTAATATATAAGCAAGAACTCCACTAATGGGCGCTATGTCCATATTCATAGTTGCAGCTACATCTTCTTTCGATAATACGTTAATCTGGCAGTCCCCCAAGTCATCGATTGTTCTGTAAAAATTAACAGACACATTCTGGTCACAGATTTGTTTCAAAACAGTTTTTGCTCTTTTTCCACACCTATTGCCCTTGTAAAATGGACTAGATGTGTAGAGCCATGAAAAGTTGTGCTTTCGAAATTCCATTAAAATTACATTCATGATATCATCGCTCCATAAAATTTCGAATATATCCTGCAAATTACTACTCGATGTAATAATCAGTATAAAATGTCCTCTGGGGCTTCTGCCGCTATCCCAAAGCTGACTTTGTTTTAGTTGCATTAAGGTATCATTTAAATAATTATAACCTGCAGTAGTTATTATGTAATTGACGTAAGGCCGGAATGACAGCTTCAATGCATCATTGATTACAGCTATAGCTCGCGGATTTGGAATGTCTACTGGAATAGTTACCACTGGCTTATTTTCAAAAACGAAGTTCAACGTATCTTCTGCTATAAATAGTTTATGAATTAAAAATGATAAACACCTGTTGTATTCGTCTGTGCCATAAATTGGAAAATATGGAAGTTGTTGATAACAAGGCAGAATTGCAATAAATATAAAGGTAATAGCAGCTACATTGCTCGACATTTTCTACTGATTTATTTTTCCTATATAATCTGTTATTATTTTTATTTATACCTTGTTACATTGTTACTAATAAATTGGAGAACCACTAAACGATTCTTAATCGAATATTAATGTTATATTAAGTATCGCTTATTAACCACACTCATACTTACTAAACAGCTATAAAAAACCGGAGTTAAAATAATTTACTGCTAATTTACTTTCCTATGTGTAATCGGAATAAAATACCGCACACAATTTTTGTTGAAAGTCTATATGAATTTAATAATTACAAAGTATTGACTTCGGCTGCTCTTGCACTACACAAACTAAATGTTCTTGTTAAAATGGAATTTCGGCTTAGACCGCATAGTCTTTGTAGATAAACAAGCAGTATTCTCTGGCTTAATGTGCCTTGCGCCTTGTGAACTTAACCAAGGCTTCACGCAATAGCCATGCTTTTTAGCGACTCGTGTTGTTTGAGTACCTTGAGAACGAGCATACTTAGGCACATTTGGCCTTGTTGCTGTTTGTGGGCCCACGCACGTCTTTGCGACGTTAACTGTGATAATGCAAGCTGCAAGGTCTTGCAAAACATTAGTCAATATGGGCGCACAAACAGCAACCAGACCCAATCTGCCTAAGTATCCTCGTTCTCAAGGTACTCAAACAACACGAGCCACCAAAGAGCATGGCTATCGCGTGAATCCTATCTCGAGCTCACAAGGTGCAAGGCACACTAAGCCAAAGATTTCTGCTAATTTATCTACAAAGATTACGTGGTCTAAGCCGAAATTTCATTTTAACAAGAATAATTCGAGTAACCGCGATAGCCTCAAACAATATATAGATTAAATGAAATTCAGGGTTCAAACTCGTATATTAACGTTGACTTCTCTTACAAACCATCAAAAATCACTCCGCTGCAGGCTCTAGCCTAAAAACTCAGAGTTGCAGATATATTCCGTTCACGTTCTTTTGGCATACTAATAGGAGGCCATGATTTATTTTTTTAATATTGGACACACTGTTCTACGTGACACAATTTTGCGTCACTGAAGTGCTTGACATGCAAACATATTTACCGTGTAGTTGAATTTTCCTCGACCATACACGATTTTAAAACGAGATGGTATTGTTTGATCATAAAATAAACGAAACATTTTCAAAATTGGGTGATCTATCTGGTTATTCCTGCTTTGGGCAAGGCCTGTGTTAAATTAGATTAAAAATATGTGAGGATTTTTCTATTGCAAACTAGTAAAACTAATAACAATGCACTAGACATTGACGCTATAGGGACCTCGGTAGGCTAGCGGCGATTGCCGTTGCAGCCGAGGTCACAGTGAAAATCGTGATCGTTCGGGCCGGAGCGGTTGAGAGTTCAACTCCCGGCACGGGCGGTCTAGATTTTCACTTAATTAAGGCTTAAGTTTAAGTGACGCCCGCGCTCTCTGAAGTAATGCTCGTGCGGTTCCGGGGGGCAACGGTAGTCGGTAAGAGAAAGAAAAAAAAAAGACATTGACGCTATGTATCACCTCAAACTTAGAAAAAACGTAACGTAATTAAACGGACAGCTTTACTGCCAACTTGTTCGGGTGTTATCTTAAAATTGCAGCTTATGAATATATGCTGATTATTGCTGTATTATTTGCAGGTTATCGTCGATCGTTTTGTATTATTTAACGGTAGACGGTCAATCGGCGCTTACGAAAACCCACGAGCATGTGCCTACTTGCTTAAAATTGAGGCAATAACGTAAACTTGCGCGTCGTAGATTTATAATAAGCTGCTATATTTACTAATGTTACCCAGAAATCAAACGCTAGACGACTTTTAATAGATAATGAAATCCTATCTATTAATCATAAACTGTCACTTTCAGGTATAAACAACATAATACTATTAAGTAACAAACGACTTCCGGGATTGGACCGTGTCATGATTGAGATCGAAGAACTCAACGTTTCGCCCACTTTCGTAAGGGGCTTCATCAGGAGGAAAAAAGCAAAAGAGCACGGTAACTCAACGTGTTAACCACGCCAGAGGCAAAACTCTTTGCAAGGGAAGGGACAGAAGAGCACGGTAACGCCGAACACCAACGCGATACTGGTCATAAGATCCTTTTTGATGAAACTTCCATCATCTGCAAATCCCCATTCTTCTTTAGCAGAAAGATTCGTGAAGCCATGGAGATTAGCAAACACCCTAATAATCTCAATCGGGACGAAGGCTTTCCCCTTCCTTCTATGTAGAAAGTGCTAATTCCTAAGCCCCGCCCTCCGCCACTGAACCGTGACGGCATTTGCTAAATCTCGACGGCGCTTGCCTATAAATTCTCGCCTTTCTTCTTCCGATAGTCAGACACAGTCACCGTCTAAGGCACTTGAGTGTGTTGCATGCTGCAGGCATTATTCTGCAATCGTTTTCGTTAATGTTGGCTTTTAGTGCGCGCAATAGTAAGAGACACCTTACTTGCCGCTGCTACTGGCCTTTGTGCCGTGTTTTAACAACTATTCAGTGTTATTAATTTTAATTTGTATTTTTCAGCTCTCTCCATCCATTCTGTTGCCGGTGCGTGTACGTTTGATATAACACCTTCTATCAAGAGTTTTGTGAGGCTCTCCATCTATTCTGCAGTCGGTACGTGTGGTGCAATACCTTTATCAACTGTTTTTCAGAATTTCTTCCTCCCCCTCTCACGCTTGCACCGTGCAGCGTAGACGGGGGCCCGACTGCTAATATGGCGCCCACACGTCCTGCCCAGCCGAAGCCGTCATCTTTGACTTCCCAGCCGAAGCCTCCGACCACTGCTACCCTCCAGAAAGTTACACCGCCCGATGCAGTATCTACGAAGAAGAACGTTAAGTCTCTGACTGCTGCCTCACAGCGCGCCCCACCTCCCTATTCTGACACCATCTCCTTAAGGCGTACCCGATCCAAAGTTTCTATCATCAACGAGGACTCCAGGTCTCCGGTTTCCTCTCCCGTTGAAGAAATTATCGCATTTTCTCCTGCCTCGACTCAAGGCGAATCCCAACCCGATACCAACCCCTAGACTGTCGCCTCCGGCAGGCGTCGTACTAGCTCTGCGTCTTCGAATAGCTCCACTGGCCCAACTAAAATTCAAACCCGCTTAATTTCTGGTCGCCCGAAAGATGCCTCCACACCAAAAGGCATTGAAACCTACCTAAGGAAAATTCCCGGTCTTGTCATTACCTCAATTTGCGTCTTCAACAACGGCACTGCAAGTGTCACCTCGCCATGCCCCGACCTCGATTCAAAATTACAGTCCCTCTCTCACCAGTTTCGCCATCCCATAAAGAGTTCATCTCACTCCGGCCCAGATCACCGTAACATCGCCCCTCGTCTTCCTACTTTCTCATGCGTCCTGCGAGGAGTAGAGTTAGACGTTTCCGCCGAAGACGTGAAGGAAGCCCTCCGCCAAGCTGACCTAGAATTTAATAATACCTGGCCCATCCATTCCAAGTCCACTGACCAAGAAACTAGGTTGTTTCGAATCGTCACCAGCTCTCAGTCCACCTTGGACACCCTCCTCTCCAGCGGGTTACGAATGTTTCCGCATTCCTACCCTGCAGAACTCTCCAATCCTCCCAAACCTCAACCAGTCCAATGTAGCCGATGCCTCAAATTCGACCACGTAACCTCCAGCTGCCAAGAGAGGAAGTCTGTTTGTGGAGTCTGTGGTGGGGACCACAACACTTTCTCCTGCAAACCCCATGCCACCCCCAAGTGCGGAAACTGCAACGGTGACCAAGTTGCCTTTTCCGCAAAATGTCCCGATCGCCCTGCCGAGGCCGCAACGGTCGACTCCACTGCTTCACTGAAGACGGCTGATGCCCCCCTCCCTGAGGATTTTTCCAAGACTGACGATCCCACTGTTCACAAAATCATCCGTTTCTTTATGAACACCCTCGTCAACCTTTTCCCAGACCTGCGCGGTAGAATTCAGCAGGTCTTAAAGCCCCTAATCTTCCAATTCTTTGGCCTGCAGTTTGCGGCCTCCTATGTGGGCAACTGGCTGCACGTATCTCTGGTTTAAACTGTTTCTTCTCCTTGTCCACCTCTTACGTCGATTTCGTTTATGGATCTACAAATCGCTACGATTAACACCAACGGCTGGACCAGGAAACGTCCTCTTATCGAAAACCTGGTCCAAGCCTAGAACATTCACGTCCGCTCCGTCACAGAGACTCATTTAAAGCCCTCACAATCTCTAACTCTTCCCAGATTCCAGATATTTCGCAAAGATGGCCTCAGAGGAAGAGCAGGCGTCGCTCTTGCCATTGATGATCGCCTTCCATCTTCGTCCCTAGAACTTCCAGAGAAAATTTCAGACCTTCACTGCTGCGCGGCGATTCTTCACACGCCGCTAGGCCCTATCCATGTCTTCAGTCTGTACGTCCCCCCTTATGATTCCCTTCAAGAAACCCTTTTGCAATTTGCCGCCGCCCACCGTAGATCCATTATCATGGGAGATTTCAACGCCAGAAACACTGCTTTCGGCGACACTGCCACGAACATCAAAGGGGCCGAACTTGCCAGTTGTCTTCTTCTTCTAGACCTCTTCAGAATTCCCAACCAAGCTCCGACATATATTTCCCATCTCGGATGCTCCATAATCGATCATATCCTCGTCACTGATCGACTGGCACCACACTTCACTGCCAACGCCTTTATTGGCACTTCTGTCACCAGCGACCACCTTCCGCTAGTAGCATCCACAGATATCATGGCTTCTCCACCTCCTCGCCAGGGTTTTAGAGCCATTCTGGACTGGAGCGGCGCTCGTTCGGATGACTTTCGGAAGTTTCTGGAAGATCGCCTCCAAAACATCCCCTCCCCCACAAACACCCAAGAAGTTGATGCCACTGTCGACCTTCTCTCCACTACCATCCAAGAGGCTGTTCATCTATCGGTCTCCAGCAAGGTCATCAACATCAGCCGCCCACCTCTTCCACCCCAAGTCATCGCCCTCATCCGCAAAAAGCGGCGCCTTTATCGGCTTTTCATTCGAACCAGAGACCCCCAAATCAAAACCCAATGGAATCGCCTCAACGCCATCGTTCGTCTTCAAACTAATAGATTTCGGGAACAGCGTTGGAGGACAATCTGCTCTGGCCTCGATTATCGTGAGGGAGCGAAATTCTGGAGGAATCTGAGGGGCCTCACGGGGCAACGACGCTCTTCTGGGGTTCCGCTCCACCATGGTGGCGAGGTTGTGCTAGACCCTCAACTACAGTCCGACATCTTTGCCGACACTTTGAAACAGGTTTATCAAGTTCCGAACGACCCCAACTTCTCTCACGCTAACTATGTCCAAGTTCATCGAACCCTTGCTGGCAATCCCAGTATTCGTCCACTTTGTCTCATTCCCCCAGCCCAGGCCATTCCTGACATCAACCTTCTTCTTCCCATCGAGGAGCAAGAAGTACTCGACGCCCTAGCCTCTGGAAAGAACACCGTCCATCCTTTCTTTGTCCTTATCATTAACAGTTATCTATCCTTCCGCCAACACCAAGTCACAGTCCGCGGAAAAACCTCAAGATCGTTCTCTCCCAGAGCCGGGGTTCCTTAAGGTTCGATTCTCGCCCCTCTGCTTTTCATCACCTTCTGCGCCGACATTCCACTTCCGCCCAACCTAAGAGTCCAACTTTTTCAGTACGCAGATGACACCGCCATTTGGGTCAAAGCCATCAGCAGCGCCCGTGCCTCCAACCTTCTGTCCCCGTCACTTCTGATCCTCGAACGCTGGTTTCAGCGTTGAAGAATCAAACACAATCCGAACAAAACCCAGGCCATCTTTTTTAAAAACCCACGTCACAACAACAGATCTTCACTGGACCCCAACAACGTCGCCTTGACATTATGGAACTCTAGGCTAGAGCTCTCCACTTCAGTCATCTATCTGGGGGTCCATTTTACTTCCACCCTGAACTGGCTCCCCGAGCTTCAAAGATGCCTCGACTCTATTCAGAGAAGGAGTGCCATTCTCTTCGTACTCCGAGGCAGCTTTGGGGGCTGCCACCCTAGCACCCTCATCCACACCTACAAGACATTTATTCGACCTATTATTGATTATCGTTTTATTTGTTTTAGCGCTCTACCTCGCTCCAGCATGAAGAGGCTAAGGGCAAAAGTGAGGGCCGTCGCCAGGAAGATGCTGCACCTGAACTGGTTTTATCCCTCTCAGGAGGTTTGTGACCTTGCTGGCAGCCCCCTTGTAGACGGCAGACTCTCCGAACTCCGAGGCCGATTCGTGCAACGAACGATAGAGCAGGACCACCATAACACCGTCACCATCCTCAGGACCCCAGCATTCCAAACCAGGAGACCCAGGACGAAGAAGAGGTCCCCCCGCATCCTTCTTGATGACGCCGAAGATCTTCCCGAGGAGTTCCAGGAGTTGTTAGAAAACGTTCCCCTCAACCTCCGATGATCCCGATGTTCCGTAAATTCTCTTGTATATTTGCATATGTGTTAAATCCAATATCTTAAGACCAAATTCTGTAAAATGAAATATCTTAAGTTTAATTTCTATTTTGTACGCATGCGACCATATCTTAAGTTTTTAAAAAATTATTTGTAAACATGCAATATCTTAAGTTAACCTAAAATGAAATGTATTTTTTTTTAAGTCCAAATAACTCTTGTACAAAGCCGAAGAGGGGTAGTCCCCTAAACGGTAGTAGGTTAGGTTTATTATAATTAGATATTGTATAGACCTAGCTGAATAAACTTCCGATAGTCAGTCGAGTTTCGCCTCTGACGTGGTTAACACGTTGAGTTACCGTGCTTTTTTGCTTTTTTTCTCCTGATGAAGCCCCTTACGAAAGTGGGTGAAACGTTGAGTTCTTCGATCTCAATCATGACACGGTCCAAACCCGGAAGTCGTTTGTTACTTAATGACAATGACCGTGAAATACGGTATATAACATACATTTAAAATTCATCCAATTTAAACTATAATAATATTGAATATATTGAACAACTCACTGGGATTTATTTCTGTTTTTGTCCAAAATATATGAAATAAATAAATACAGTTCAGTTTCTAGCTCGCACAAATTTAGATGAAATTTTAACTTAAATTTTTGGAAATATAATGACATAAGTGGTTTAACAGGTAGTAAACATTTTTATTTTACAATTATTGCCCTACAAACCGTTTGTATGTTTACAATAACATTAAACTCGGAGTATATGCCTTAAATTACTTGTATGTACCATCAGCTAAGCTATAGATTATCAAATATAAATCAAAAATTACATGTAAGTAAAATTTCAGCCAAATCCGATGTAGTTTGGCTGAAGAATTTTAAATCGTAGACATCTATGTTTTAATTTTATTGTATTCTTAATGCTAAAAGCTAACCAGAACTGGATACTAATGGGGTCATAATTAATTAATAATATAATGCAATGCTTCCGTAAGAAATAGCTAAGATAAACGTAGAAGTAAATGTTTAATTAAGCTTGACTGTCAGTTAAATTATGACATAGTCAACTAAGCATGCCTGCTAATAATAATTTACGATACAAGTGCGTAAAGCTACTCTTTAGGCACTAGTGGGGTAGAGTTAAACGCGAGTGAGCGAGCGTTTTAAGCCCCGCGAGTGACTAAAGATGCTTTACGCACGTATATCGTACAATATTTTATCTACGATAGAATCTAGAAAACACGGTAAATATTAAAAAAAATTGTAAATTAGGATTAACACGTTGCTATTGACAACGTGCCTAATAAAATCTTTTAAACTACTGACTACGTAAACTAATGAAAACATGTTATTAAACAGTCGTTTTACAACCTTAAAACTGCCAGCTAAAAGGCAATTTTACACACTGTCGTAGATAAAATATATTTTTTGTATGGTTAACTCTTTTTTACTCAAATTTTCTTGTTCATGTTATGTCATTGCTGTTATATATAATTACTGATTTTATAACCAACTTATCCTAACTATGTACAATTATTAACATTAATAATAAATAATAAATAAGGTATTTTTGATTGAATGTTTGCAGTCACATAACGTCACTTATTTCGACATTCATATTCTCTAGCAAATTTACTTTGAAATCAAAATTAAACATATCAGCGGTGGAGGTGTTTGCAACCCATTTTAATTTAAGCTGCTTTAGGTACACATTTACTTGGCAAGACCACTCAAAACTGCCCAAAAACCATATTAAGAAACTCTCGGAAGAAACGAGTCCAGGATTGAAAAGTTTTAAATTCATAAAAATAGCTTAACCCAGTTTTGTCTGAAAAATATTTTTTTAGATTTTTTTTTCTAATTGCAATAAATAAGCTCTATTATATTTTTATCAATATTTTATTAATTTTTGTTTCTATTATACTAAAAAATGAGTGTCCTTTTGAAAGGACAGTAGGCATTAGAAATTATAAAATGCAGTATATTTAATATTTTTATTTTGTAACTTAAATTTCATGTAATTCTGATAAATATAATAAAACAAACTTTAAAAAAATGTGTAGGTAGACTTTATTGTTTAACATGGTATGGCATCACATTTTTCACACCTTGTTACAGCTTAAAACGACTTTTACTACCTCAAAGCACTTTGGTGATAGTCTAAATAAGTCGTTAAGACACATCAATCTTCAAAAAGGCAAAGCTCACTTTAATCACGCCTCAACTTGCTGTAATAGGCGGTTGACTGGCTATTGCTCAGGGAGAATGAGGGTTTGGCTGTCACAATAGGGGTTGATTGTAATCAAGACGGGGGGGGGGGGGAGTGAGCACCTCATAAATAAAGCTCCAGGAAGTTTTAACGAATGCAAACCTATTCAAATTTAAGTATGCAGTTAAATGTTTGACATGAATAGTTGTAAAAGGGGTTAGTAATTCTATAATTTACTTAACGACAGATATGACACAAAAAGTACATTGATTACAATGAAACAACAGTGGTAAACAACGCTCACAAAAACAATTTACTCTAAAAGTAGGTCACGCGCCTCGCCTTCAAATATGGCTGTTTCCATGTATAGATTACGCCACTTTAGTGTCAACACAAGCGCGTCGAACAAACGCTCTAAAATTACACAAACGATAAAAAACAACTGGTTTAAGATACCTGAATTTTGTCCGGCGATGTTGCTGATTCATGCAGCCGAAAGATCTCACTGTCTCGTCAAAATCTCTGCAGATGGTTAAGGCACAGCGCAGATTGCTGGCCGTCGAAACGACGTTATCAACCGAACTCTCAAAAGGCCGGGTTTTACGTGAAGGTCATTGTATAGACAAGCAAGGGCAAACCACAGTTTTCTAAATTTGGCACGTCGGAAAACCTATCTTGTAGAAATACGCCAAAGCGTTAATTGCACACCCAGTGCTACAATAAAACGAAGAAGATTGGTTCGGCCATAATACACGCCCGCCAATGGAAGTTCAACCACACACAACCGTACGGTAATAGCTTCAGATGATGAGTCTCTCACAACAAAGTCACCATAAACAGCAAACGAACAACAGCTTCATACTAATTTTGAAGACACCCCACGGTGCCTGAAGCCCCCATGTGGTTGACACAGCTCAACCACTTCGTAACGCTGCCGCTGGGTTAACGCCTCGAGACGCGATCGAAATAAAGGAGGGTATACGGCGCTTTTACTTTCTTTCCCTGTCCCACTCATCCAACATATTCGCTCTAACACAATATTACAACCACTTCTTCGAACCAAAAAGCGGTACGTCGCGTCGTTAAACATGTGGCGACGTATTTGTTGAAGGTGGGACTTACATCACCAGTCTCGGGTTTACGAAGTGACATTAGGGGCCATCTGGGCCGAGTCGCACACGTGTGATTGATCAAAACTGTACTATACTAGAAGGAGCGGGAGCATCGGTATTTGAATTTGAAAAGGGAGCGCAAAATTGCCAATATTTGAAATAAAAAATTCGGAAAAGCGTAGATATTTAAAAGGCAAGTGCAGGATTTTGAAATGGTCTTAATAACCTTTTTCTGACATAATCGACATAGCGTTTATTTTTCTTGTGGAATAATTAAGTGTTCCATACGGGCATATCTTGGATCTGTATTTTCTAGTGAGGACGGCTTAGATCTTTTATGAAACGCTCATTGATTGTCTTGCAGTATTACCGTGGTAATTCGTCTACGAAATGTCAAATGATCTAATGTTCCGCCCTGTCGGCGATGAAGTTGCTAAGCAGTTTGCTCGGCAAAGTCTAACATTTGGGAAATAATTGGGAAATGCAACTTTTTGCTTCTCAGAGATGTTCTATAAATGCTTACATTTTAATCGTCTCTATCCACGCCTCCCATACCATTATTACAGAACAATATGTTGTGAGGCTGAGAAATGGCAATGGTTTTACTTTTCTTTGACTGTATGATATGGTACGTACAACAGCTACCGCATTGGATGCTAAAGTGACAATGTTATTGTCATGCCACTGGACTACAACCATTCCTTTTTCATTCAACTTGAAATTGATTAAACCACGATTTTGTTTTTTTACTTCATGTTTGTTCAAGAGTTGACATATAAAAGTACGAGTACCAACAGCTCGTCTATTTTTCTGGCCGAGTTCGTATAAAAGCGGAATTGTAGTGAAAAACTTATTGCAAAATATATATAAGCAATTTTCCATAGCTCTCAATACTGCTGCATATTAAAGAATAACAGATGGTCCCAATTATTCTTGTTAACATAGAATTTCGGCTTAAACCGCATAGGCTTTGTGGATAAACAACCATTATTCTCTGGCTTAATGTACGTTGCACCTTGTGAACTCGAGCAAGGATCCAGGCGCTCGCCACGCTCTTTGCTGGCTCGTGTTGTTTGAGTACCTTGAGAACGAGGATACTTAGGCAGATTTGGCCCTTTTGCTGTTTATGCACCCATATTGACTAACCATGACCTTGCAGTTTGCATCATCAGAGTGAAAGTCGCACTAAGTACTAAAGGTCGGTGTGGAGCTATTTATAGTCGTCTATGTCAACCGCTCGGAGCGACGTAACGCTGATTGGTCGTTCAAGTTCTTTAGATCGTGTATCACAGAAGTTCACATTTTACTAAGCTTAAAACCATCACCCATCATACATTTAGAAATAGTACCTTTTTAGTACGTTTTTTCTTTCTTTCTTCTTTCTCCAATTATGTCTTCTTCTTCCATATAATACTCCATCCACTTTTGAAAAATGGCAACGGTTGGTATTTTCTTCGCAGTAGTTTTTGGGATTGCTGGCCAAAACAAACATTTTCGAAAAGGAAAAGGTACTTTGCTGCTATCAAAAGTTGTAAATACAAAATCTTTTCGGCGGGCAACAAGCCGCGACTTCGTCTTGGCTTGTACTTGCCTACCTCAAATGTTAATAGGGCCTTACATTCCTTGTTACTTAAATAGCTATAAATTGTAGTACGAAAAATGAATGTTACATATCTTGACACATAAACGTATGTAAAGTCGAGGCCGCTCTGGGAAGGCAGTTTTGCAAAGTGCTCGGTATTTAAAACTACACTTGCGTTAACAAACGTTCCCGTCCGTTGAAAGAAGACAACTGGTTTTACGCTGGTCTTAGCAAGGAATTTATACAAGTCAGCTCTAAGCAAGCTAGATACAAAACGAAAAGCGGATTATCTTTTGTTACGTACAATTGCTTTAAGATTGGGTAGAAATAAATTAGAGTTCCTCAAACTTTAGAAATCCATACCTACCTCATAAGCATTTTGTTGTTTGTTTAATTAATTTAATTATACATATTGTAGTACTAAAATTAGTTTTAATACGAAACGCATGAAATTTCAAACTATAAAAATTCCAAAGAGACATTCTAGTAACAAATTATAAGCTAGTTTTCTTACACTTTCAACATTTTCATCCTGCCAGTTTCTACAATTTTTCCCTTTGGATAAAATCCATGTTTCGTTCAAGAAGACTTATTGTTTTTTTAAATCCACATTTTGTTTATATTTTTTTAAACCTCACTCGCTGCTGCACAATTCTAGTTTGCGCACATAAATATCTATGATTACAGTCTTTCTTATACTTAAAATTGATAGTTTTTAAAAGTTTTGAAAAGGTCACTCTACTTCCGATATGCACAATTTCTTTTTGTTTTAATTCATCCATGAGGGTGTACAATGTCACTGGTTTTATATGGCGATACATATCGTATATAGCATCCCGGATTTCCATCTTCTGTCCTTCTGACAAATCTTTCCTTTTTGGTTTTAAAGGTTTAATACATTTACCAACGGTTGTAAGATTTTCATTTCTTTTTTGGCAATTCGATCAACGTACAGCGTAGTCTATGTCTAGCGCTTCGGCAACTCTTTCTCTCACGGCACTTAGTGGCAGCAAAGATTCCCCTGTTTACTTTTCTGCTTCAAAGTAACTTAACAGTTTTAACACTAATCAGTTTTGAGATTGAGAACTCAAAACAAACCGTTTTTTATCAACACACGCCATAGCAGTAAAACTCACTTAAGGTAAATTCCAAAATTCGGCCTCTTTGGTGATGCTTTACAAACGAACTGATAATGGTGTTTATAATCGACTTCCTTATATGTATATTTGAACACGTTTAAAACTATTCAATGTTAATGCATTACATTCAGGTAATGATAGAATTACAAGAATAACAAAAGTAATTACCTACTTACTATTAACGACTTTAGATGTTAAATAACTTGAAAAGTAAATTTAATTGATAGTTTCCGTTGATCGTTTATTTATGGGTTTCATTAATGTATAGAGAATCGTCATAGCCCTCTCTAAAGAAGGCCGTGTTCCTTGAAATATGGCAACAGCGCGCAGACGGCCGACGACTAAACAGCTGATTCGTGTGCGGTGTGCAATTCTACGTTGTGGATCTACTTTCTGTGTGTTGTATTCATTAATACAAAGATTATTGCTTTGTTTATTTGATACTAGCGAGATGCCCGTTCTTCGTACGAACTGCAAACGTTTGTTTTTCCTAAATCTTAAATTCATTTTAGAGTTCCCTCTCGCTGCTGCACATAATACGCTAAACCAACAAATGCCGCAAAACGATTTTGTAGGTAAAAGAGAAATTATATTCTATAGAAAAAACTTCTCTAGCACTCTTTTATGCTTCACGTACCCTCTGGAAATGTGTATGTAATTGTTGTACCCTTGTATAGATTTGATAAAACTATGGTTGAAGTATAACGATGAGAATAACATTTTAAAATGTTTGTACAAACTAAATGATGAATTCCTAAATATAACAAGGGGATGGAATTTCGGAAATCCTCCCATTTTACTCGAAACGGGACTCACAGCGAAAAATTTAACCCTTTATACAATTCTACGTTTACTCCATTTTTACCGCCTTGAAATTTAAAAGAAAAACCTTTAAATAACTTTTTAAACATTTTAAAAAGACATCTAGGTACATGCCAAAAATAATGTTTATCTACTAGCAACATGATATTGTACATTTTCGTCATAGAAACAAAATATGAAAAGCTACTCCTAACTCCCAAGGGACTTGTCAAATTATTTCTCCCTCAAACTCGTGGTAACCATGCAACTACAATTAACGTCTTAGCAACCATACAATGACGCAATCCTTGATGTTACTTACATATTTTAATTTTAAATGTCATTATGACATTTTGAAATTTCATACTATTCTCAATAATACGCTAGTAGATAAAATATTGTATGCACCACGGGAGATATTCATGTTCTTTACCTTCGGTTGACTTACAGACCTCGGGCCAGAGCCCTCGGTTTGTAACACATGTCAACCTCGGGGAAAAAACATATTCATATCTTCCTTAATGCATAAATATCTATTTAACTCAACAAACACAGAAGATACGAAGGGTTCTATAATTCACCCTTAATCCAGATTCACACCTTTAGGGGCTGATTAGGGCAAAATCTTGAAATACGTTTCTAGGCATTTGCATCGACAATCTTTGCAAGTAAACGCCAAGACGATATCTCATCGGACCTAAGAGATATTGGAATGTACATACAAATAACGGGGGTTAATTATAACATTACAGTAAAAGAAGTTCTAGACGCCGAAAAACAGTTACGATCTAAAAGCCTTCTTTCCATACAATCTTTTCACTATGGAAATGTATCTTTATGTATAAATCAAATTGAAAAAAATCTTTGCTTTCCGGGGTTCCTGAGCTTAATCAAGAATATCATAAATGATGTCGCATTTTCAGAAACTTCAAATAATAAAAGTGACTTTAAAGTTGATCAATTGGCTATGATTTATGTTTGCTCGTTTTCTGTTTTTAAGGTATCAAAACAAATTAATTGCATTGATTGTTAAATTTAATTACGAATAGTAAAAACTGTTGTGATGACTATTTTCGACAATTAGACAGAGAAAGTTTATGGTATGGTATGGAAAGTACCATCAAATTTTGGCTTAGCTGTACGCATCATTGTTATAAGTATCTATAATAGAAGCTTTAGTTTCAGAACAACTTGAGTCCCTGATTTTGAAATCTGAAATTAAGCAAAAAGCTATTTTGTGTAGCTTAAGTTTTTCAGCAATTTCTGCTAATAAGGACGCAAACAGTGTTGTGCAAGATTATTGTATCTGTGGTAATTTCAATTCGGTATTCGTTCAACGTATGTATGATGTCTACCATAGCAAACATTCTTTTAAATAATTACTTAAAAGTAAGATCGTACAAATTGTCACAAAAAAAGGATCAACCTCTAAATGAAATAAAAGAAAACTGGATATTTTGTCGTAGGAATTATTTTATCTTTATTGATTTAAACGTGTTTTGTATACTAACTATCTAATAAAACTGTTTGTGGTTATGTTTTATTTGTTTTGTGGTGCTGTCACCCATTCTTAAATCAATATCTCTATCATATTCAATAAATTCCTTTGTCCACGTTCATCGATTCATCGGCCGTCGGCTTTCAGGCGATGCTCTGTTGCCATATTGTGCGGCCACGGCCTTCTTTAGAGAGGGCTATGGAATCGTCTATTAATGACCCTTATTAATGAATGCTTTTTTATTAATAAACGATTTTTAAAAATCTGTACAATGCCACCAAAATCAACAGTGCCAACCTAAGAAAAAAAATTCACAACCATTTATGATCACCCGGTACCATTAATGTCAACACTTTAAGTGTAAAATTCTTTTCATGAAATAAAATTAGATTTTCTTCAAATTAATAATATACGATCAACGGAAAAATATTGTAACTCTTATGTTAATCGACGATTAATAATCTCTAGAATTAAATGTCTCGATTATTAATCGCTCCCATTAACATGCTTGTTTGTTAAATAACTATTAATACCATCGTTTCAAATATTACATTTCTAGTGGACATTTATTAGTAAACTTCAAATTTCTTGGTATTTATTTCCTAATTTAGCTAGAAATGCTTTTCATAAGCAAACCCAAAGCAATTGAATATTTTAAATAATTAGAACGTATACAGTGTAATCCATTAAGTGTGCAACAAATGGGACATTTTTTTATTAGTTGTACAATCGAAATTTAAATACGGCCACAAGTTAGTGCATGTTCGATAACCATATCAGATGGCCTTAGAATGGCTGCAAGTCAAACAATATACAGGGCAGGACAAAAATATAAAATTCGTTCAAGAATAAAGTTACCTTACTTCAAAACATATTGCAAAATGTTATTGAGAAAAGTTGTTTAGAATCAAAAGTTATGCTCAAATACAAAGTCACGGCCTCCTATTCGAATTTTGATTCTTTTTTGTTAAATTTTGCATTATCCCCATATGATACATATTTTTATTATTCTGATTTTATTAAGAGTTTCTTCATATGTAAATTATTATTAATAAATCATTTGCCTTGTTAAAAAGCATATTTGCGAAATTCTAAAGTTCTGTTAAACATCGTTGCAACAAACATGAAGTGGACGCTTACCTAAAAAAATATTAATCCAAGTAAATTTTACAAATACGCTTCAAGTTGCTAAAAGTTATTTAAAAGTGATGTGGTTGTGGCTACTTTAAATACATATGAAATCAGAATAATAAAAATATGTATCATACGGGGGTAATACAAAATTTTCCAAAAAAGAATCAACATTCGAATAGGAGGCCGTGACTTTGTATTTGAGCATAACTTTTGATTCTAAACAACTTTTTTCAATAAAATTTTGCTATATTTTTTGAAATAAGGTAACTTTATTCTTGAACGAATTTCATATTTTTTGTCCTACCCTGTATGCTGTTTGACTTGAAGCCATTCTAAGGGCATCTGATATGGTTATCAAACATGCACTAACTTTTGGCGGTATTTAAATTTCGATTGTACAACTAATAAAAAAATGTCCCATTTGTTGCACACTTAATGGACCACACTGTATAGGGCATTCAGTAAACACAAATACATTTAAATTTTTTTAAGTTGGCATGTGCATATAACTTTTGTGCTAGGGATTCTTTATTTTGTTTTGTAAAAGTTTCCACACCTGTTTACAGCAGATTTGAATTTAAAAATGACAATCAATATATCTCATTGTCACTGTCAAAGTAGATATTTTTCTACAAATTCCCACCTAAAGTTATATAAAATGTAATAAAAATACATATTAATAAACGTTATGTCAATAGTATTCAACATAGTATCTGTGTAATATCCTTAAAAGTAGTTATTTATAACATTTATGACAGATGGGAAGTAAACGTCACAACCGTGACCTATTGGTTTTAGTAACATTTTGGAAGTACATTCCTAGACAAAGATGAAGTACACTCATGAAATTTTGGAAATCAAAGGCCACTTTGTGTTTTTATGTTTACTGAACCGAGTATAGGGCCGTTTACAGAAAAAAGTTAACAGCGATGTTACTTAACGCAACGTCCGAATAAACAACATTGCATTCATTTCAACGTTAGTTCTCATTTGTTTCGTAGTTTGTCAGGCCATTTTACATTTCTCAGTAATTTAATCAGCTACACAAACGTTTAACACAGTTTTGGTACGTAAGTGGGGAGTTCGCCTGTATTTCGAGCCCATTTTATGCATAGTTCGTCGCATAATACTGCAATTATTAGTATCAAGTATAGCCATTCCTAACTTTGTACACCCCTTTCACCATTGTTTCTAATTTGTATTCTTTGTGCACCCTTTCATCAGTGTTTCACACAGCTGCGTGCCCCATCAGTCGTAAGAACGTTGATCTTCAGGTTATTTAAAATTCAGCCCGTGAGTACAACAAGGATAGCCTCTGTTATTTTCTCTGGCGAGCGGTGACGCGTTCGGCGATTCTGACGTGCCCTACGCCGTGATTAGCCGGAGCGGATCTCGCGAGGCGTCAACTGTGCTCACGAGCGGGGTTTTTCTTACAGTTGCGAGGCAGACGCTGCTTGGTTAAGTTGATGCGTGCTCGTGCCGTGGTAGTAGACTTTGCGAGTCGTTGTGGGATTCAGTACATATGTAAGCTCGTCAAAGCCTTTGTCCGCCGTCGTCTGTAAGACGGGATTCCTTTCCTGAAGTTACCCTTTTCAGTAACTACGCTAGTATCTGTATAATGGCCAAGGGAGCCTGTTCACAGTTCACTCTTTGAAAGAAGACTCTGGAGGATTTCGTAGCCTTTCGGTTTTGTCACACACACAGGTGCGAATCGACATATCGACACTGCTTCTAATGCCATCGCCGACTGCAGGCCGACCTCGCTAATAAGGTAAAATTGTGCAATCAACTATTTCGCCCGCATGTTTATGTGAATTAACCCTTTGAGTTTACGCTCGACTCATAATTGGTGCAGAGTACACTCTGAATAAAATTTAACTCTGTCTTTTAACATTCTGTGCTGCCAGACAGCTTTGTTTCTGTAAATTAGTCATTCAAGTTTGCGTTCGACACATTACTAATGCAGAGTACACTCTGACTAAAATCTAACGTTGTGTTCTAACCTTCTGTGCTGCCAGACAGTTTTGTTTCTGTAAATTAGTCATTCAAGTTTGCGTTCGACCAATGCAGAGTACACTCCGAATAAAATCTAACGCTGTGTTTTAACATTCTGTGCTGCAAGATAACTGTGTTTTGTAAATTAGCCTTTCAAGGCTATGTTTGTCATATAATTAATGTAGAGTACATTTAAGTACAATATTTCACTTTCGTGTTCTAGCATTCCGTGCTACAAGGCAGCTTGGTTTTGTAAATTAACCCTTTTTAAGTTTGCGCTTGACCCTTAAATAACGCACGGTACACTTTGGCACAAATGTAGGGATTGCTATTCTTACTGTAAGTTAGGGCGTTCTGGTGACTCGAACTCAAGTTCAGGTTTTACACTCGCGCGTTACGCCTTTCAAAGCCTAAGCCGACTTTTAACCTTATTCGGCCTGGATTTGTTGTTCGGCTCAGCTATGCGCCGCAACCTTTAGTTACAGCTCTTTCCAGCTGGGCGTACCCTATAAGCCATTCTTACAAGCCGGCATACGTGCCGAATATACATGTATTTTTGTATGATGTTTGGTAGGTCACTCGGAGTGGCCCAATAGATGTATTAACCGTATCGTCTTATTCTTTTTCTTTTTGTGTCTTGTGCATGTTTGTTTAGAGGGTGACTGTGTCACTGTGTTCGACCATTGTAAGGTGAGGCCCGGACGTGTCAGATGAGCATTCCAGGTAGGTCGTTGTGTCTGTCGCTGCACTGTGGCTTCCATAAATAATTATTTGAGTATTTTTCGCCCCGTTCGACTCTCAAGGTCCAGTTGAACGTGGGTACCCGGATTTGGATATTGTAATGTATTGCACCCCTTGAGTTAGGGGCTGCAACCCTTAAGCGGTCTTAGGGGTAGTTTTCCCTCTTAGACCAACTAATTTCGCTTCTACGGATGATAACTCGGTTGCTGACGACTGACCTTAATTTAGGGGTTGTAAGGCCTACTTTCAATAAAATAAAACGCCCAAGAATAATATAACACTATATTGAAAAACAAGTATCAATTCTGCCCAATTACACTGGTATTTCACCCAACGGCTCTATGCTTAATTAGTTATAGTTTCATAAATAGGATTGATCAAAATTATGCCTAATTTTTATGACATCAATTTACTTTGGAAGGAAAGAATAAATCTAGCGGCAGCCCTTCGAGTTGGTTAATAAATAACAATAATTAAGTCTGACCTGTTTCTCCTGCGTTGGCTACTTCCCCTCGATTTGATTATTATTTAGCTTAAAAGGCGCGACCGTGTTTAGCTATGATAATTTAAATTGAGTTCGGCTGAAATGGATGGGAGTCCCGGGTCCCCTAGAATATCTGGATTTTCTTAATGTTGGGCACTACACAACACTTAAAGTTTAGATCAAAAAGTTGCATTTAGGACTTAGTTAAAAGTTTCACCGAAAAATGTTATCGACGGGTTAATTAATTACACGAGACCGGGACGCGAACTGACTTTGCCGTGCCCCGTGGGCTCTCCAAGAAAACTCTTTTTGGCCCCCTTCGTTTTGAAAAGCTTCCCGAGCGGACCGTTCGTTTCCCTCAATTGCAATTTTGACTTATCCATCGAGCGGTCTGGGGTTGCGAATTCAGCGTATCCCACGCGGGCTTGCAAGTGTCAAATCGGCATTCTTTATTCTCAGAAATCTTTTAGCTTTATGAGCACCGGATGTAATTCAACCGCTTTTTCTGATTACGACCATGTAGCTTTCCGTTCTTGGCAAATAAACTTTCGCGTTCGCTATAAATGTAATTGATGCAGGGGCGGCTTTGATTTATTCTTTCTTCTGACAACTTAAAATTTATAAGGTTTTTAATTATAAACGCAATTTCTTACGGGTTGTTACACTACTCCCCGTTTTTTAAAAGTAGGCATGTCCTTATGGACATGTCTGCTTTTCTTAACAAAACCCTTGACTTGTAAGTGAAATTAACTATTAATGCTGGTTATATTGACTCATTTTCCTTACTTTATTGCCCTAAAGTGTCTTTATGCTTCATACAGTGTTTTTGCGCTCACTTGTTTTTATTGCTCTGCTCTGTGCCGCTGTCGACTTCGCACTACACTCATTTTTAATATAATTTGTCCACTGATTCTGTTTTAATAAATACTCTGCTTTTGAAACACTCCCGCACTTCGAGTTTTACTGCTATGTTGACGTGGGGTGTCATCCTTCGGCTGTAGGCTGCTGTTTTTCGGCTCGGTCTTCTTCCTTCCGATAATTTGTTTACTTCCTCCTTTACATTATCCTATTTTTCTATCCTTTTCATTCGTGTTATCGGCTTTATAAATTTTTATTTTATTATTCGCACCTCTTCTTTGTATTCATTTCGGGCTTCATTATTAATATTTATTATTTATTTCTATTAATTATTATTGTATTATTCGTCTATCTTCTTCATCATATTAATTTGTGATTTTATTATTACTTAATTATTATTTATTCGTGGTTGTGTTTGGAATTTATTTCCAATGGTGAAGGAAGAGGAAGGTGCAACAGAGGCTATTGTTGCAGGTTTGGTGGCCTCCAAGTAAGGGATAATTTAGGGTTGGAGTGGAGTGAAACCCATGTCGTTATTCCTCTCGTTTGAGGTCTTTTCTTCTTCCTTCTCTGTGGCGACCGACTCGCAGTCATGTGGAGCAAATTTTCCACCAGGTCGATAAATTTAATAACCGAAGCATTAGCAGGGCGTTTTCTATAAGGGACCGTAGAGTCCGTAGAAACGCGCATTTGCTAGGGAGAGTCCCTAGATGGGGTGGTGAGAGGGGCTGAGGCTCTCAACCACCTAATGGTTTGATTATATACTTTAACAAGTGTAATTGTACTTGATGTTTTACAACCATTTTCGTCGGAGAGAGGGGCGTAGTCTCCCAACCGCCGCAATGATTCAAATGTATGATTTAATTTAAGTATTAAAATTTAATTTGACGTTTTGTTGACGTCTTCGTCGGTGAGAGGGGCTCAGTCTCCCAACCGCCGAAATGATTAAAATTGTTTCTATTTGTTAATGGACAAGGTCCAGGTATGCAGCGATACCAAGTACCTTACACACCGACTGCTTTGGTCATGTGGACGAGGTCCTGTGTAGAAAAATGTATTTAATTATATATTTAAAAAGAATTTTGACGTTTTATTACGTCTTCGACGGTGAGAGCGGCTCAGTCTTTCAACCACCGATAAAATTAAAAATTTATTATTAAAGTTATATTATTAAAATTGTATTTGACGCTGTATTACGTCTCCGTCGGTGAGAGGGGCTCAGTCTCTCAACCGCCGATAAAATTAAAATTTTATTATTAAAATTATAACATTAAAAAAGGGAAAGGAAAGGTGGCGAGAGGGGCCCAGCCTTTCAGCCACCCATCCGTAATAACATTGAACATGTATAATTTATTTTTGTTGGGAGGATATGTGGCGAGAGGAGCCCAGCCTCTCAGACACTCATCCGTATTGCGTTGCAACTTTTCCCGAATAAATTCCGAGGATTGCAGACCTGCAAGCATGGTCCCCACGGGAGAACGCAGTACCTTGATGTTTTCGGCGACTTTTCCTGAAGAAATTCAGAGTCGAGCAGCCAAATTCCTCGACTTCCCTGAGTCTATGTAAGAAATCAGTGATAGTCCAGCCTTTGTTAAGCATGAGAAAAATTCGGAGCTGGAAAAGCTAAAAAAACCGCCGTTTTGTCGCCTCTTACGACAAGCCCGTAGGCTGTGAAGATATTCTTGACACCATCGAAAAGGTGACACAGGCGAAGCAATTCTTCGTGACTGGGGCTTGAAAAATGGAAAACGACTTCCAAACCACTAGCACTCATGGCGATCGACTGCAGTGTGAGTAAAAGGGGAATCTTTAAGTTCGTCGGACTGTGTTGGGGGGGTATTGATAAATATGTACACCGCATTGGACGTACAGGTCGTTTGGGGTATTGGGGCCCCTAAAAATTTTAGAGCCTTCGATTGTTGTACTTAATTATAATTGAATATTTGTAGATATTTATATATCTGGATAATTTATTTTTTTTTCTGCTAATGTTTCTCCATTCATCTTATTTATTATTGCATATTTATTTTTCTCTACTTTTTGGTGCTGTGTTAGGCTGATTCCACTGTATACATTTGAATATTTGGATATGCAGAGTTTATTGACGAAGTTGACTGAGCCAGTTGTGTCGATGGGAGTATGTTCGTAGCCTGTGGTTTTTCTGGTGCTGATGGTTTTTCTTCCTTCTTCTTGCTGCGTTGTCCCTCGATGTCCTGATCTTCTGTGTTGTTTTGTTTTTTCAAGTTATGGTTATGTACCAACCATACTGTTAGTGTGTTCCATACACTTGCTAGTAAGGCTAAGCCGCAACCCAATGTTTTGTATATGGCGAGTCCATTTAATACGACTCCTAAAATGTATTTAATGGTTTTTATGATTACGTAGAATCCAATTAAACCGCTCATAAATATTCCTAATTCTGTAAACCAACCCCATATGAATTTAATTGTATTTTTCGCTAACTTTTTGAACTCCTTTTCGTCGAACATTTGTGTGAATGAATATCCTTGGTTGTCCTTGGGGATCCCGGCTATTTTTAATGAAATTGCATTTTGAACCGCTCTTCTTTCTTGGGAAAATAGAAGTGTTCTTTGGATTTTTGAGATTTCTTCTTTGGTATATATTCCGCTTATTCCTAAAGGTTGGATGGGTTTGAATTTTAATCGTTCTTCTTCTTCAATTCCTAGTAATGTAGGTGCATCTGCTTCTAAAGGTTGAGGTAGTAGTCTAATCCATCTACCCTCTATAAAATAAAGTGCTGGTGTCGCTGGATTGCATTCGATTTGTTCTGCAAAATTTTGGATTAAATGTGTTATTGGAGCCATGAATTTTGATTCGTTGTTGAATTTGATGGGTAGTTCCTGGTAACATTGATCTGTTCTTCGGATTTCCACTTTCCTAGGGGTGCATTGCATAATATATAAGGTTTTTTCTAAACTATTCCTATGTATCCCATTTGGTTCTTTATAATGGAACTTAATGCGTTTGGTGATAGTGGTGCCATTAGTAGTCGGTTTTTCAAGATTTTCCTATGTGTTAGGCACCTTCGATGAACTGTGTTTACATACAGGGTGCTGATTGTTCTTTTGTAAGCCTGCTCAATGTATAATAATTTACTGTTAATATAATTAAACAGGTCGGTATTTTGTGGTGTTAGCTCCATTGTAGCCTTGGTGTGGTTGGGTTCCCCCCTTATGACCATTAAACGAGGGTGTTCTGTCTGCCAAATTTTTGTTTCGCTTAGAGTAGTTGTTTTGATTAGTGATAAGGCGAAAATTTTGTCGTCTTCTTCGATTACAAGGATTTCCCCTGTTTGCTTATTGATTTGTGAAATAATTTTTGCTGACCCCTGGTATATTAGGGTAAGCCCTCTATCACACGCTGTTTCTTGTAGCCAGTCCCAAACTGTTTCTCCGTACGTGGAATCTATACAATAGCTTCTTAAGTATTCGCATGTTAGTCCTGAGTTTAAGCTGATTTCGTTTTCTTCTAATTTAACTGTGGCGAAATATTCCTTTGTATTTATTTTTAATGCGGTGGTTACTATTACTTTCGACCACGAATGACCGTCTTCGTTGTATGATCCTCCTTCGCATTTGGCGTCGTCGGTCACTTGACCTACTATTGTTAAGCTTGCGGTTGTGGTTCCATTTATTAAAATTTTCCCTATTAATTGGTTATAAATTCTTAGGGTTTGGTATCTGTGAACATTTCTGCATTCTTCTTGTCGTAACGCCTTAATAAAGGTTGCTAAGCCTCCTGCTACTTCTGAAGAGTGGAATGCATCCCGCAATGTGATATGGTCCTGGTAACTTCTACTAAACAAGCGTAAACTTTTTGTTGTTTAAATTCGTTCCTTTGTATGACTTGTACTTCCGTTGATTGTTTCTTGTAGTCCTGCTGTGGGTTTGGGCAATCTGCTATGTCCTGAAGGGATATTGTTGGAATGTTGTTGTTGGGGTTGTCACAGTCGTACGCTATGATCGCGAGGTTGAACGCGCACCATTCACTCAGCATTAATATCACCCACGGTATGAGCATTTTCTTCATGTTAACCTACACGTAATGTAATTTGTATAAGTAATCGTTCTAATTACCTCTTTAAATCTTATAAGTTAAAATCAAATATTTGGTTTAACCAGTAACCTTGAAACTCTACTGAGAAACAAGTTGATAATCATTGAAAAATAAAATTTAAAAAATTATTCATATGTTATTATATTGACAATTTAACTGGTGTCATTGTCAACCAATGCCATTCTTCAATTTAAAAATAAACTACCAATCGAACGATTATTTTAGTGACAATAATTCGAGGAGCTTTATTTCAGCGACAATTTTTTTGTGTAACATTTATTGTAGTGACAATATTTCGAGAAGCTTTATTTCAGCGATAATTTTTTCTGTAACTATTTTTTAATGAAAAGTTAAATTGTCAAGACGAATAGGACTCTAGGTCGAAATATTGCAGACAATTTTTGCTCTTCAGATTGTCTCGTTTCTGTTGCTTTAGAAAATAACGACTCGTGCAAGCACTCGTCGTTATTTTCGTCGCCGCAGAAACTCGTATCTGAATCGCAAAAATTATTGTCGGCAATATTTTGACCTCTCGTTTATTATTACTGAAAATTAAAATTGGTTTCTATTTGCCTAAGCAACAGTTTATCTTTTTAGCTTCGCATTCATATTATTAGTGCAAAGAGATTAATTTGCAAAGATTATCACTTAATTATAAATTTCATAATTCTCAGTTAAAATCATATTTTTCATTTAAACCATTCTTGCTAAAACTCAAATGAGAAACAAAACAAGTTTTTAATCCTTGGAGAAAATTAAAATTTAATCGTATATCATTGTATTGAAAATTAAAATTATTTATATTTGATAAAATAAATATTTATCTTTTTAGCTTCGTCTGTTCGTTATTAGTAATTCAATAATTATATGTTTAAAATAATTTATATTGATTATAATTCCCATTATTCTATTTCCTTGTTATTCCTACTACGTTAGTAAGCTTTTTAAAATATTATTATTCCTACTTAATTTTAATTCCCATTATTTATTTTTCCTTACGTAACTGTACCCTGATATTTACTTTTAAAAATATTGTTAGTATTTGTTAATTGTTTTGGTACCGAATAAGAAAATTGTTTTAATCTCTTCGCATTGTGGTTTTTACTTAAGCTTGACCTTGAAAATTTACTGTGGACAGTGTTTATTTATTTTTATTCCTTCATTATTAAAAATCTGAAGTACTCACATCGTACTTTGTATTTATTTACCATATGCTTTTTCTTATTCGTTCCTGTTTTTGGATGTCTATTGGTCGCCTTTTACGACCCGCTAGACTCCTAAGCGGTGGAAATATTCTAAACCCTGTTTTCCACACAGGGAATACAATTTCTGGTGACTTTTAGTCTTTAACGGTCGGATCTCTTACGGATCCTGGATGACTGACGTAGTCCGCCTTGATTGACAGATCCTAAATTTTCCCAATCGTCGATGTCTTGTTGATTTTGAGAAACTAGATTTCTGGTTTGTCGATTTACGTCTAATCTCCAGTTTCTCTTCTTCCTTTCTTTATCTAACCTATTTTGTATTTCCCTACACTGGTCTAACCCTTGTAATAATCTTAAGCTCACGTTTTTAGGTGTAGAATTGTCGAAATTTTCTTCGTCGCTACTTACCTCTGATTCGCTTATCTCCCAGTCGTTTAACGGATTATTAATTTCCTCGTCCGGGGAAAATTGTACGGAATTTGGTCGAATTTCTAAAATTTTATCTGCGTTAAAGCCTTTGCATAACTTTAACCTATTAGCGTGCACCACTTGTTCTTTATTTTTATATAATTCTTTAATTTTGAAAGTTACTGGGCCTTTTTGGTCTATAATTCGAAAAGGTCCTATCCAAGGTTTCATTAACTTTTTTGATAATCCTATTTTTGACGTAGGATCGTATAAATACACCAAATCTCCTATTTGTAATTTAACTTCTTTTGTTTTCTTATTATATTGAACTTCCCTTTGTTTTGTTGCTTTCATTAAATTTTCTTTTACTAAGTTAAAGGTAACATTTAATTTTGTCATTAATTCTGACACATAATTTTCGTCCGCATTGTATTTAACTAATTGTGGTTTTAAAATATCATCCATTGGGAATTCAGGGTCTCGGCCATGTATTAAAAAGTATGGCGAGAAGCCTGTGGATGAATGAGTCCAAAATTGTGTGCCATTTGAAAATATGGGATCCATTCGTCCCAATCTTGTTGACCTTTTTGATTAATGTGCATAGCCAAAAAGTCTTTTAAAACTCGATGTATGCGTTCAATGGCGCCATTACTAGCCGCATGATACGCTGTTGTTTGTGAATGATTTATTCCTAAAAATTTTAGAAGTTCTTTCATTACTAGTGATAAAAAGTTTGTGCCTCTATCTGAAATTAATTTTTGCATTGTGCCGTGACGTGCTATTACTTTAGTGAATAGGGCTTTCGCTACTGTGGTAGCTTTTTGATCCTGAATCGGAATGATTTCAATATATTTAAAAAAGTGATCTATAAACGTTAGTAAATATTTGTTTCCATTGAATGAACTGACAAAAGGACCTGCAATGTCCATAGAACAACGTTCAAATGGTTTTGAAATTTCGCCAAAATTTTGGATAGGTGCGGGTTTTAGATGTGGTGATGTTTTTCTTTGATTACAGATGTGGCACTTGCTCACGTAATCAATAATTTGTTGATTCATATTTGGCCAAAAACATCTGGTTTTAATATTCGAAATTGTTTTTTGTTGACTTTGGTGACCAAAAATGGGTAAATCGTGAAAATCATGAATAACGTTTCTTATAAATGATTTTGGAATTACTAAACAATCCGTATTTCCCATACTTTTATACAATAACCCTTCGATGTCTATGTAAAAATTTGAATTTTCGGCATCGTTATTGATTTGCTCCCTGACCATTTGGCAAAAAGTGTCATTTTCTTGTTCCTTTTTAATTAGTTCTCTATCCCAAACTGGAGTTAATTCTGATTCCGTTGGATTGATTATATTTACTGTAATGTTATTTGGGTTTAGTTTATAAATTATGACTGTGATTGGCGTATAATAAAAAATGTATTTGATCATTTCGTATACCATTTCCCATTTTAATTTGTCGAGTCCACATGCTATTTGTGGCATAGCTAAAAATTTATCACCATTTTCAATTACGCAATTTCTTAAATTTATTAGAGTGTCCCATAGCGTTTTATACGTTGGCTTCGTGAAATGCTGAGATTTTGTGACCATGTAATAAATGTTTCTTTCTGGTAGTTTTAACGTTGCGACTTCACCTATTAATTTATTTTGATTCTGCAGTTCAGTAATTGATCCATAAATATTTTTGAATTCTAAAGCAATGCCTTTGCTCATTTCCCAATTTGGAGATACGCAGTGTGCTAATGTTCCGGACAAGTGAATAGGGTCCCTTCTTTTTCCGTGACATTTTCACATAATATTTTATAGTTTTTGTTTAATTCCAAAAATTCTTCAAACGTTAAAATGCATTGACTTTGCTCATTATGTTTTACATCAATACAATTTTCTTCATAAACTCTACTTAATGCGTCTGCATTTCCGTGTTGCTTACCTGGCCTATGCATAATTTCAAAATTATATTCGCCTAATAGTAAGGACCACCTAGCTAATCTCGAATTTTGATGGTTTGCCGTTAAAAGCAATTTCAAGGGTCTATGATCCATAATTAAAGTGAATTTCTACCATATAAGTAGCATCGAAATTGTTTTATTCCAAAAATTGCTGCAAGCAGTTCTTTTTCTGAAACTGTATAATTTTTTTCTGCTTTATTGAATGATTTACTCGCAAAAGCTATCGGTTTTTCGAAACCATCGTGATCTTGACTTAAAATTGCTCCCATGCCTGAATTACTGGCATCGGTTGCTAAAATAAAAGGTTTTGAAAAATCTGGATAAGCTAAGATACTGTCTGAAGTGATTACATTTTTTAGTTTGTCAAAGGCTTCTAGTGCCTCTTTTCCTAATTGTAATTTTACATCCTTTTTCGTTAAATTAGTTAGTGGTGCTGAAATGTGAGCAAAATTTGGTATGAATTTTCTGTACCATCCTGCTAAACCTAAAAATTCTCTAATATTTTTAACTGATTTTGGTAATGGAAAGTTTTTAACTGCTTCAATTTTTTCTGGATCCGGTCTAATCCCTTTTTGCGTAATTATATGACCTAAGTATTTTACTTCGGTTGTCAAAAATTTACATTTATCTGGTTTTAGTTTTATATTGGCCTCACGTAACCTATCGAATACTACACTTAGTTTTTGTATGTGGTCTTCTACTCCTAGGGAATTATGTACCAAAATGTCGTCTAAATATACGCAGCAAGTGTTCCCTGTTAAACCTGCTAATGTGAACGAAATGAACCTTTGAAAGGTCATGGCAGAATTTGACAAGCCGAAAGGAAGTCGTAAAAATTCATAGTGGGAGTCAGGTGTTGAAAATCCTGTATATTGGATGCTATTTTCTTCCATTTCGATTTGGTGATAAGCTGAAGTTATATCAAAAACGCTAAATAAAGTTGAATTTGCCAAATAATCCGTAGCATCCTGTAGTAATGATAGTGGATATACGTCGTTCTTAGTTACAGCATTTAGGGCCCTATAGTCCACGCACATCCTTACTTTGTCTTCTCCATTGGGCTGTTTTTTTCACGATTAAAATGACTGCTGCACTCCATGGTGAGCTTGATGGCCTAATAATTTTTGCTTCTAACAACCTATCGATTTCTTTCCTTAATATTTCCCTTTGGTGAAATGGAACTTTGTACGGACGCTTTGCTATTGGTTGGTCGTTTTCCACGATTATTTTGTGTTTTACGTTGTGCGCTGTGGTTAGATTTACTCCGTCCGAGAAGATGTCGCTGTAGCGTTCTATTAATTCGCAGATTAATCCTTTTGGGTATTCGTCTAAGTGTTCTAAGTTGAAATCTTCCATAATCCAATCTTTTTGGTATTTCTGGATTGTTGTAACTAGATATTCCTTTGCACTTGCCTTCTTTTCTATTACGTTGAAATTTTCTTCCGCTTTTGCCACTGTAGTATTTTTCCTTAAAATGTCTTCCTTATTGTTTAGGTTGACCAGTTTTATTGTTAACCATTTCTTATTATTCGTTAGGGTTCTTGCTGCAAATACACCGTTTATTCCTGTAGGTGTAGGTTCTAGTAGAATTTGTTGCTTTTTAATATTTTTGAAATTCATATTTTTGGTTTCGCAATTTATTTCGGCACGGGAGGGTAGTATTAAATCTTCTACTAATTTTATTTCGTATTCCTTCGTGTTCTCCAATTTCTTGACTTCTGGGATTTCGTCTTCTTTGTTTTCTTCGTATAATTTTTGTTTCTTCGATACACAAGCTTTTTCACTTACCAAATTTGCGTGTTCCTTTTTATTACTTCCTTGGAATTCTTCTTTGTTTTTCGTTACCTTTGTACTTACTTATATTTAAATTGTTCCACTCTAGTTCGGATTGGCGTAAGATTGGTAACTCCCTGCCCCATACTTTTAGGGTGCAGTTGTAATAATTTATAACCGCTTTATTTTTAATTAGCCAATCGCGACCTAAAATTCCTGCTGTACTAACCCCAAATTCATCCCTGCATATTATAACTTTAAAATTTTGTGTTATTTCCCTTGGCCAAACCCCGAAATTTACATTTGAAGTTCCTAATGCCTTTACTGCAGGCCGTGAAATTCCTAGCAAATAAATGTCATCTTCTAAAATAATATTGCAATTATTAACAAATTTTTCTTTTAACATTGTTACTGCAGATCCATTGTCCAATAATAATGGAGTGTATATACCGTTTATTAGTAAATTTACTATGCAAGGTGTGTCTTGCGAATTTTCATGTCCTAAATGAGGGATGAAGTAGGTGTTGTTTGCATGAATTTTTTGTTTTACAATTTTGCCTGGCATCCGTTTTGGGGTTGCAAACGAAGCCCTGCCATGTTTAAATTACTTACTGTATTTATGTTATTTCGAGATCTTCCCTGGTATCGCCTATTAAAGTTTCCCTGGTAGCTGCTCGCATTAGCCGTCGCATTGTAATTTCTATTATTGTCCGCGCCATTCCCATTATATTTTGTTATATGTTGCCTACTGTTGTAATTTATTTATCCCTTCTTGTGTGTGCCTCTATAATGTTCAAAGTGATTTTGTTGCTGCGAGTTCCTTCCTGTGTTATTTCCCGTGTAATTGTTATAAGGGGGCCGCTGCCTCCCTGTCATTTGATTAGTTGTATTCACCCCGCTTTGCGGCTTATAAAAATTATGTTCCCTTGCATTGTTCAAGTTGGTTCGTCCGCCTAAGTTATTATTAAAATTATCTTGATACCTGTGAAAATTTTCCGACTTAACATTAGAATTTGCATTACTTTGCGCCTTGTAAAAATTTGGCTGGTTCCGCCCTGTGCTAAACCTGAAGTCGTTGTTTCTTGTTTGGTGATGTTGCCTAAACTTTCAATAACAATTTTGTGATATGTGATTATTACGACCGCAATTAAAACAAGTTCTGCTTTGTGTTGCGCGCATTGTAAAAACTGTGTTATTATTATATTTATTCATAAACATTTTGTCTGATAATTAATTTGAATGGCAAATTGTTCCGCTTTGTCCAAATCTACGTTCTCGGTTCGCATTAATAGCGGGCCCAGTTGTTTCAAAATGTTTTTGTGTACCCCTGTTCGAAATTGATTTAAAAGTTTTTCTTCCTTAAACCCGGCTTTTCATTGTCCGTCGCATGTTTTAAATCGTCTGTTAAAATCTCTGTGCCTAACGTTTTTAATCGCAACACATAATTAGCTATTGATTCATCGTATCTTTGAAAACATTTACCAAGTCGTATGAGGGCTTCGCCCGGTATTCTTGCTGGTGTAAACTTGCCTATTAGTTTTACTTTTAACTCATTATAACTCAAAGCGTCGAGGTCTTGATTGGTTCTGAAATAGCTGTAAGCATCCCCAGTTAACCTATATTTTAATATATTTAATTTTGTACTATCCGACCAATTGTCCAAAATGCCTCGTTGGTCTAATTTTTCAAAATATTGCCTAATATTGTTTTTTCCGCTAAAACTCTCCACTGTGGATGCAATCATACCCAGAGTTACAAAGGGTTGTAATGTTGCTTGACCTCCCGACGGCAGATCATTAGCTGTTGCGTGCGATACCATTTTATTTTAAATTATGACCTAAAATATTTGAAAATATAGCCTTTATACGCTAATTACTTTATGATTTGCAAAATTTTTAGCTAAGTGCTCACCGATTATTTAAGAATCCGTATACAGGGTGTCCCAGACTTCACTCCCCAGGCCTATAACTTCGTTATTTTTAAAAATAGCTATATTAAACTATATATATTCTTAAATGGGAGAAAATTGTCTATAAGACAGCCAAAGAAATTTTACGAAATCTGCATTTGTGTAACGGTAGCGATATTCAACTTTTTTTTCAAATGAGACGCTATACTTTTTCTCAATTTTTCTAATAATACTTTTTATTCTCTTTACAACCATGTAAACATATATGGGTGTTATATGAGAAAATTTTTGAGAAAAATATAATTCAAGGTTTAAGCATGGTTTGCCATGGAAATCACTGATTTTTGTAAATTATATCTAGTCGGCAATGAAAACAATAGCGTAGTTTAGACAAATATTAGTTTATGCATTTGTTTATTAACGCAAATCTGTCAATTTATGTTGTCAAGTTAATTTAAGCAATTATCATTCTGTTTGTTTTGATAATTATGAATTATTCTAATTCCGAAAAATGTGACATGATACTAATGTACGGTTTGTGTGGGCGTAATTCAAGAGAGGCAGCTAGAAGATACAGAGAGCAATATCCAGATAGACGGCATCCTGATCATAAGACGTTTAGAGGTTTGGAACATAATCTCCGAGAACATGGATCGTTTTCAGTAAACAGAAGAATACCGCTTAATGCGAACAGACGTGTTGCTGATGAAGAACATACAGTAGCTGTTCTTGGGTATATGGAAGTCAATCCTACATCTTCCTTAAGGCAAGTAGCCTCAGAATGTGGCATTTCGAAATCGTCAGTACAGCGCAGTTTAAAACAAAACAGGTACAGACCATACAAATGTATTCGCGTACATAAACTTTACCCTGAAGATCCGGACAGGAGACTTACGTTTATTGCTTGGATCCTTGTGCAGTGTACTCAACAACATAATTTCTTGAGACAAATATTGTGGTCTGATGAAAGTCGATTCCATAATAATGAATTGGTTTCGACACAAAATACTAGATACTGGTGCACGGAACAGCCACGCTGGCTGAGAGAAAGGAATAATCAACGTGTTTTCGGAATTAATGTCTGGTGTGGGATACTTGATGGTTATCTAGTAGGACCGTATTTTTACGAAGGAACTTTAACTGGCAATCGCTACTTGCACTTTCTGGACAACGTATTGCCGGAGCTAATGGAAGATGTACCTCTTCGTACAAGACTGAACATGTTTTATCAACATGATGGTGCTCCAGCACATAACAGCGCTATTGTACGGAATTACTTAGATGCTAATTTTCCACAGCAGTGGATGGGAACATACGGTCCAGTAGAATGGCCAGCTCGTTCTCCTGACCTCACACCCTTGAACTTTTTCCTGTGGGGCAATTTAAAGGAACGCGTTTATAAATTGCCTCTCTTAAATGTGGATTATTTAAAAAACCGAATAAGAGCAGAATGTGCAAACATTACCAGAGAAACTTTATTGGAAACGACAACCAGACATCTTCTGCATCGTTTAGAGCTTTGCTCAAATAACAACGAAGGCAATTTTGAACAATTTTTGTAGTTATGTATAACTAATTAGTTGTTGCATTAAGTTAATTAATGTTATATGAACATAAATAATATTTTTTTAAATTACGCTATTGTTTTCATCGCCAACTAGATAAAATTTACAAAAAAACAGTGAGTTCTATGGCAATTCATTCTTAAACCTTGAATTGTCTTTTTCTCAAAAATTTTCTGATGTAACACCCATATATGTTTACATGGTTGTAAAGAGAATAAAAAGTATTATTAGAGAAATTGAGAAAAAGTATAGCGTCTCATTTGAAAAAAAAAGTTGAATATCGCTACCGTTACACAAGTGCAGATTTCGTAATATTTCTTTAGCTGTCTTATAGACAATTTGCTCCCATTTAAGAATATACATAGTTTAATACAGCTATTTTTAAAAATAACAAAGTTATAGGCCTGGGAAGTGAAGTCTGGGACACCCTGTATATGCACTTATGTGTGAAATTTTTCCAATACTATAAATTGTGAACTTATTTTTCGGTTAAACGAGTACAATAATTGCCTTTATGACTCACTACGTTATTACTTTGTACTTGTCCTGATAATAATAATTTTTACAAGTTTTTGTTTGATTTTATTTATGCGACGCCTATGTGTGCCGCCCTTGGCAAAGTTTTAAAACGATCTTTAGTGCCAAAATGATGCAGGAATTGTATTTATTATGACTGTTATCCCTAATTGTTGCAGGTTATTATCAGAAAAATTGTTTAAAATTGTTTTATTTGCCTACCAATTTTTAGCCCCTTTGTACCGCTTTCACAGTGTCGGGGGTAGAATTTAGTGCTAAGTTTAGAGCGTTCGAATTGTTTTAATTAATAGTAACACCGTTGACATTTCATAATTATTGTTTTTGTCTTATTATACACAGAAACCTACCAAAATTTGTTGCGCCTAGAGGACAAACGTAGAAAAAACACAAAATCGCACAAAAATAAAATTATTTACATTTCCTAAAAGCGTAAAAATTGTTAAAAGCACATATTAATTTGAGGGCATTCGCTGTAATCCTTCCAGAATATAATTCCCTTTAAATGAATACTTAATACTTTATGGAGGTTGTAGATTTAATTTACCAAGCTATGATTGTTTGGCTGCCAAATTTTTGCAACCTATGATTACCCTGCGTATTACCAACCGATAAAATTCCTTGCAAAAACTCCTTCGTGCTAAAATTTCCGCTAGGGGTTGTTTTTTAGTTAGGAGTTGAAATCGAAAAGTAACTATTGTTTGCTGCCGCCCTTGTAAGAGTTGGTAGATGTAAATTAGGTGTTTACATTTTTATAAAAGTGAAAAAAAATTATTCTAAGTATTTAATGGTGGATTTTCGGCCTTCCTGCAGGTATAAGGGTTGAACAACCGAGTTATAAAGGTTCGCTGCCACCAGTGTAATGTATTGCACCCCTTGAGTTAGGGGCTGCAACCCTTAAGCGGTCTTAGGAGTAGTTTTCCCTCTTAGACCAACTAATTTCGCTTCTACGGAGGATAACTCGGTTGCTGACCACTGGCCTTAATTTAGGGGTTGTAAGGCTTACTTTCAATAAAATAAAACCCCAAGAATAATATAACACTATATTGAAAAACAAGTATCAATTCTGCCCAATTACACTGGTATTTCACCCAACGGCTCTATGCTTAATTAGTTATAATTTCGTAAATAGGATTGATCAAAATTATGCCTAATTTTTATGACATCAATTTACTTTGGAAGGAAAGAATAAATCTAGCGGCAGCCCTTCGAGTTGGTTAATAAATAACAATAAGTAAGTCTGACTTGTTTCTCCTGCGTTGACTACTTCCCCTCGATTTGATTATTATTTAGTTTAAACGGCGCGACCGTGTTTAGTTATGATAATTTAAATTGAGTTCGGCTGAAATGGATGGGAGTCCCGAGTCCCCTAGAATATCTGGATTTTCTTCATGTTGGGCACTACACAACACTTACACCCGTATTCATAGTCGTTTGCCAGCGGCTCGCCGGCGAGTCGCCGGAGCTTCGTTATGAATAGTATGTTGGCGGCACTGTACGTCTATGTCAAATTCGAGGTTATCAGGTTAGGTTTTCCTCAGTTTTGACAGAAATTGACACAAAATCTAACCTGCTAACTTCGAATTTGACATAGACGTACAGTGCCGCCAACATACTATTCATAACGAAACTCCGGCGCCTCGCCGGCGAGCCGCTGGCGAACGACTATGAATACGGCTGTTAAGGTTTAGATCAAAAAGTTGCATTTAGGACTTAGTTAAAAGTTTCACCGAAAAATGTTATCGACGGGTTAATTAATTACACGAGACCGGGACGCGAACTGACTTTGCCGTGCCCCGTGGGCTCTCCAAGAAAACTCTTTTTGGCCCCCTTCGTTTTGAAAAGCTTCCCGAGCGGACCGTTCGTTTCCCTCAATTGCAATTTTGACTTATCCATCGAGCGCTCTGGGGTTGCGAATTCAGCGTATCCCACGCGGGCTTGCAAGTGTCAAATCGGCATTCTTTATTCTCAGAAATCTTTTAGCTTTATGAGCACCGGATGTAATTCAACCGCTTTTTCTGATTACGACCATGTAGCTTTCCGTTCTTGGCAAATAAACTTTCGCGTTCGCTATAAATGTAATTTATGCAGGGGCGGCTTTGATTTATTCTTTCTTCTGACAACTTAAAATCTATAAGGTTTATAATTATAAACGCAATTTCTTACGGGTGGTTACAATCTTGTGACGCCCATTTCTTTAACAACACCCTATATACTTATCGACACGCTTGCCCTGTGGTGTACCGTTTTGAACCACGCCCATCTCCTTGAGCGTATTTGAGCCGAGGCCTTTAGCCTGTTCTTGACGATTCTTAGGGTGAGCGTGCCCATTTACCGGATTTGTTTAGCATGCGACACTTGCTCATCCGTGAGTGTCGTAAGACCAATTTAATACTGTAACAAGTTTGCTGCGTATTTGTACAAATCTCAGTAGCTTTCACTTAAGTTTCAATTATTTACTGGTTGAGAACTGCAGGTTCTGTTTGGATAGATTTTAACTTAAACCATACGAAAATGCTTCCGGTAAAAACTGCCTTCCAAAAACGGTCCCGACTTATACTGTAATGATATACACGGGGGTATTAAAAATCAATTTTAGAAAGGATTAAGAGAGTACAATGGTTGAAAATAATCAAGATATATTTAAATATAAATTGGGAATGTGAATAATTATTATGCAAGTAGAAAGTAAAAGAGAATTTGTAATTGAGTGGAGTATGGCTGTTTGAAAAGCAGATGGATTCAAAAATAATATAATATTTTAAAAATTAAGGTTTGAAGGGAATGACAAATACTTAATTGTAATAAATTAAAAAAATAATAGGTATAAATCAAATATTATGAACTGGAGTGTAAAAAGTAGAAAAATTATATCGTTAAGCACTCTGTTTCGATTATTAAAAATAACAAATTTTAAGAAATGTATCTTAAATAATTTAGTGTAATTAAAATATTAAAATAAACCCTAATTTTATTGAGAAATGTTTGGATGATAAAAAGGGTAATATACTAAATCGGCGTGGTGAAGTTAAAAAGGAAATTTAAACCGAAAAGAATAATTAAAGACATAAAGCTTAGGAAAATTACAAGTATGTAGTAAAAAACTAATGGCAAGCAGAATTAATCTACAAATGTGACTAACTAGAGTAAAATACTAAGTCAAGCTTATTGGAGAATTACATTTGACATCATATATTAATCGAATCGGATTGCGTCGGGCTGTTTTGTACTAAGGGATAGTTCCAGAGGAGGACCATTAGTTAAGGAGGCACGTTCCAGGAAGTTGGAAAATTCAGTACTAGAAGTAGGTAGCTGCAGATTTGGTCTCTCAGTGGGGTCTTTCACTGCGGGAAGGTGTTTGAGAGGTTGAATCAGTAGGCGAAGAGAAGCAAGTTGGTTGACTTCTAGAACATTGTTGAAACCAAGTGAAAGGTGGATGATCTTAAGTAGTAATATAATTACTAGAAAATTAAATAAAGACTAAAAATCTGGTGTGATACACGCATCAAGCATTACAAATTCTGCAAAAACGGTACAAAATTGAGCGTTAGTTGAAGAGACAAATGTTCTCTAGAATTTTAAGCTGAATTAAAAAATGTTATAATATACCGGGTGTTCAACTTAAAAAAGGAGTTAATAAAAAAATAGGAAAAAAACAAAAGAAACCCATTTAAAAGTATTCAACTGGAAAATCACCAATCCCACATCAATAGACATTAAAAATTCAATAAAAATGTAGAGTTTGAAAAAAATCGTTAAAGCCGTTTTTGAAAAAATAAAAAAAAACTGAAAAATCACAAGAGTAAACACCTACTTCCGGTTATGTGATTTTCTTAAAAAGCTTGGTGTCGCATCTACATAGTACACAAAACTTATATATGAAGTTTCAATGCCATGCCTCTTTTCGTTTTTGAGATATTCTGTTCACAGACAGACAGACACACAGACAGACAGACCAATGAACAAAAATATGTTTTTTGGGTTCAGGAGACTCTGAAACGTGAAGATCTGTTGAAAACTCAATTTCGAATTTTTGGGGTGAATCCAATACTTCCTTTATTGTAAAAGGTAGTAAAAAGTTAAATTACAGTCGCGGCCAAAAAAACCGGGACAGTTTCTTTGACCTAATTTTTAAAATGCGAAAAGAAGTGCTGACACTGACAATTTTAATTAATAAATGTCTTCAAAAGTCATTGTTTAGTTCTGAATAATAACTTTTGATGACATTTATTAATTAGAATTGTCAGTCAGCACTTCTTTTCGCATTTTGAAAATTAGGTCAAAAAAAATGTCCCGGTTGTTATGAGCAGCCGTTAATAAGTACACCGTGCCGACCAATTATAAAAAGGAGGTGGGATTTAGTGATGGCGCCAAATTCAAACGATAGCTTGCTTATAAAAAGAGTATTCCAACCAGAAATTGGAAAGCTATTTAAAATCAAGCCACACTGCTTGATTGTCATTCAGTCCCATTTTGTAAATAACCTTCAAATTTGACATGTGCATGTGGGAATTTTGGAAGACATAAATATCGAGAGATCCAAAAAAAACTGATCTTCAGCAGGCTGTGGAAATTCAAACGTATGAATGATATGTTGGTGGCACTGTAAGTTTATGTCAAATTCGAGGTTAACAGGTTAGGTTTTCCGTCAGTTTTGACACCGACTGACGCAAAACCTAACCTGCTAACCTTGAATTTGACATAGACTTACAGTGCTACCAACATATTGTTCATACGTTTGAATTTCCACGGCCAGCTGAGGATCAGTTTTTTTTATCTCTCGATACGTTTTTTCAACATTTTCTATGCCAGTATACGGTTTTAAAAACTACAACTTACATATATAGCTACTTAAATCATAGAAAATGTTACAATGCCTTAACAAAACAGTTACATGTTCAATTTATAGATGAACTGTCATTACTTGAAAGCTGATTGACTTTAGAAAATTATGTGTTGATTGTATGAAACCAACTTAGACATGACTTACACTTTCCATGATGTACTTAACTTGATTTTAAATAGATTTCCAATTTTTAGTGGGAATACTATACCAGTATTATCGTACTTAGACGTCTTTTGGGTTGCCTAACCTTCAATGTAGTGCTTATCTAAATTATTCTACAAATACAGGGAATTTATTTTAATAGTTAACATAAGCGTTTCGTTTCTATGCCACCATTTAATCATACAGGTCATTTCCATAGTTAGAAATGAGATCAATAGATTAGAGCGTGTATTTTATGAGTTAACATAGGAATTATTACTTGTCAAAAAGACAATTAAAAGTTATCTTAATGTATACCACTGAAGGAAAGATACAACACACAAGTTGTTTCTACGTATTTACTTTTTATTTGAATTCCCACATTCCGGTAACAAAACAAAAGTTTCTTATTAGCAAGTACCTAATTCAAATTCGTATGTTAACTCGTAAAATAAACGCACTAATATATTGATCTCATTGGTAACTATGGAAGTGACCTGTATGATTAAATGCTGGCAGCTCCTTCATGGGGTATTAGTGCCTCACCATTATTACCATTATTATTATAACGACGAAACTGATATGTTAACCATTAAAATAAATTCACTGTATGTTTCACTATTAACATTTCAAGTTTCATAAATTTTATATCTATTTTCTTAGGATGAGTGACACTGTTCGGCTTTTATATTATTAGGATTTCATATTTCAATATTTTAAAATTGATAACAAAAGGTTAAAATTGGATAAATATACAAGTTTAATTGTTAGTGTTTACAATAAAATTTAAGTTAGTATGATTGCACGGCAAAAATGATAGCTTTGCCTTCCCATAAACTACAAATAAACCAAAATTGACACTAATATTTTAAACTGAATTCTGACAAATTGAACATCCACTACATATAGTTAAATAGATTTACATTTGTGATTATCATAAAAACTTAAACAGATAAAGTGACGTCATAAAATTCTAAATAATTAGAGGATTCTCCTTAGAAACTGAAATGTATTCCCATTTTTTATTTATTTAGCAGCATTAATGAATTAACATACAGTAAGCACGTGAATGCCTACATTGATAAAATTGGTAATCATTGAATTAAAAATCTGTGGTATGTATAGAAGTGATAACGTAAAGCACTAATAAGTACTTTAATTATCATTTTTTATATATGTTTTTATATTAAATAACTTAATAAATGCATAATTTTTATATATTTAATATTCCTGCTTTATAAACATTACGATCTCTTTGATAATTTCTCCGATTTTTCTTTCAAATAGAACGTAATTTAAATGTATGTGTACTCTTATATGTATCTTATCTTTTTTTGAATTCTGCGCCGTCACTAAACTCCACCTCGTTTTTATAATTGGTCGGCACGGTGTACTTATTAACGGCTGCTGTTGTTATGGCCGCGACTGTAGTTATTAAAGAATTACTTATTACTGTTTTTAATATTGTTGTGTACTAGCATTGATTAATTACACACACTAAGTGTAATTAATCAATGGTACTAGTAAAACGATCTGGTATTTGTCATTTAAATTTTGACATATACTTGACATAAGTTATTTTGACTTGTGGGAATATTTAAAATTCGAAATTTCAGAAATAAGCAATCTAGATAAGGGAATCCACCCCAGATTTTTCAGGAACTAGTACAAATAATAATTATTGATATTCTAAACATAAATAGGGCAATTTTAATTTGATAAAATAAAAATATAATTCATAGACAGATTAATATCACTATACCTGAAGGTATTTAACATATTTAAGGATCATTGTGATGGTTATTGACAAACCAGTTCAATACATTTTAAAATCACTGAGATACTGTCAGCTTTTGGCACATTTAACCTACCTTTGACAGGTGTTAACGAAAAACAATTAATCACAAAAAAAGTGTGAACATAAAAAGCAAAGTTGTAGCCGAGTGTTCTAGCATTATTCGCAAATTTGAACAATTATGGAAATATTTCCAATATTCCAGACTTTCCACTGCATTTCAGATTAATGAATCATTGAATACGACTTATTTTACTCTAGTACTATGATCGAATTGGCACCAAATGGTAACAGCGTCGCCAAATAGCTGAAAGTGTGACGAGTATTGTATTTTGCAAAATAATTTCTAACTTTATGTTAACCAAAAATACCTGTCTTTTGTACCTGACAGTTCCGAAACTTCAGATTTAACAATTTAATATGCCCATGAGTTTATAATTACATGAATATTTAACCTGACGTAAACTAAGTTTTTTTGCAGGAATTTTTGACACTTGCCCATTTAAATTTGACAACGGTGGATTACGATAACCTACAAATTGAGAGGAATAATGTGAACTATTTTTAGTCAGCTGTTTGTCAAACTAGGGAAATATCAAACAAAATTTCAAATTATAAGAACGCAAAATTGTCAAGTGTTACACTTTTAGAAAATTAAACAGCGCAACTGCCCAGTTTTATTCAGGCGTTATGTTAATTCCAGCAGGAAGTTGCAAACAATTAATAAGTAACAATTACAGTTACCTAATCTAGTTTATTGTTCTGCAACGAAATGAATACATTACTTGCTGGTGGCAAGTAAACTATAACAACAGCCAGGAAATCAAACATAAATGGGGATAGAAGAAATTATTTCATGGTAAGCCGCAGCACATCTTAGGCATTAAATGTAAATCAAAGTTTCAGGTACCAAAAGAAAATCGGGACGTATGATAGACAGTTATGGGAGAAGACCATTGAACAACGTATTTTGCGAGGTCTGGCCGACATACGATTCAAAAATGCTATGCATAAGAGACCAATGGCTGGCAAAGACTTCGACGATCACTACCCTGACCTGCAGATGAAGTCTACAAAGCTGAAAACGGAATTTATCGATATTGATTTAGTGAGAGGTATGTTTGCATATTAACAATTTCGTATACAGTTTTAACATTTCATAAAGACAGCAAGCGAGTATTGATATTCATGGTTTGGAGTTTAGATTTTCATTGCACAATGACAATAATCTCAACCGAGACCAGCAACAGCCTCACTCGAATTCTATTTAATATTACTGCATTATCGCATCTAATTTTGAAACATAACAGCTTGATCCAGGGATTCACATCATCTTATGTCAAAAATACTGCAGGAAACCTTTCAATATTTGACTAACAGCAAAGGATATAGAATTATATTGTATTATAACAGATTCTAAGTTTAATTCCTTTTCGTTATGAGAGTTGCATGAATATTGTGTATATAAAGCTTGTAGGTAGGAAGGTGTTGCACATTACTAAAGTAAGTGAGTCAACCCTACTTTTTTTTTAAATGGAATGCCCAATAACAATTTTTTAGCAACGTTCTTCATAAAATCGTTAATATCTTCAAAACAGTTGACATTCAACCCATATAACTTTATATCAAAATGTTTAGTATTTCAATGCAAATTTTTAGGCTACCTAAATATAACTATAAAACTATTTTAGTAATGTGCACCACTTTCGTACCTACAACTTTTATATATATACACTATATTTATGTAAGTCTCTTAGTTTCAGAATTATTTTCCACCCCCCTCATCATTGTCAGACCCTGTGTATGTGCCATATTTGAAAACCATTAAATAGCCTTAAACAACTAATATTTAAATTATGCAGGTGTACCTGAAGTTACGACACTGTCAGTTTTAAACTGATGCAGAACATAACACTAAACGATGTTTATGTTCATAATAGCCCTACAGCTGCTCCTTTATTTTTTTCTGTGATTTTTATGTATTATTTAAGCTGTTTTATATTTTAATTGGGTCATCCTTATTTTTCTTTTTAAAGAACTAAATAGGCTCGTATTCCAAGCTAATATACATTTTAAAATTATCTTTAAATAAGGCACTAATACCTCGATAACATTTTACATTTTTTTACTAAGAAAATTTAATTTTCCTGAGAAAGCATGTGAACAATATTCTAAAGATGTAAATATGCTCACCTTAAAATCTCGTGGAACACTTGTGTGATATATTATTCTTTTACAAAATTGTTAATAATAAAATTTATTATTCTTATATTCTATCACCATTTTCTCTTTTATTTAGAATCTTGTAGTACACATTCTTTTTTGAACTCTCCAGTCAACAAAGCTTTTCATTCATACAATCAAGTTTTAGAAGACTTCAATGGTCTTTACTTGTCACTTCATTCATTTAAAATTGCTGTAAACGAATTCTATCATCACAACTCATTCACTCATTCATTTCATACTTTGTAATATATATTTTTTGGAAAATTATGAATGATTAAACTTTAACATATGTTATAAATTAGATTTTTTTCATTTTAGTTTGTACAGTAAGTATACTTTGTTTTTGGTATGTTTTGTTGTATTAAAAAACTAGAACAATGTCAGGATGTGTCCTGTTATGTTCCGTATTTGTGAATAAACAAACAAACATCAAACTCAATCCTATTAGTCAGAGATAATGTTGGTCTTATCACAATCACTTGACTAACTCCAATCTTTTATCATCGCTACATTTGCAATTTTGTCATATAAATAGAATCACCATGCAGCTAAAAACAAACTAGTGAGTCCAATGGTGTTTTCAGGTTCCTCCTTCACAAAAGCAAAACCAAAACATGGCTTTGTGACAGTCACACGGTTGGCAACTCTGAGGTTCCTCCTCTTGCCGTTATACTCAAAGTGGTGGGTGCAGCAGACGTCAGGCAAGATATTCCTGGGATTGCTAGGATTATACATTTTGCAGCTGTTTGTTATTGCTGTTTATTCGTATAATATTAGCAAATTACCAGAAGATTCGACAGAGGTATGTAAAAGTACACACAGTTTAGTCACAACGGAAGTATAATTAACAATAGATATGCACGGTATGTACTATCCTCAACACCGAAAGATACAAAAGTGTAAAATACCTGCAATATTAAATAATCAAATGAAAACTAGATTTCTATTATTTTTTGAGATTAATAATACTTTTCTTAAAAAGGTAAATTGTTCAAGATGTATGGCTTCTAATTTCTAATAAATAATGTTCGTCGAGAAATAAATGTGGCCACTATTAATTATGACTTTTTTAATTATTGTCAGTTTTAATTTAATCTCTTTGAATTTGTTCAATTGTGTATCATCAACTTCCAATTTTATTTAGTATTATTAAATGCAATTCTTTATATCGCTGCACAGGAGTGCAGTTAGGCATATCTCCACTAAATAAATCGACTCTTTAAGACTCTACAGCAAATATTTCTTTGTTATTCATTAACAAAAAATTTCAAATAATGTAAAATTTTTGGTATAAGTGAAGCAATTAAAAATCTGATTAACTTGGAATTCCAATCTTTTTTTTTAAATTAAACCAACTTTGCTGAATATCATTACTGCAGTCTATCATATTACACTAGTCCTCCGTTCAAATCTATAGGTTGGTATTGAGCCTAGTAGATGTTTGCCATTAGCCCATTAACAGTAGTCACCTGAGTAATCCTAACAGTAGAAAACAGGCGGCTGCACTTCCAATCCATTTCTATACTAAATTTCAAATAAGCATGCAGTACTTGGAACTGTTGTCTGCGTTGATTGTTTATAACAAGTCTGTCGATTCCATCTAAATTTACAACTAGAGTGTCAATGGAATCTAAAATTCAGGGTTTAACACTGAGATTTCTAAGTCGTCAATCGATTCATTGTCAAAAATTTGGTCATACACATGTAACGCCATTGTCAAATATTAAAGAGCTGTCTCCTTTAAGACTAAATGTAGGATGAATAGTAACTTTAAAATAACTTTGCATATATTTTATAAACACTAAAAACCATAAAAACGTTAGTATCTTTCTGATCAGTAGTTTACAATGCAAATTAGCGGCTGTTCAAAAAGTCTTTACGTCCTGGGCGGCTGTGGAAATTCAAACGTATGAAGAATATGTTGGTGGCACTGTAAATCTATGTCAAATTCAAGGTTAGCAGGTTAGGTTTTGTTTGTTATTTGACACAAACTGACGCCAAACCTAACCTGCTAACCTCGAATTTGACATAGACTTACAGTGCCACCAACATATTATTCATACGTTTGAATTTCCACAGCCGCCCAGGACGTAAAGACTTTTTGAACAGCCGTTATATACTTAGTAGAAAAGTTTGTATTTTTTTGTGTGTTGCAATAACTGCTAAGCAGAGGTTTAATCAATGTTGATAAAATTCTATCAACAATCGGTTGATTGCGGTCTCAACATTCAAAATGTGATTTTAGGAGTCTGTTAAAAAAGATGCAGTAATTTTAATAGCCTTTCCTACAGGTGGAAAATATGTAATATCTATTACAATGTTACTAGTATTATATATTAAGGAAATGGAATATATGACATTACAAAGATCCTCAGTCTTGTAAATATATTAAGAGTTTAAGACTAGTAGTGACATACAAGTGTTAACACTAGTTAATGTTTCCAGACAAGTACAATCGATTCGTTCTTCTAAAGTGTGAACAATGTATTTTGCTTACATGGCCGTTGTAGCAGACATTAGATACATTATACCAAATTTCACGATATTTGTCACTTCACATATATTGTTATGTTTTGTGATAGCTCCACATTTGAACTAGTCATATAGGTAATTTATGTAGTGACTATTTTACTTTTAGCTTGCCCTTAATTAATGCAATGCACCATGTTAGTAAACCTATAATTACTTTCAAATCAATTATTTCAATTAAGTACTCTTATTCAGGGTGGTTTGCCAAATCTAGATCTCTATTAGTTGACTAGACTAGACTATTTAATGACATCAAATGTCAACTTGACTTCTACATTTACTCAAACCAGGTATTGACAAATCTATTTTTACATTGACATAATTATCAATTAACTCACCAAAGTAAGTACTGTTTTGTATTTTACTCTTTATTTTATTGTTCGTTATTCAAAATGCTTTGATATTAATTACTAACACAAACCTTATCACTTCTTCAGCTCACACTGCCAATATTTAAATACTACTGCTCCTATCCTTAAGAGATCCCGATGTTTACCTTATGCAACACCTACAGCTTATTCCTTTCAACCAACTCCAAACGTCCGCAGAATCCGGTATCGCTCCCCTCATCAAACGTCACCTTCACGCCAATAGACTCCTGATAAGTTTCAGCTTTATAAATGAATCTGATCTTATCTTGTTTATTGCTTAGATAGTCCTCTGCACTCAGCAACCCCCACAGAAGCTGTCCAACTCCAGCTGGCACTCCTACTAACCTCCTTCTAGATGAATGACCTCACTTCCACACAACCACCAATGTAACCAATGAATATTTAATTATGTGTCACCTTCACCAATAAATTCAATTTCCTCCAATTCAATAGTTCTCTGGTTCTTTCTATTTAATTCACTGTATTAGACAATCTCTTCACTGATTGTTTAGTTTTAATAAATTATTATTTCATATTCATTTCTGCACTTCGTAGATTTGTTAATAGCCTTTAAATTTGTATACTACCAAATAACTATACAAATAAGGCATAATTTCTAACTTTTATTGATCAAAATTAAACATTTCAAGATTATTTTTATTTTTTTTACGAGTTTGTTTTTACAACTGACTATAAACAAAATTTTTATTTCTCTTAGATAAAGTTCTTCTTGCCCTCTTATAAATTTTAAATATCCTATTATTACATGCTATCAATTCTTATTATTATAACAAATACATTTGTCAATTGTAACCTTGGCTTGAAACTTATTAAAATTAACTGCAACCATCAAAATTTGAATACTCAATTGCTAACTATACCTCAAATTACCTTACTCATTGTCTTAATTAATGTTATCATTCTTATTGAACTTTACACCCAATCTTTATTAAATCCTTTAGAATTTGATTATAAATAACCTTCCAAATTTATCATTTCTATCATCCATATTTTAAAACTACCTTTTGCATATCATAACAATATATAGCTATATATTTCAGTGCTACAGGCCTTATAGGCCCTTGGCTCTTTCAACTCTTTGCTTCCATGTCTTTCTTTCCAGTGCCGTTAATTCCCAGTTGATAATTTCCAGTTTTTTCAAATCTTGCCCTACTTCTTTCCAGCTAAGTCTGGGTCTACCTCGCTTATTCCTTCCTTCTGGCTCACTTTTATAAATTTCTTTCACCGTTCTTGTGCTTGGTAATCTGGTTAGATGCCCAATCCATCTTATTCTGTTTTGCTTTACTATTTGTATTATTGTCGTGTCATTATAGAGATCCTGTATTTCTTTATTTGTTCATGTTCTCCGTTGATCATTTTCGTTTATTCCTCCATATATTAGCCTTAATATCTTCCTCTCCCATGCTTCAATTTTATTTTCTTCCTGCTGTGACATAACCCAACACTCGCCTATAGAACTGTTGGACTTATAATTGTTTTATACAGTTTTAGTTTAGTCGGCTTAGAAAGTACTTTTGAAGTTAATAGGATTTTGAAAACACCTACGCACCTGTAACCTAGTGTTAGCCTCCTTTTTATTTCATTATTCATTTTTCCGTCTGACGTTAATTCTGTTCCTACGTATATTACACTTTGTACCGGTTTTATTTTTACAACTTTATCATTCAGGTTATAATGTAGTAGTTCACCTTCCTTTGTTTCTCCCATTATTATAAATTGAGATTTTTTATCATTTATTTCCATTCGCATTTCTTCCACATTTTTTATTATTGTAGTCGCCATTTCTTGTAGTGTATATTTTGTTCTAGTCAGGATCAATACGTCGTCGGCAAAAGCTAGACATTGGTGTGGACCTTTATGTATATTACCATTTCTTTTGATATTGCTTTTCCTAATTATGCGTTCAAGTACTAGATTAAATACAGTACTTGACAGTGGGTCTCCTTGTTTCAGTCCTCTACTTGTTGGGAACTTCCTTGTTTCTTCTCTATCTACTTTTACTTTGCTGAAGGATTCTTTTAATGTCATCTCTACTAATCTCTGTAGCTTGCTAGGACAATTAAATTGTTGTAAGGTTCTTACTATCTCATTCCTTTTTATCGTATCGTATGGTTGCCTGAAGTCGATAAAAAATGCATATATCTTTTTATTTTTCCTCCAAAATTTTTCTTGAATTCATTTTATGGTAAAAATAGTATCAATTGTCGATCTATTAGCACGGAAGCCACATTGATAATCTCCTAATATTGGATTTGTTGCATTTTTCGACTTCTGATCTATTAATTTTGCTGACACTTTATAAACTACGTTTTGCAAGCTAGTAGGTCTGTAGTATACACATTTTCCTTTCTCACCTTTTTTTGTATATAGGAATTATAACTGATTCTTTCCATACTTCAGGCATTTCTTCTTTTTCTCATATCCTGATTATTAATTTATGAACTTTTTCAATTAAAGTTGATCCCTCTTATTTCAAAAATTCATTATATATACCATCACTACCTGCTACTTTATTATTTTTCAGATCTACAATTATTTTTTGCGTTTCCTCCAGTGTAGGTGATTCGATATCACTATTCTCTTCAATTGCATCTATTTCTTTCTCCCATTGTTCTATGTCTTTAAACATCTTCTCATAGTAGTCTGCCCATAGGTTTTTAATTTCCTATTTATTTCCTATTTTTTTTTCCTTCCTTTTCCATGAATATTTGTATATGATGTTTCTTTTTCATTTCTCTCGTTTTTGCGTAAAACCACCTCAGACTTTCTTCTTTCTTCAATCTTTCTTTTACATTCTTTGTCGAACCATTCGTTTCTATCTTTCTTCTTGTTTCTTAATACTTCTTCTGCCTTTTCTTTCACTATTTTACTTATTGGTTCCCATTCGTCATTAATATCCATTCCATTTTTATTTAATTCTAATCCTGTTTGAATCGTGTTCATATATTTGTTTCTTGTGTCTTCTTGTTTTAGGGACTCTAAGTTTAACCTGTTCTTTCCTTTCCATGTTATCTTTACTTGAGTTATTTCTTCCTTTAGTGTAATCCTAACCATTATGGTTACTACTAATATCTGCCCCTCTTTGTCTTCTTACATCTGAAATTTTACCTGCATGTTTTGACTCAATTAATATATGGTTGATTTGGTTAATAGTTTGGCCGTCTGGGCCAAACCAAGTCCCCTTGTGGATATCTTTATGTCGTAGGTATGTGGCTTTTACTCGTAAGTTCCGTTCGGCGGCAAAGTTTAAGAGTCGTTCCCCATTATCATTTGTCTTGTCATGCTTACTGTTTTTCCCTATTAGGCTTTTATAAACTTCCTCCTTTCCTAATTTGCGGTTGTAATCACTCATTACTAGTTTCACGTTAAATTTAGTACAATTGTCGTAGACTCTTTCCAGTTCTTCATAGAATTGTACTTTTTGGGTTTCTGTGATTTTGGATGGATTTTAGATGGACCAATCGTGGGTTGTTTTGATGTGACGTATGTAGGCGGGCTCGTGACGTATGTGGGTGGGTTCGTGACGTAACGCTACGTGAGGATCTGCGATTTTGGCACTATGGGATGTAATTTTTCAATCCAATTACTTCGTTATCTGAGTTGGTTCTTGCCTTCCGTTGTCAATTTTTATGACCTAATGACTCTCTTCTTTAATTTTGCACTTTACTCCACTCTATCACTTTTTACTTTTACTGTACTTTCCGTAAAACGTAGCTTTTCACGAGGGTCGAGACTGCAGTTGACAGTTATTCAACGCCTCCCGCTACTCCTCCACTTCATATAAGTTTTTTATATTTTTTTTCATTGAATTCGGTATTTCTAAAGTACTGGTGAATATTTACTGTTTCCTGTAACATGCAATTTTGGTGACATCTGTTATAAAACTTCTATTGTCAGGAAGGCAAGAAGCAAACTTTTTAAGGCATTGAACAAGACTTGTTATAAAGAATCACGCAGATGACGCTTGGAACTAACTAGTAATCATAACTACGGCCGTGATTGGTTGAAACAAAGCCATCATTACAACCATCTGAAAATCAAAGTTGTCAATTTGACATTAAGTATGAATCGTAAAAATATAAACAGAAAACCTATAAATAGTGAATAAAACGCTGCTGGAGCCTCTGGTTTGAATCTGACACAAATCGTTAAAATCCCCTAACCACGCAAATATTTAACAACCGCTAAATATGTAGTTCGACAGCTAAGCTGCCAACGTCAGTAGCCTTGGAGAGAAACTGACACGATGAAGTTGGCCGAAGATATGCTCGTCACCAAATCACCAGTAAAAGACTTTCACTTTCGGTATTACTCTTTAATGATTCTACTTAATCATTTCTGGAAGAGTACGCTTTGCAAGCAATTTTTTTCCTCTTCATGGCCTGTCTCTCTACTGATTCCAGAGTCACTGCAGCCTAGAAGGCTTATTGTGCATACCTTAATTAGTAGGTTACACCCATTCAGTGATCTTTGTTCCTTCTATGAAAAGATATAGGTCCTTCATCAGTTGTACAGCAAAATCCTTCGGTTCTGTAGTAGACTAGCCGAATATGCACTGTCTTTTCCTTCCCAACGCATCACAGACACACAAAATGTGTATTGCAGTTTCTGCTTCCATATTGGACAGTCTTTAAGTAAAGTCTTCATCGTATTTTACGATTTTTGTAGATGTTCCTTAGCATTCGCATGTCCTATTAGTAAACCTGAGACAATCCTGAATTGCTTCTTACTCATGACAAGTAATTCTGCAGTTCTCTTCTTACGAGGTCCACTTATAAATGCCAGCGTACATAAATCAAACAAGTAGAGACACTCATTGTTCGTTCCTTTGATGTCAAAATTCCGATTTGGATGACCTTGAACGGCTCCTGGGGGTACTTTCCGATAGTACTAACAGATGGCGCCACTACTTTGTCACATATGATTGGTAGCAGAGCTAGTAACTGGCTCTGATTGGTAGAATTTTGTGCTGCCATCTGATAGTCAAACTTAGAAATACCCCCCGAGTTACTGTCCCAGGCACTCTAGACAGGTTTCAACATTTGGCATAAGTGTCTCTACTTGTTTGATGTATGTACGCTGTAAATGCCTTTCTGTGGTTCTGTTCTGGTCTGTCAATCCAGTATCTTTCATATCGAGTGCTGATCCAATCATTTACATAACCTCCGACAGCACTTCTTGAAATTCCTAAGGTTCGTTCTGAGCCAAGTTAAGCCTCAGTCGATCCCTACCTTGCTAATTTCCGTCTATGCCACAATGACCGGGTACCCAGCATAATCTCACAACATTCTGTTCTGCCAAGTCATTGAGTTCTTCTAGGCACTCCCATACCAGTCTGGAAGAAGTCTTACTACTCGAGAGAGCCTTTAGAGCCGCCTGGATGTCCGACATTATGTAGATCCGCTTATGTTTACAAGCCCTTTATTTGTTTTCTCACGCACACTGTAGTATCGTGTAAATTTACGTTTGAAATACGGACGCATGCTTATCCAATGAAAAGCTGGGCTTCTCTTTTGGTCTTTCGCCATAAATTCCTGACCCAACACCAATCTCAGCCTTAGAACCGTCCGTGCACCAGATGAAGCTTCCAGGAGGTTATCCTATTTGGCTGTTTTCCACTCTTTACGATCTTGAATTATCACTTCGAACAGTGACCTGACAAGATATTTCAGAGGCATTCTCATTTCAAGTAGACGACCCTGTATGCTACCAGTTAAACTCGTGTGTTCTGAATCTAAGCAAAAGTTGTAAGTTGCATTCTATGGATTTTCAATCTTGCCTTTCCCTGTATTGCTATATGAAGAGTCTCCATTGCCCTGTATTATATCTTGCTTAGCCTTAATTTGGTGGATTCTTGTTTGATCTTGGGCCACCACACCAGAGCTGCATACATAATAACTGATCTGACCACTCTGGTGTATAGCCAATACGCAATTTCTAGTTTGAGACCGTTAAGAGACCCCAAGATTTATCATACATCCGTTTAACTCTCTCTAACGTAGTTTCCGATTTTCTGATAATTTTGTTCTTGTGTTGCTTCCAAGCTGAGCTGAGCTCTCGTAGAAGCTGGCCCATGACGGGTACCCCCTCCTGCCGCCCGAACTGCTATGGTTTCATGTAGCTCCTTCCTCTCAACAAGCAGCAGGTCTCCTCTAACCCACAATCTTGTAGGGCCGTTGTAATTGACTTGAAGGACGTGTTGTCAAATGCTCCTTCGATGTTTATAAAAGCTTCTAGAACGATCTCTTTGTTTTCCAGCGTTTTCTCCGCTTTTTTGATGAGATTGTGTAGAGCAGTTTCTGTAAATAAACCTGCTGTGTGAGGAAACTGGTTTTGGTGTAGAGGACTATTTACCAGAACACCATCCACAATGTGCCTGTCCAGCAGTTTCTTCATTGTCTTAAGTATGCATGACATATAACTAATGGGTTGAAAAGACTTTGCCTGAGAATAGTTTGCCTTACCAGTCTTTGGTATAATAACTACCCTGGTTAATCTCCATATTCTAGGCATGTGATTCAGAGCTAAACTGGCTCTGAGTACCATGCAGTAGAAGGTCCGAACCCTTCTGGAGCTTGACTGGAAAATCCCGTCTGGTTCCAGGGATTTGTACAGTTCAAATGAATCTATTGCACATTTGATCTTAGCAAAGGTAATTTGCCAGTCCTCTCTTGATGTCCTTTCTGCAGGAGTATCGAGTCACTTGTTTTTTCCAATCTGACAGTGATTAATTAGTGGCAGTGCTTTATAATTTTTTATTAACTAATATATAGGACCTGGGCCTGTCGATGGATCTACTGTAAATAAGGTCTCCACCGATTACCCCAAGGCCTTGAATCTTACCACTGTAAACTCAGGGTTCCTCTATGAGGGCGATGTCGCAGCCCTAAATCAATTTACATGAGCAACCGAGGCCGCCCTACTTTGGTGGAGGTTCACTTGGACTACCTCATTTGCTGTATCTGTAGTTCCGCTCTGTATAGGCCTGAACGTCACCATTGCCAGCCCAAAAAAGGCCTTGAACCATGACTGCTCAAGAACCTTATAGGAGGCCGTCTTCCTTCCGCCTCAGACATTGCCATTCTTCCGTGCTAAGGCCGTGATTCTGGATCTCCAGCTGGGTTCTGACGGTGCCCATCTCGACTGTGTCTGGTATCCCGACAAGTACTTTGGGTTGTGTAGGAAGGTTCTTCGCCTCGACAATTGTCAAGTTCGCCTTTCCCAAAATTCCCCTAAAGTATCGACTGTCTTCAGAAGCCAGTCTTTGGTGGAGGTATTGGCACACATGATCCATAAAATACCTCCCGTCTGTCTACAAATTGAGATGGACTTACTTGTGCTCCCAGATGGAGTTTGGTCCAGAGCTGTAATTAATTTATTCTGGATCAGGTTTGCGTGCCCCTGATCCAGTGTTATGTCAGGGTGGCTTCTGTTGATAACCGCCATGCTTAGCCCTTTTGCAGCTTTGCTATATGGTGTACTAATCAGAAGAGATTGAAATCTGAAGTTAAGACATTTACAGTGCTTTTTGCAGGCTATTGTGGTGATTTCCTACCTGGGTGTCACCTTCGTTATTGATAGTGTTCCTTATCACACAGTGTTGTTAGAGAAGAGACCGACTACTAATTCAAATTTTAAAAAACAAAATTCCAGGTCTTGCTGTATATATATATATACATGTACGCATATTACTTATACGCCTCCAAACACTATACAGTACATAAGAGTTGGACTCCGTTCCGCCTCCGATCGGAGTCGACGACGTTTTTCCTGCTAAAATGAATTCCCGCGTTGAGTTTACCCCCCACACAAAATTTGAACGATTTCTATTTGAGGCGGTTTCGCCGTTTCCCTATCTGCGGTTATACAATTAAGTTTATGGTAATTTATATAGATGGCGTGGCTTTTTTATACACTTATACAGAGCGGACAGGCAATAGTAGCCAATGCCTCCTTCTTTATGTTCACATTTGCTCAACTGTTTCGCCTCCGTGGTGCGGCAACGTTGCTGTGTTGACGCCAGTGACTCTATTGACTAGAGTGCCTCCAAATATAACTAGAATTAACCTTCACTTTTTATGTTATAGTTATATGCAGCAAAGTAGAATGCATCCATAAGCAGGACACTTACGTTTCGCTAAGAGTGTAAAGAATTAGATTAAATGATCAATAATAAAATTACCATTACTGTCGACACTGATATGCTTGGGTAGTATGTATACAATGTTGAGAATTTTGGCATATTTAATAAGATTATACGCCGAATTTTAATAAATAAGAAATTAACATAAAAAAATAGTTACAATTACGACAGTAATTGATAACTTATAGATAACGCTGAGTTGACCGAATTTATAAGAATATTTTAAAGCCTCAAATGAAAGATGCTGAAGTTAAAAGTCTAAGATGTTTTCTGAATGATGTCCCGGGTTCAAACCCCGGGGTAGGCACCGAGTGTACGTGAAAAGACGTACAAAAAATCAGTCCTTCTCAGGACTAGCCAGGAGTTCATTCACCTGAGGACGGGAGTAGAACACAAACTCCCGAAACGTTGTGTGTAAAACACTTGAGACAGTGGAAAAAGTCCGATACAACATCTCTTAAAAGTCTAATCTAATCAGAAACAACTTTCCTTTTATTTTTTAACCTTATATAAAGTGTTTTAATACTACAAGCAATAGTAGCTGTCCATTTTAGATTTAAAAAAATAATGAAAGCTAGCTTTAAGTAATGCTCTAAGTTTTTATGATTTTAGTCATATGAAACACTAACAAACATCTTCATTCATACTTAGTACGAATTCATCTCCAGCGGTTTTGATTTTTGGAAATGACAAAATGAATTTTGCTGTTGTAAAGTAGGTAAATACAAATTGTAATTGGCAGTTCCAAAATTAACATTGATATGTCTAGTTGAAATTAACCTCTTTTTGACGTTGTCAAGTAGCTTGGCTAAGTTATCTTATTTTAAATGGCACAAAAGTTGTGTTTTTTTTTCTTAAAAAATACACTGAATATTATGTTTAAACAATTTTAATGAATGTTGAGATTATACACTATGAATACATGAAAAAAAGGAATATTTAAAAAATAAATGAATGTATTATAAAGCTTATCTAGCAAAAATATAATACTACCAGATAAGTAAAACTAAACATATAGGTTTCTACTGAAAAATTAAAATAATATTAATAAAAAATACTAAGCAATTATGCAATATGTAATAATAATATGTAATTAAGCTTTAACTTTAATTTTTATCTCTGTAACTATTGTAAACCAAAGTTTTTATTCTTACCCAATCTAAATTGCTAAATAAATTGGTATTTGTAGCTATAAGCTTTAGACACTCTTCTTTTTTGGGAGCTCTCTTAGATTTAATGTGTTCTTTAAAATAGGATTTTACAACAGATCGTTGTTTTTGAGTCCAACGAACTCTTCCGCCGGCGATATCTTTTTTAATTCTTTGGTTGTTCTGTGGAATGTGTGAATTCGCCCTTTCATCCATGGTTTCTTCTTCTATGTTTGGCGTTTCTTTTAATTGATGTTGTAGTTTCCGTCGTAGGTGGTTCGTCTTCTTCATTCTCTTCTAATATGTCCATGTTAGGTTCTACATTAATAGCCTCTAGTGCCTTTCCTTTATATTCTGTACCCATTCCCTTGTCAAATAAAGTCAGTAATTTAGACACCTTTGCTGTTTGATAGGCATCTTGGGTTATTCTGTAAACATATAGAGCAAATAAAATTACAATGTTGGTTTACAAATTTTAATAAAAAGGTAAAGTATTATAGGATCACAAATTTTGATATAATGTTGGGATACATAGAATGTCTTTAAAAAAACAACGTTTAAGCACTAATCTATTCAAACAAACTAATGCTGTTGCTATTACAGTACTTCGTGTTACTTACTCATAATAATCCTGGTGGGTTTTTTCAGTGTGCCCCATGAATCTTGCGAATTGGGTATATTCTTCTTTTGGCAGATTTATTATTTGCATCAACGTTGCAACTTGTTTCCGTAAACGATTCGATGAGATTAATTCTGGATGTTCCAAATTGCAGGATTTTGCAAATTTCTTGATCACAATATCTGCCCTAATCCAGTCGTTTCGTACATGCGCATGCGCAAATAAATAAGAATTTTCTTCGGGTATTATTTTAGTTTTTGATCTGATGTCCAATAGAAGATTAATATATTCTTGCAAATTTTTAGGAAATAGAATGATAATGGGTCTGCTACCTTTACCGCCTGCTACTACTCTTTTGTAAGTTCTTGTCAGCACTTTTTCCGATTCGGACAATTTTTCAATATATTCAGTTTGGTCCCGATATGGTTGTGGTTTTAAATATGAAGCAGTACTGAGGTACTGGACATCTCCAATTCTCCTCTTGTTGAATAAAATTGTTAGTATTAAACTGGCATCCACTAATATTTTATAAGCTTTTTCGTTCGTCTGGTCTAGTTTTAAACTTTCCACATTTTTCTCAGCAATTCCAGTAACATAATCTCTAAATTTCATGACATCCTGTGTAAATGGTAGGGCAACTGGTCTATTCCATTTCTGTTCCGCCATATCTTTTATGGCCAATGAAGAAACTTCGTTATTCCACTGGCTTTTCTATTAGTAATTTAAAACCTTTTTATTTCCTTTAGTTTCGTATCAATATTTTCACATCTAAATCCTGGTACCTGTTTCATTAGTACATGATTACACACATCACAAACTTGTTTTAATAGTGTCCCCAGATGAATTGCCAAACTTGGAGCTTTATAGTTTTTTTCTTTCTCATCGTAACCACTAATGGTTCTTCCACTTACGACAACAATATCAAAAAGGGTGGGATTAAGGATATCGAAAAATGAAATATTAGTCATACCTGATCGGCGTCGTATTTCTATTAAAAGTCTAGCACATTCCCTTAGCTTATTAGAACAAAGCATAAACTATTTGAGCTCGTTTGTGTTTCTTTAGATATGCTTCGCCAAATTGCCGTATTAGTGGATCTCGTTTCGCGACATATGATATATGATCCGCTTTCATTTTTGGATAAACTTCCTTAAGAATCCGTAAAGTAGTATTTGTGTTACTGATTTCGTTGGCGCATGCTAACAAAGTATGGGATTGAATTCTATGTTGCACCCTTTTTCCACTTTTATCGACTGGTTTTTTAACAATACATGTTTTATAGTGACGGAATAGGTAATTGACAGAAATCAAACGCTTGCAATAAGAACAGGGCAATTGTTTTGGATTTTCGTGTTCTCTCTGTGCAAATTCTTGAAACTGGGTTTCATACCTCAATAGTGCAATTAACTTTCTTCTTATATTTTTATCTTTTGCATTTTTTGTTGAATACTTGGCTAGTTCTAGTACCTCCTTTTCATCGTGATGATTTCTGGTCAAATGCCTTTCAAAATTTGTGACCGAATCGTAGCAAAATTTACATACAGTTCTTTTTTTCTTATTTTTTTCCAAACTAATTTGAATCTATAAAATTTATTTCAATTACATCTTTGATCTTGACAGATTTATTAGCATGATTAAACTGTGTATAACCTAAACTAGCACTTAAAATACGAAGTCGTGATGTAAATAAGGTACTAGATATCTCTAGGATTTGATTTGTAAGTTTTAAATATACAGGCTGCGGAAAAAATGTAAAAATTTTAACAACAATGTTAAGTAATGATGCTTATTAAAATTAAAAAATCTTAGTAAACATAAGTCCTTCAAATTAACCATTTCAGAAATAGAGCTGATTTTATATTTCCGATATACATAGTAGTTACTATATTGAGAAATCTATAATAAGTTTAATCTCAATCACACTACATTTTTTTTAGAAAACCCTGGGATACGACTTTATTATATTATACCTATTTAATAGTAATTTATTATACAAGACGATAAAGTTAAATTTTATCCACGAGTGAATCGTTTAACGTCGAGACGAAGTCGAGACGTTAATGATTCAAGAGTGGATAGAAATAACTTTATCGTCGTGTATAATACAATATTTTTTTCTATAGCAAGAACTTTAACAATTTCCAAAGAAAATAATGACAGTCAATCACATTTCAAAATGTCAGTAGCTAGATTGGGTTGCTACGATAATACGAAGCTGTCATATTTAATTTAAACAAAAGTTAGAAAATTAAATTACTTTATCTATCCTTGATGTTAAAGTGCTACTTTATCTACCCTTGCTGTTAAAGTAAAACTTGACCTTTTGTTTTGAGTTGATAAAAGCACACTTTAACATGTGCTATAGAAAAAATAATATTTTTTAGTAATTATAGAAATATTTAATTTTTAAAAAAGGCACCTACATTGTTTTGTTACATCCCTATTGCAATTTTTCAAACAGTTTTTGAGATATCGTCGATTAAAGTTTGATTTTTAGGTTATGTTATACACAGAGTCCTAAAACTTAAATTGTAATCGAAGAATCTAACCAGATATGAAAATAAATAAATATAAGTACTTACATGTTTTTCTATTTCGGTAATCCTCGAAGGGGTATTTGTCTTAGTACTGCAAGCTTTATTAATATTATTTCTCTGTTCGGAAATAAATACATTTTCAGAATTAGGATTTATTGTTTGGATTGCTGAAATTGTATTTAATTGCCCGTCTTGGTTTCTATAGTGGTCTATTTCAAACGTCGTAAATAAATTATTCAACTCAGAAGTTTTATTCTGGCACGGAATTTCTAATGAACAGATTGATTTGCCATCTAGCTGGCTTTTTTCGGTGGTGATGTTTCTCAATGTTAAGAATTTCTCATCATCAGAAATGCGTTTTTGTTTTAGATTTTCTACTGAACTATCACTGTAATCGGTTTCTGGAACATACGATGATGAAGAAGACTGGTAAACATAACTTGCCGACTTTTCAGATAAACTATTGCTCTTATAATTTTGAAAATCTATAGAAGTCAAATCATTTTTATTTCCCAGATGTGTTTCACCGACAACGTTCTCCTAAACCAAATCGTATTAAGTTTTTTTCCAATATTAATTATTTTACAAATCAAAATCAAAGCAAGGGATAAAAAGGTAAATAGGACAACTACAAAAATACCAAATTATGTTTTGGTTGACTTACAAGTGATATTTCTGCAGATTTTTGCTGAGGTGCAACATGGATGTTTTCTTTTGACAACAGCCAGTCCTAAAAAATTCATGAACATTAACTTCATACCCTACACTACCGACAAAATTTAGAACAGACAGGCCAATTTCAATTTTTGTTAATCTTAATAAAAAATAGTTTTTTCGCGTAAGTGCAACACACAATAACAACATTAATAATAAACAAATAATGCAAAAGCTACTTATCACCTGACATAATCGTGTTCTTGCTGACGGTCGCATTTTTCACATCAATTTACTATTAGGCTGATGTCATTTGACGGAAATGTAATACAAGAAAGTTATGTATAATATATTTAGAGTTTTAAATTGCTTTGATAAAGGAGAAACAAACTACAATGGAGATTATAAAGAACTTCGTAAGCCAAATACAATTACATAATAAAGGTGATGCAATTAGGGTTTTGCCGCCACACGGGTTACAAATGTAAATCAATATTCACTTTAGTGAACTTGAAACAAATTAAAATTATTACACTAACCTGTACTTTATTATAATGACTTGGGGAATTAGGCACATCCGGTAGTCTTTTCTTAATGTCTGGAGCTAAAATTCGTCAAATGAAAACCAAATATGTAACACGAATTATAACAAAAACATAATCTGATGCACTTATTTCAATATTAATCAACAATTTAATGTAATGTGGAAAACTATTATGAATTTGTACTAAGATCTTTTGACAAATAAAATATTCACAAGTGAATATAGCGGAATATTTCCAAAACTGTGCTTGAAATACCATACAAAAAAATTTTACGATGTGTAGTGCTCATGCAAGTTGAATAACTATAGGTATTACTTACCGTTAAAATCAAGTTTTACTAATTTTACGATTAGTTTCCCCCTTGAACCTGGGAGTACCATTTTCGAATGAATATTCACTACACTGCTGCAGGTATAATACCGCTAATGATAAGTGACTAATAAACTAAATGCGCGTAAGTTATACACTGCTGACTAACTTACATCCGATATCACGGTTTGAGCGATACTAAAATGACCACGCATAAACTTTTCCCTGGTTAAGACAGAATATTCAGATAAAAACTTGCAGAATTGCACCTAGTATATGTGGCAATGCTGTTGGAGGCTAAACCCGATCGTATAGTATGCACAATATATACAAGAGGAGTTGCATAAGTCCGGTAATTGTAACGGAAGCAAACTAGATAGAAAATTATAGTTATACACGATTCTTTAAAAACAGAATTTATTTACCCCTCTCAGGTGGTCGCTATAGAATTACGTCAGATATGTATAAAGCAACAAAAAAATTAGCTCTGGCGTTTTTCCTTCTGCCGGAGCGGTGGAAGTCTGTTCCGTATGAGGAGGCGAACTCGATAGAAATGCACATATATATATATATATATATAATTACAGCTTTTCAGGCCTTAATGCCTATAGCTTGGATGTGGGTTCTCCACAACTTTCGATTTTTTGCCAGATTTTTCCAGTTCTGCAGGTTATGTTGGTTAATGTCTTTATTTATATTGTCCCACCATGTCTTTCTTGGTCTTTTTCTTCTGTTTCTTTTGGGCATTTCTTTGTCTATTGTAACTTTTAGTGTGTCTTCTTGAGGTAAGCGTGCAAGTGACCTAGCCATCTGAGTCTATTTTGTGTGATGATTGTATTTATTCCTATGTCATTATATAAGGCCTTGATTTCTTCATTTGTTCTTCTTTTCCAGTGCCCATTTTCTTTTTTACCACCAAAAATTCTTCTCTGGATTCTTCTTTCGAATACTTCAAGTATTTTTTTGCTATCTTCGGTAACGGTCTAGGTTTCGCTGGCATATGTTACTGTGGGTCGTATTACTGTCTTGTATAAATGAATTTTTGAGCTTCTAGATAGGTTTTTATCACTTAGCACTTTATTTAATGTTCCTGCGCATCTTGATCTTGTCGTTATTCATCTTTTAATTTGGTTAATTTCGAGACCTACTTCTTTTGCTGCTTTTTCAAATTTCTTGATAGAATTATGACGTCATCAGCAAAGGCTAACAGTTGATATGAGTTGTTCAAGATGGTATTATTTGTTTTTATTTTACATTTTGTTATTACATCATCTAGAGTTATGTTAAATAAAGTAGATGATAGTGGGTCGCCTTGCTTGACTCCTGTGTTACTTCTAAAGCGTCTGGAGTATTGTCCTTGGTATGTTATCTTATTTGTTGTTTCTTGTAATGTCATTTTAGTTAACTGTATGAGTTTAGTAGGGTATCTCTGGGTTTTGCATTGCTTCGTATATACTTTCTCTTATTAATTTGTCGAATGCTTATTTGAAGTCTACTAATAGTGCGTGGATTGCAATGTCCTTCTTTTCGCAGTTTTCTTGTACTTGCCTCAACATAAATATATGGTTAATTGTTGACTTGGCACTTCTGAACCCTGCCTGATATTGGCCTATTTTGTTCTGGATGTTGTTTCGTATTCTATTTTGTTTATTAATTTTGCTAACAGTTTGTAAGTAACGTTTAGTAGTGCAATTGGGCGATAGTTTTCGGGGTTTTGTGTGTTTCCTTTTTTGTGTATGGGGTGAATGAGCGATTGGTTCCATTCAGCAGGCATAGTTTGGTTTTTCCAGATTTGTTTAATAAGTTTGTGTAGTCTTTTGAATAATTCTTCATTGCAATTTTTATTTGCTCGATTACGATGCCATTAGATCCTGGACTTTTGTTGTTTTTTGTTTCCTTGATCACTTTTATCAATTCTTCTTCAGTTGGTTCACTTTCATATATAACTGGATCGTTTTGTATGTGTGACTCATTTGAACTTTCACTGGTATCTTGAGTTAAGGTATTTTTGAAGAATTGTTCCCAAATATTTAGGATTTCTTTGGTTTCTAAGCAGACTTCTCCTTGTTGTTTCTTTAACGTGGCTGTGGGCGGTTTAAAGGCTTTTCTCTCATTTTTTATACTTTTGTGTTCTTGTTTTTATAATGTTCTTCAATTTCCTGCAGTTTTTGTTTTGCCATTTCTTTTCCTATTTCTAATAAGGTTATGTGTATCGTTCCTTGTTCTTTTATATAGTTCGATGTTTGCTTGTGTATTATTTTGTAGCATTTTTATTCTTGTCTCTTTCCTTTTTTGTATTGCTTTTTTACAGTCATTGTCGAACCACTCTTGTTTTTCTCTGTGTGTTGACGTAATTAGTGATAGTGTTGCATTTAGTAATATTGTATCTTTGATGTTGCACTATTCATCGTTCACATCTTGTGCTTCGGTTTTTGAGGTTATTATGTTCGTAGTATTTTCTTCATCTTTTATTTTGTCATATTTTTTGTTCCAGCTAAATTGTTTCTTGTTTGTATTATTTATTAGGACGGGCCTTTTTTGTTTGAGATTTGCTATTACTAGCATGTGATCTGAACCGATGTCTGCTCCCCTATATGTTCTCACCTTTAAAATCAGTTCCTGGTGAATTTTTTCTACCGGGTGGCCATAAATATCTGATATCACATTACCTTTGGAATCAACACCGCTTTATTAAAGTGATGGATCCAACTCAACTAAATGTCATTAATGTCATCACAACTAAAATTCCTATCTGTCAAAAATTATTACAGATTGCAATAAGTAATGGAGTTAGAACAGGAGATTTTTATAATCGAGTCGTAGGCTAAACTGCAGAATCCGGGGCACATTCCCCTCCTCTTATTGCATTTTATTACATTACATAGGTACCAATACTTATCGTAATTGAAATATAATGCTAACCAACATTTATAAGTAGCTAATTCCATGGCTACAGGGATCTCAGATATTTATGGCCACCCGGTATTATTAGGTGGTCGATTTGGTTCAATATCTTGTTGTTTGGGCTTATCCATGTTGCTTTATGTATGTCTTTGCGTTTTTGCTGTGTACTTTTGACAATCATTCTTTTGCTAGCTGCAAGGTCAATTAGTTTGTGTCCATTCTTATTAGTTGTAACATGTAGGCTTTCTTTTCCAGTTATTTCATAGTTGCGTTCTTCCCTTCCAATTTGTGTGTTGAGATCTCCTATTATAATTTTGATGTTAAAGTTGGGGATTTTGTTCACTACATCTTCTAATGTGTTCTTGTTTTATGTCTTCATCTTCATTTTCTGTTGATGCATGAGCGTTGAGAATTGATATTTTTCTGTACGTTCCTTTTAATCTTATAATGCTTATTCTATCGGTAATTGTTTTGAAGTCTAGTATTTGTTGTTTCATCTCGTTTTTTATTATGAAGCTTGTGCCAAGTCTATTTTTTTCTCCTCCACCTATACACCAGGTAAGATTTTCGTAGTTTGTTATTGTTGTTCCTATTATATTTAGTTCTTGTACAGCCAGTATATCTACATCATATTTTACTAGTTGTTTCTTTTTATCTTCTTTGTTTAAGCCTTGTAAATTCCATGTTGCCAAATTGATCACTGTTTCTTTATTTCACTTATCACCAGGCTTTGGTTGGTTTGTTGGCGTCCCTGTACAGATATATTGGGCAAGCTGGTGGGACTTCCTTCTTGCCCTATGTTTTTCAGCTAGTTTTTTGGACATGGTTGTGTTGCTGGGTCTATTTTTTGGAGTTGTTTTATGTTTCCATTCCATCTCCATATGTCTCCATCTACTATAATTTTGTTATATCCAATTTTCACTATCTTGCTTTTTTCCCTTTCTTGCTTGGCTGTTTCTCTCATGTGTCTCTTTTTTCTCTTTCTAATTTTGTTAGGTCATTTTCAGTTGTATATTTGCGTAGTTTTGCTTTGTTTGCCATATCTTTTGCTTTTTCTTGTTCGTTTTCTAATTTTATGTGGTACGTTTTTTCTCCTATTTTATATGTTGTTTTGATTTGCACATCTATTTCCAGTTGAGTTTTCATGACATTCTATACGGCTGTTTTTAATTCAGTAGGATCACCTCTGTCTATCTTTAACCCAATTAGCACTACGTTATTTTTTCTTTTTCCGCCCATTCAATGCTTTTCTTAATGTTCTCAAGTTTTTTTTCTAATTTCTAGGTTATCTTGTTTCAAAAGTTGGTTTTCTTTCCTTAGAGCTTCGTTCTCTGCTTTAATTTTCGTAATTTCATCCAGGTTAATTTTAAATTCTTTCTTCATTTCAGTTTTTAGTTCTTTGTGATTGTTCTTATTATCTGCTTTTATTTCATCTTTTCATTTTCTTAGTACTTTCATTATTGCTTCCATTTCTTCTGGTTTCGGTTCGGTAATGTTTTCAGTTGTTTGTTTTTCTTTATTTTCTATGTTGTTTTTCGTCTCTGGCGATCTTATGGTTTTTTTGGATTTTTGGAATGTTGATAATTTATCTAATTCCCACTTATTGAATTGTTCCAGTGATTCGGTTTCTCTCTTCCTTTTTTGTTCTGGTAGATCTGTTGTTTTTTTCCTGGATTTTTTACTCATTTATATTCATGTAAATCATATAAACCGTTTTAAATAATTTCTCGTTATTTTTTCGCCCTCGATTCGTTAAAAAAATTTTAGTATTTGTTTAGTTAGCCCCTTGATGTTCTTGCGTGTTATGCCGCTGTGCGTGGTACACGTTCCGCGAATGCGTCAATCCGGCAGTTCCGTAGTTAACTGTGCTCTTTTACACTGCTGTGGGAGACTACCGTTTTTACGATTACACCCTTCCTAAATAGAGACTTGGATTGTTTATTTATTTATTTCTTCCCCGCCAGCACTTTAATAGTAACGATAAGAGGCCGACCTACATCAACTTTTCTGAGGTCGTTCTCCTCTTGTGGTTTGTTTTTATTACGTCTGCTCGTTGACGTCGCTCAGCTGGTACGTTTGTATTTCGGACTTGAATTGCAGGATTAGGTTATTAGTTAGAAATTCAGTGCTTAAAATATTTTAACACTGTCATTACTTGGGCTCCTGTTTTCATTTCTGCAGGTGGTTTCTTTGCTTAAATATCCGCTCCTATCTGCCCGGCTCGGCTGTCGGTGGCCGATAAGCGGTTTGCTTGATTTTTGCGCTCTACTCCATCCTCGTTACGTTTGTAATTATATTATTAAATTAGCACTTTCCTATCATCGAAACTAACCTGTTCTTTATTGTCTTGGTTGTATGGCTCTATGTTGTGGCCACTTTACACTTTCCACAATTTGACTCGTGTTTTTACTATTTTTAAATCGCTTTAAACCTCGCATCTTGAAGAACTCTTCCAAGTGTTACACCTTGTGACAATTTATCTAGAGATAATAGTATATTATATCATAAGAGACTAAAGTGCACCATTTAATCCCGCGAGTGGAGTGTGTTGCCTCGAGGGCGAAGCCCGAGGGCAACAACCACTCAAAGGATTTAGGCACTTTAGTCTCGAGGTATATACGCTATTTTTTGCACTTTTAGGAACATTATCATCAAACATTTCCAAAATTTGGAATCTGTCAATTTGGAAACTGACAATTACAATTTTTCAAAAACTGAATTGCAGCAGGTCCTGGATAGCCTGAATCAGTTGGCAGTACTGAAGTGTATTGTCAGTATACATCAAATTCGAGATTTGCAGGTTAAGTTTTGCGTCAGTGTTGTGTCAAATGACAAACAAAACCTAACCTACTAACCTCGTGTGTACATAAATTTACCGTAGTTACGGTATCATTTTTACTTTAGTCCCTACAGATTAAATGAGCTACTTTAGTCCCTGTTTAGGGGGACTAAAGTATGAACGGAAGTGCAAAAAAAGATTGTATCTATTTCGACCTTAACTTAATATGCGATTCTTACCTGTTATTTGAGTGGTGTCATTTTTAACATGTCTAAGACAACTGAGTTTTTTTATTTTGTAATATTTTTTTGTGTAGTGCCTCAAACATAGCTGGCATTTAAAGCTTTTCCACCGATGCAACTATGAAATAAAATATGATTAAATAAAATAAAAAATGAATCAATGCTGGACTTACCTTTCTTTTCAACAAACTCATGATCATCAGCAAATATACATCTATGCTAAACTTCATCTCAGCAAAAATACCATTTTAACATTGAAGTCAAAAAACCATCACACAACTTTCACGAGCTGCGGTGTCAAAGGTTGAAATTTTAAGTAAGTGGATGAAGCCCAACAAGAAAACAAAACTACTTAATCCGTATTAGTTACAAACCATAAATTTTTTTCTTATGAAATTGTATAAACCATATTTAAAGTGTTATTTACTAAAACCACACTTCACAAACTGAGAGAGCAGGATTTTTAGTAATTGTTCATATTAGGTATTTTTGGTGTGTTACTGTGGTTATATAAATAACCTCGAAATTAAGGTACTATATTTACACCAAGATCGCTAGACAATTTAGAGATCTTGTATTTACACGGGCAAGCTTGTCTGCCATTTTGAGTTACTGAAAGTGGCAGCAAATTCAAATTCTAGTTACTTTCCCATTTGCACACGGTAAGTCGAAAAAACAACAATCATGTCATTTAATTTTATCCGTCTTAAAAAAGACTGGTTTTTAAATAAATAAAAAGAAAGCAGAAAAAAATCGGAACGAAAACACTGTTAACTAACACGCACGTGGTTCAAACTAGAGAATTTTAATAGTACCTTAGTTCAAACAACAGTGACGAGTGACAGAACTCAACAGAATTGACAGATACATTTGACAGCACAGAACAATACCTACACACTGTATATAGATTTCAATAACCACACTTGGATGAAGACTGTAATTATAATTACCATCATAATGGAATGCACCAAGATTTAAATCAACGTACAGGGTTCGTCTGGATCACGCAGTACATACTCGAACGGTTTCCAGTCTTGCTTGGTTGACAGACGACAGAACGCACGGTTACCGGTCAGCGCAGCCAACGGCTTGGCGCTAAAGTCCCTGTGACACAAAATCTAGTGGGATAAGCTTGCCTGGTCTATAAAGCACTCTACTCGAAATAGTTCATTTTCCAAAAGGGAGGGTCAATAACGACAGATCAATAAAAAAACCAATTAGGGCAGGCTGTGATATGTGTTATATGTTTGGCAGTACTGAAGTGTATTGTCAGTCTATGTCAAATTCGAGATTTGCAGGTTAAGTTTTACGTCAGTCTGTGTCAAACAACAAACAAAACCTAACCTACTAATCTGGAATTTGACATAGACTGACAATACACTTCAGTACTGCCAAACGTATAACACATATCACAGCCTGCCCTAATTGGTTTTTTATTGATCTGTCTGTATATCCATGATATTTCAATATTACAGATTTTCTAAAAATCTCTCAATAATTTCTTGCAGTTATCAAACTTAGAAATATCCAAGAGTGCTCGAGAATTGTCTGTTTAAAATTTAACAATTTTTGAGAAGGTAATTTTTGTTAGTTACTTTGATAAATTGTTCGCATAAAAAGTGCGTTGCTTCTTCAGTTAAAAAAATTATAAACATTAATTTCTTGTAGTACGTACCATGTACAGAGCTGGTGGTTCCCATGATAATGATGTGGGTGCTAAGCCTTACACAGTCACAAATTGTGGCTACACAGTCAGATCCACAGCCGCCATGTCGAACACAAAGGCGCAGGAACTTCAGGCGTCGCCGAAAATCTAAGATACCGCCCATGAGCAAGATGTCGTCTGAAAGCAGCATCCGGAAGAATGAGAGCAGTGACTCTGTTCGGAGCAATAGTAAGAGGTTATCAAAATCTGTAATTTTTCAACCTGTGAGCGAAAAGCAAGATGACGTGTCGGCTCCGGCAGCCACTACTGGAAATAACACACAGTAAGCGATAATGTAGTTTTCTTTTAATTTATTCTTAACAGATTTTTCGCTTAAGGAGAACGTCTAGAGATGGCCAACCTCTAGTCGATGATGGATTTGAAAGCTTCAATGGAAATGGGTCCTCTCCGACCGACACCACTGAAGAGTATGAGGTTGCCAGGAGCAGCTGTTCACATACAAATGTCCAGAATGTGGATAGCAATGGAAATAATGGATCTGAAAGCGATGTTAGTCAGGAAACAAGCAATAAGAAGAATGATGTTAAGGTAGAGGACGTCAAGTGGGACGATTGGCCGAATTTTGTTCGATATGACCGAACAGATCGGCATGCAAGGACAAACCCAGAGAAATTAAAATTTGATATGAATGCAGCTAAGAGTGAAACAAGTCGAGTATGTATTTTTAAATTTTTTATATTTGACTATTTTAACCCAAGAGTTTCTAACGGGTATTCAATAGTAATTTTTGTATTAAGTGCGCGAAGTGAGTGTTTTTGTGCGAGAGAATGCCAGCCTCATCAAAAAAGTAATTTTAACACACAAAAACACTTCGCGCACCTAATACAAACAATATTTTTTCTACAACCGTCAAACAAGAATATCAATATTATTTCGCGACGTAGTGCACAAAATGCATTTTTTCACGTCGTCAATGGTAACGTAAATAAATATCCCATTTTTTAACACGTTAAAAAATGGCACTTCACGCATTGAATGTCCCCGTTTTTTTACGGTTATCGAAAAAAGGTCTACGTGCTGGGTGGTGCTGCAGAGTTCATTGTGAACATATCACAAAACGTACCTAACCCTACTTTTATAAACATATTTAACAACAACAAAGCAATCAAATGTAAACGTTTAAAACCAACTTTAGAACACTACTTTTTTATCAAATGGTAATAACTTAACTGTAATTTATTGCAATATCTAAATGATTCATAACAAATGATCAAAATGTTCACCGTCTTCAACCAGGCACACTCGGCATTTGGCATTTATTAACATATTTGGATTGTTCTTTCTTTCTTCTGTTTATCCTTGTACCCTATCTGGGTGTTGGATTGTTATTAATTTCATTAATTTTCTCCTATACTCTGTGCTGCAGTTCATTTAGGTCATGTATTCGTTGCTGGAAAATCAAATTCTTTAAATACGGCCATAGAAAGAAATTGTATGGCGTCTGATCTGGCAGGATAAGATATTGGCATGTTTCGATTAATAATCCGTCTATCAAAAAATTCTCGTATCATGTGTAGCGTGTGCAGTCTTGTTAGAAAAAACCAAACCTACATTTGTCATGAAGGTCTTCGAAAGAAGGCCATAAAAGCTCTTCCCGATACCTTTCAGCACCTGAAAAAATTTTCGTTGATTTTTCAACAATAAATAATTTTGTCTTACTTTTACCTTCAAAGAAGTATGGCCCAACTATTCTACGCCTGGAAATAGCAGCCCACACTCTTAATTTTTGAGAATGAAGAGTTGTCTCTACCATAAAATTAGATTTCTCTGTACGCCACAAATCCATATTTTGAGAATTAATGTATTCAGTGTTCTTCAATAAGTCGTCATTGAGCGTATTTAGGAACCACTTGACAATATTGGACACGCTGAGGATAATCAGCTTCATGTAATAGTTGTAGAAACTGCAGATGGTAGGGGTAGACGTGAATGTCTCTTCAATATTTTGTGGCAGGTGCCAACTGAACTTGTTGAGACAAATGGCATGCAGAAGTTCAAGGGGCATCTTCAATCTATCGTACATTTTCAATTACTTCTACGGTTCTTCTCGGAGGATGACCGCTGCATTCTTTGCTTAAAACAGATACAATCCCACGAAAAACTTCAACACAGTGATTCAAAAAACAACGAAAAGTGTTATAGCAACACAAAGTTTGGAAATTCCTGCTGAAACTTCAAAACAATCATGGATTGAGTACTGCCATATTCCATCAACTCGACGGCTGTTAAGAAAATAGGATTCGATAATAAAAACGTTATGTTCTTGTAGCAAAACCATTTTAATTGAATAGGTTACATTATCAAACACAAATAACTAACAGGTAGAGATTACAGAATAAAGCTGGATTTATAAACTTCCCGTTGGCGTTGGCGTTCGCGCTGGCGTCCGCCGTCGGCAATTCGTAGCAACGAAATTGATCATTTATAAACTTGCCGTTGGCCGTTACGAAAACTATCATAACCTCAATTTAATGTGTCATATGACATATGACTTGACAGTTTGACAGTGAGAAGTTATCACTGCGTGTTTTTAGTTTACCTCTTTCTTGATTTCTCTTCCACCTGCAAGCGTTTGTCAGATGTCAGTGAATGGCATTTGACATATGACGTAAAACACGTGACAGCTGAAAATCGTTTTGATTGGCTCTTCAGACTTGCTACGAACGGTGCTACGAGCGGCCTCGGACAAAAGTTAAAGTTTATTCAAGTCGAACGGCAGCCCAACAGCGGACGGCAACGCCGACGGTAGATATAAATGGTCTTAAGGGTTTCTGAACTTTTAAATTGGGATCGCCAGCGCGAACGCCAACGGGAACAGGAACGCCGGCGAACGGCAAGTTTATAAATCCAGCTTAAGTCTGCATGTCTAGAGAAGCTGATATTCTGTAAAGATTCTGTTTTAGTTAAAATTATTAAAATAAACTGTACTGTACTTACGATTTTTCACTAACGGAATGCACAATTTACTAAGTATGGGGATTGGCCCTCGTGTCACATAGCACTGAAGCAAAATAGCAGTCTCTCCGAATTGCACATACTGTTTTTTCATGTTGCAGGAAGATTTAAAACTACAAACCTGGTTTTTTTTAAACGTAATTTATTGACATTTTAAATTTTAAATTGGTGGCACTGTAAGTCGATGTCTAATTCGAGGTTATCAGGTTCGGTTTTGCATCAGTTTTGACGTAGACTGACGCAAAACCTAACCCGCTAACCTCTAATTTGACATAATTGTTGTTTCAGTCAAAATGAAAATTTCTCTCCTCTAGGGAATAATTCATTATTTTTGTCACAATTTTGGTATCGTAGAAACAGTGTTTTGTTCCCAGACGTGAAAAAACAAAATTATTAGCAAGGGTATAGAATTTAACAAAGATAATACCAAGCAAGAAGTTAAAGATATTCTGCTGCATGAAATAGGCATAACAACGGACATTGAAGATGCATTTAAGGTGGGGAGACAGGAAGCTAAGGTGACTGTAGTTAAACTGAAAAATTTTGATCAAAAACTTAAAATACTGAAACAAAAAAGTAGACTGGGTAATAGAGAAATATACATAGACTGTGATCTCACCATGGAAGAACAGAAAATACAGACAGCAATATTGAAAGTTGCCAGGGAAGAAAAAGGACAAGGCAAGAAAATTAAAGTTGGTTACAGAAAAAGAGAAATAAACAACATAAAATACGAGTGGTTCGAAGCAGAAGGTGGAAACTTGAAAAAAGTGGGCGACCAGGCTTCAAAAAACTAAGTACACACAGTAAGGGTGGAAAACTTAAGACAAACACGGCAACGGAAAGGACTACGAATAAATAAACAATAAATCAACGAACATAAATAAAAGTATTAAGGCTGAGATCAAGAATAACGATATTTTTCACATAGGAACATGGAACATACAAAGCAAAAAGGAAAAGAAGGAGAACTTGTAAATGAATTCGACAAATCAACAATAAAGTTACTGGGAATTACCGAAACTAAGATGAAAGGTAGGGGCACAAAGATAATGAATGATCATTTACTAATCTACAGTGGAGTAGCAGTAATGGAAGGAGCCAAAGAGGGGGTAGCATGGCTGATACATAAGGAATGGAAAAATAAAGTATTATATTGGGAATATGTAAACGCAAGAATACTAAAATTAGTTCAAAATTAACGACAAAGAAAAACTAGACTGTATTGTGATATACGTACCGAATGAAGATGTAAAGTTAGAAGAAGAAGAGGAATTTTTCAATAAATTACAAGAAGCTGTGGAGAAAGTAAAGAACGAATTAATAATAGTAGGAGACTTAAACGCAAAGGTTGGTAATGATGTTATTAGATATGCGCCCTAGATAGGGGAGTTCGGAGAGGAAGAAATTACTAGAAATGTAAGACATCTGCTAGAATTTTGTATGGAAAACGAATTGATAATCACAAATACCAAATTTAAACATAGAGATCTCCATAAATATACGAGAATGCTAAAAAGTAAGAAGAAAAATCCATTATAGACTATGTATTAGTCTCGAAAGAAGTAATGGAAAGAGTAAGAAATACTAGAGTAAAACGAGGTGCTGAGGTTGATAGTGACCATTACCTGGTGGAAACGAAAATAGCAGTAGCGCAAGATGTGAAAATAAATAGAAAGAAATTGAAAGACAAAGACAAAGACTGTTTGGAAGAAAGAATAAATACGTACAAAGAATTTGAAGTGCAAGACATGTGGGAAATACTTAAAACCAGCATGATAGAACATGTGGAACAACAGTAGAAAATAAATGCCGTAAACAAATTCCTTGGTGATCAGAGGAGGTGAAGTAAGCTATAAAAGCAAAAAAGCAGAAAGCTACGAGCTGTACAAAGAACATAGAAAAATGGTCACAGGCACAGGTGCTCAAAAACAAAAGAAAAGTGTGGGAGAATTTCGGTCTAAAAATCCAAGAAAATGTTATAAGTAACCAGAAATTTTTCTACAAAGTCGTAAGAATCATACGGATGAAAACAGGCAACAAAATTAACTATATTATGGACAAAAAGGAACAACCACTAACGCAAGAAGAAGAAATTATGGAGAGGTGGAGGGAGTATGTTAAGGAACTGCTAGACAGTAATAATGAGGAAGAAGACAATGGAATAGTAACAACATCACCTGTGCTAAGTATAGATGAAGAAGGCAGCTTAAACATAACAATGGAAGAACTAGAAACAGCCATAAGGAAACAAAAAACAGGTAAAGCACCAGGACATGACGGGATTACTCCTGAAATGGTGAAGGCAATGGGAATTACAGACAAAAAGTTTTTTTTAGAATTGTTGAATAAAACAGCGAGGGCAAGTGAAATCCCCCGGGATTGGGAAATTGCAATAATATTACCACTGTTTAAAAAGGAGGCAGGAAGGATTGTGAAAACTATCGAGGCATCTCGCTGTTAAGTGTAATTATGAAACTATACGAAAGCATTTTAACTGAGCGCCTGAAAAATATAATAGAACAAAACTTGGAGGACGACCAAAATGGGTGTAGATCGGGAAGAAGAACAACAGGTGCCTTGCATACAATTAAGCAGGTAATTGAAAGAACAATAGAAGCTAACGAAACAATATATGCCTGTTTCATTGATGTATCTAAGGCGTTCGATACAGTAATAAGAAATGACATAATGGAAGATCATGAGAAATTGAAACGTAAATAAAAATTTTATAAGATGTATAAGAAACATGTACAATACAACTATTAATTATGTAAAAACTAATAATAATACGTCACAGAAATTCGAAACATACTTTGGGGTAAGACAAGGTGGAACTCTGAACCCATATCTATTTACATTAGTGATGGATGAAATAATCAAAAAATTTAAAAGTAAAATAAAAGACGCCACATGAGGATTCTGCAAGATGAAAAGAATAATAATAAACCATTTAGCTTTTGCTGACGATGTAGTCCTGTTGGCTAACAAAGAAAATGACCTACAACATAACCAACTGATTTGGAAAGAAGAACTCCTGAAGCATGGACTAAGCATAAATATGGACAAAACAAAAACATTGGCAATATAGAGAAAACAAGAGATATTTCAGGTTAGGATAGAGCAAAATATAATACAACATGTACGGTAATTTAAATATCTAGGAGCCACTATAATGGCAGATGGTAAAATAGAAGCAGAAGTGGATGAAAGAATAAAAGCTTCCACCAAATTATATTTTGCACTAAATAAACAGATATTAAATAAAAAAGAAACATCATCAAAAACAAAAATACGAAGATACATTGACATATGGTTCAGAGATTTGGACCTTGAGCAAACAATAGAGAAGAAGGCTGCAGGTAATCGAAATGAAGATACTTAGAAGAATAGCAGCACTAAAACTACTAGATAAAGTGATGAATGAACGCGTAAGAAGAAGACTAGGGGTAAAATCGGTAGAACATAGAATCATGGTGAATGCTATGAGATGGTTCGGACATATGGTTAGAATGGCACCAGAAAGGTCAGCGAAAAAAGTGTGAAAAATGGGAAGACCAAGAAAGAAAGGAAGAGGCAGACCTAGGCGAAAATGGAATGACGAAATAGTAAATCACCTGAAGCAAATGGGAGTGGATTGGCACAAGGCAGAAGAAACGGCAAGACAGAAAACTATGGAAGAAGAAAATTGAGGAAATGTAGCAAAGACAAAACTAATCTCAACATTGGCAGTAGCCGGTAGAAGAGGAACCATTTATAACTCAATATTGTTAACCCTGCTCCCTGCAAGTCAAAAATCATGACCAACCCTACTCTAAATAAAATTCGAATGGAGTATAGACAGTGGTCATAATTTTCATGGGCTCCTGCGATCAACTTTATTTTTGATTGCCCTGTATTATAACTGCATAAAACTATTCAATAAGCTACGCATTAAATATAAACAAATAAAGTGTATTTATCTTACAGTAGCATCTATTACCGTACGTTATACAACTGTTTTCAGTGACTAAAATGAAGTTTTACTCACTGGTGAGTTTTTATTATTTATAATAGGAATGGAGAATTTATTGAAAAAAGTTAGTTTTTTAAAACATTATGCATTTAAAGTATATTTATATTGATTGTACAGCCGGTAGCTATCTATTGTCCGTTTGGCAACATATTCTGACGGCGCAAACTATTTAGGCACAAGAACTGCTACTGTAAGATAAAACGTGTATTACTCGTGAGCGAAATGCCATTATAAGCTCGTGAGAAATTATATCACTCACGATTCAAAATTCTCACTCGCAAATAATGATGCATTTCTCTCAATTATAATAGAATCTACTATTAAAAAGAGTATAAAGTGAATACTATAAATACGTCTATATAAACCCTTCGACACTGTTTTGTGTGTGATATTGTATAAACTATTTTGTTTCTGTAAGCTTACAAAGAAAATAAAGAGCTATTATTATTATTTCTTTTCCGTATTTATTTTAATTTCTTCGCCATGAATGCTTCAACTTTTGCTTCTCTTTTTTGCCTTTCTCTTTTTTTAGTATTTCTTCTCACCATAAAATGATTCTTGTTTACATCAGCTCTGTGTATGTTCTTGTGTTTTTTTAATACAATTTCTGTTCTTGTCTTCTACCAACACGGTCAGTTTGATTAACCTAATCCGGTATGGTATCATCCAGGTTCCGTTATGGATGTCCTTTTGCTGGAAACATGCGCTTATTATGTACATTTTTCAACCTGCAACAAAGTCAGTTCATTTTTTGTCATTGTTATTGCACTTTTTCTTTGTTGAGTATTGATAAAGAAAAGACATTTTGTTAGGAGTAGAATTTAACAATTTTCTGAAACCTCTAATTTTTTTGTTATTATAACAAGGAAAATAACCAACTTGCAATTTTTATTTTGCATAATTAAAAGATGTGAAAATAGAATTTCTAATACAGAGAAAACTTCAATGTAACTCATTTTTATTATTGTTCTTCATATCAGCTAAAAAGGAGAAACTGGAAAGTGTCTGCAGACACTCTTGGGGATAGCACGTCGTGGGACAGTGAGGAAGGTGAAACTGTATCATCACCTGATGTTGGAACAAACTGTTTTCCACTACTAACTGAAGCAACCACTTCTGCAACAGAGTGGATGGGGGTCACCACAAATACCGAAGATTGCAGCTATACTTCAGAATTTAGTTACAGTTCAGAATTTGAACCGTCCGATACTGAAAACGTCTTGTGGGACACGGCTTTTGCTCCAACAGCTATTTTGAGCCCATGCTGTGCACTTTCTGACAAAGGTTAAGCATTCTATAGATACACTTGCGATATTCATTGTGGTTAATCAAATTTCTTTACAGTTAGTTGTACAGTATGGAAGAGACATGAAATAAAAAAAGTCGAACTATCAGTCTTTGACATTAGCTGTGAAATCATAGCTCGAGTAGAGGAAATGGCAGAAACCATGGACTACTTTTATGTGGGCATGTTTTACGCTGTAATATTAGCATTGCTACCAGCGTTTTGTCGATTGAGCAATGCTGCAGTGGACTCGGCAATATCCAACGAAGTACAATTGTCAGTTGTAGAAATTTCAGGCCTTGTCTTGGAAAAACTTTCGGGATCAATGATTGCAATTTTGGACGCTGCTTTAGGTACCACAATATGGTAAGTAAATGGGCTTGAATTAAAACAGAATTCAATTATTAACCCTTCCAGGGAGCGTACGATTATGATCGTGGCTGCAGTTCAGAGGTTTGTCCTAGCTTGCTTTTTCTTTTTTCTGCTTAGTGTAGCAGAGCGTACCTTCAAGCAAAGATTCTTGTATGCTAAACTGTTTTCCCACTTAACTTCCTCACGGAGGGCTAGAAAATCGCAGTTGCCACACTTTCGGCTCAATAAAGTACGTAACATTAAGACTTGGTTGTCTGTCCGATCCTATTTGAAGAAGAGAGGACCGCAAAGATCTGTGAATGTAATTGTATCTGCAGCTTTCGTCATTAATTTATTGCTGCTGTCCTTCCTCAGTATGGAGTTGTTAAAGGTAACGTTTTTATACAGGTCTTGCACTGAAGTTTCCAATGCGCATCGTAACTTTTTATCATATCAAAATAGTGAATTAAATGCCAGGATATGTCTCTGTGTTTTATTATTTTTCTCTTTAAAGGTAAAATGGTTCTTAAGAATACATTTTTATTTAGAACAACTTTTTGAAATATTAATGGTTTGTCCAATAAAACACATTTTTGTGTGAAGAGTTTTGTATGATAAATAAATGTTTAGTATTTTAATTGTACCATGGATAAGGGGATAGAACATTTTACATTCTTTCAATTTAATTTCTTCAAATAATAATAGTTGCTGCAAGTAGTCACACTGTCATAACGCTCATAATAGCTTATACAATCAAGTTTATGTAAATATTAATTTATTATGCAAAACATTTTCGGAGTTAACTTTTTATTCACAACTATGTATTTCCAAGGCACTTCCTGCTTCTCCTACGAGGGTTGCCTTTTATATATTGCAACGTGACAACACGGACATTGCTAGGTGCGATCCAAGTTTGATATTTTTGACAATATACATACTCAGACTGGTTTGTCATACAGACGCTACTTGTTTCGTTTTGATTGAGTTGAAAATTTCGTCTCTGGCTTTTCTTTTTCATTATCTATTGCAATGGTTTACTGCCCACAGTAATTCTGGTTGCCTAACTAACATGAAAAATGAATAATTTCAAAATGAGCACAGAATTAAATATTTTATTTATTGCAAGAAAGTTAGTAATTTTACATTAATAAATGCACTTGAGAGGAGTAGCAGTAATTAAAATTTGAGTGAGAAAGGTTGGCATTAGATAAGGCCGGCTTCAGAAGGGTTACGTTTGGCATGTCAGTCAATGATTGATGCTAGTTATGGCAAACGCAGCTTCATTTGTGTAGCTGACAGATTTGAGTTTGGTGAAATCAATACAATGATATGAATTCTAATATAATACAGAGATGGTTTGTGTAGTTACAAAAATTAAATGAACGTTACAGTTAAAAGTGAGTATCACCAGCAAACGGCAAGACAACTGAAAGGTAAAGAAACGGTGCATGTGATACGAGGAAGATTGCAAAGAGCAATTAGGCTACCTATCAAAGGAAACATCCCTTTAGATGAGACAAGAGAAATAAACAAACAACCTGAAGGGCTAGAAAAAATGCCGGACATTGAAGAAGTGGAAGAACATATATCAAAGATGAAAAACAAAAAAGCAGCAGGGTGTGACAGCATAACGGCCGAAATGATAAAATATGGAGGGAAAGAATTACTTCAAAAAATGCATAAGTTAATTGTAAAAATATGGAATGCCTTCAGAGTGGAGAGGGGGTTTGATAGTACCTATACCAAAAAAAGGAGATAAGTCCAAATGCAAGAATTACAGGGCAATCACCGTACTCAATGCGGCATACAAAGTCTTAACGACGATAATAAAGACTACAATCGCAAAGCACGCAGAAAAAAGCCTAGGAGACTACCAACGGAATATAAAAAAGACAAATTAACAATCGACGCCATACACACAATTAGACAGATCACGGAAGTTTATGAATACAACATTGACATACATATTATATTCTCTTCCTTGACTACAAGCAAGCTTTTGTCAGCTTAATTAGAGCGAAAATGGTAGAGGACCTAAAAGATTTTAAAATTCCTGGTAAACTGATACAGCTAATCAAGATGTCAATGAAAGAATCAACGGCATCGATACTCCTCAGCCAAGGCCCAACAGAAGAGTTCGAAGTAGGCAAAGGCGTGAGACAAAGAGATGCCTTATCAGCATTTCCGTTCATCATATCCCTTGATTAGGGAAGCAAAACACTGTGGAACAATCAACACTAAATCTGTCCAACTAATAGCTTACGCGGATGATATTGTCATAGTGGCAAGAACAAAAGAAGAACTAGTAAGGACATTCAGCATAATAGAAAAAAGATCAAAAGATAGAGGATGAGAAATAAATAAGACAAAAATAAAGTATATGCACTACGGCCGAAAACAAAGAAATTAAGGAAATAAAAATTAATAACTATAAATTCGAAGAAGTAGATACTTTCAAATACTTAGGTGCGTGATACATAGGAGAAATGAAAGATCGTATGTAGAACACAGAATACAACAAGGGAATAGGGCGCTGTACGCAAACAAAAAAATTCTAAAAGACAGAAGCTTAGTAGAAACACAAGAGTACAAATATACAAAACAATGATACGCCCAATTGCAACATATGCAGTGGAAACCATGAGCCTAACAAAGAAAGAAGAAGAGCTATTGAGAATTTTTGAAAGATGAATTATTAGAACAATTATGGGACTCAAAAAAGAACAAGAAGATGCTTAATGAATTACGAGATCGACAGAATGTTAAAAAATGAAAACATTGTGAGAGTATGTAAGGCTCAAAGAATTAGGTGGTATGGCCATATTTACAGGAAAGAAATAAATTCACCACAATGAGTAATTACAGATTGGATACCGCTAATAACAAGACCAATAGGACGGCCAAAATTAAGATTGAAAAACCTAAATGATATTAAAACAATGAAAATAAAAAATTGGAAGAATATAATAGATAATAGAATAGAATGGAGGAAAGTAGTGGAGAAGGCAAAAACTTTCCAGGACCTATAAACTATAAAGTATAAAGTAAAGAATAAGAAGAAGAGAGAATACAACGTGGATTGATCCATCACGTTGATCCACCATGTCAAATGGATCCATGAGTTCTCACGAACAGCTTTTATTTCCACGGAAATGCACAGCTTCAATCAATCAAAGGAAGCAGACATCGTGCAGTGCTAAAATAAACATGTGAGACAGTGCATTTAAAACTGAAGTGATTAAAAAGCAGAGATTTAAAGTGTAAAAGTGACAATTCCCAAGAAAAGACAGTTTAGTATTTAAACAGACAGTATATCAAAACTATAATTCGTAAGTAAAAACTCTTTTCATAAAAATAATTGTAAATTTAGGTTACTAGGATATGAGAGTCAATTATTTAATATCAAGAAAAAGCTTGTAACGTTTATGTTGGGTGCAAGAAGTGCTCCCAGTTTTGGTGTAAAACTATTAACAAAAAAGTTATTTGTATCAGCCAAAAAGTGTTGTTCATATTCACCAGCGTGCAGAGCATATTTAAGAGTAATTTTCGTTGTGATATATCCCAGTGAACAGGGATCAGCCCACCAAGATTTCACCAGGTGTGTCATACAGCGAGGCCAAATTTGGATAGGATTTCGGACAGTTCGAGACATCGGCCAACCAGAACCTTTTTACTACGTGTGGAGGAGCCCTTTAGTGAGCCCTACAAATAGGAAGGAGAGCCCAAAGGCCGTCACCAAGTTAATAGAAGCCATGGTGTCTCTTCATTGTGCCGTTACAGCAGGTCCACAGATTATTAATCGACGTGGCGTCCTTCCATTTTGCGATGTGAACCAAAGATTTCGACCGTTTTTGCCGGAACTAGAACAAAAGCAGATCAGAGCGTCGGTTTGCATCACTGAAAAAAACCGGGTTAGCCGGAAATTACTTCACATCAATTACATTGTATTTACCTGATGTTAATTTTGGCATTTTTGGTTTTTGAAGTCAAATTGCGCAAATTTTTATACATGCAGATTATCTTTGTGGTTTTACAGTTAATTTAAAGGTTGGAGTTGTCAGAAACGAATTTAAGCAATTGCCATACTAGTGAATTTGCCATACACAAAAGTATTTGTAATAGAAGCTGTTGAACTTACCCCTGAGACTAGAGTTATTTCATGCTAAACCGGAGCTTTGCTTTAATTAATTGCAAATAAATAAAATACATATGAGCAATAAACCATTTATTTAGCAAATACTTATAACATCCATTTTAATAAGCTCTGAGATTGACACAACAGAGAATTCTTGATTAATAGTTATTTATTGTGTAAGTGTTTTAGATGGTGTATTATCCACGCAGGAATGTTTAAACGCGAGAACACAGTTCAAGCGTTTAATTTTCTTAAGTGGATAAAACGTAACTAAAACACGAATGCAATACAACATTTTATCCAACAACTCAATAAATATCTAAAAAAATATACGTTTTATATTGACAGCCATGAAAAGTCATAGTGACAATTTGGAAAGTACCGAAAGATCAAATGTTATACGTTTGGCAGTTCTGAAGTGTATTGGCAGTCTATGTCAAATTCAAGAGGTTAATAGGTTAAGTTTTGTTTGTTATTTGACATAGATTTACGCAAAACTTAACCTACAAATTTCGAATTTGGCATAGCTTGACAGTGCTGCCAACAATGCAGTAGTAAGTGACATGGTTTTATCCCACTAGTGGAATAAAGTAATTTTATTATTCCACTAGTGGATAAAGTGGTACTTTAGGCAGTTCATAGGTGTGGATAAAACTTCAATTATAAGGTGATTGTGGATAAAACTATTTTAATTTATAAATTATGTGATAACTGAAGGTAGCGATCATTACACTATATGTAGCATTTCTTAGAGCACTTTTCTGTTCATTTATTTTTCTCTAAATATGCTGGAGCGCTCTGTACTAGTCAAAAGTTAGTTTTCTCTCTTTTCCAATAAGGGTGTTTGAAGGTTTTATTGTGGAACTCATTCAAGATCACAGAAAACCTCGTAAATTATGAACAATTTGCAAAATTTTCTGTATTACTTATACCTTCTCACGAAGTTAATTAATGTTCAGTACTGATATTATAAACAATGTGCAATGGAAATTTCTTTACAAAATCTGTAATTCTCCTTAACATATAACATGTGATAATCTCATGTTACTCCACAATTTTATGTATAATTAAAAATACAACATTTGAATATGGATTTTTATTGTGTAGGATTCATCAGCACTGCAGTCGCAATATAACGTAGAAGCACTATTTTGGTGTCTAGGTTTGGGGTGCCTGCTTCTGCGATTTATGACTTTAGGCACCAAAATCAATCGTAAATACCGCAGCAATCTATCCATTTTAATAACGGAACAGATAAATTTATACCTTCAAATCGAGCAGAAACCTCATAAGAAAGACGAACTAAATGTAGCTAATAGTGTGCTCAAACTGGCAGCTGATTTACTTAAGGTATGTCCACATATTTGTATGTATACTTCGTAATTAATATTGAACTGCTTTCAGGAACTGGAAACTCCTTTCAAAATATCTGGGTTCTCTGCGAATCCACATCTGTACACCATAACAAAAGTGTTTGTTTTGTCAGCACTGTCCGGTGTGCTCTCGGAAATGCTAGGTTTCAAGTTGAAGCTACATAAAATTAAAATAAAGTAATTGCTTGCTAATTGTTATAGTCATTATAATTTGTACTGTAAAAGGTTGTGATCTCCGCTTATGATACTTTTGTATTTTTTTATGTAAGAACATTTTTTTGACACCGGCATGGTGGTTTACATTGATTTTTGGAAATAGTTTACCTGTTTAACAGGTATTACAAATTTCATTAACCATGCTTTGAATGCATATTGACTTTTAAATTTTTAATTTGTTTAAATATTTCGTTACAAAAATCTTCCTATATTAACTGATTTAATAATTTTATAGTATAAAGCTGAAAATTATTGCTGTAGTTGCATATTTGACAGTAGGCAAGTGCACAGAAATTGCATTTTGTGTTGCTCAGTATACACTTACAATTTAATTGATTTCGTGTTTATCTTACATTGCGCTTTTTGCTGGTAGCAAGAATCTCCTATTTATGTTATTTTTTAGCTTGGTGAACTCTGGTTAACTCCTTTTGATTAAATGACACATGCATGCAGTAGTTATAATTAGACACAAACTAAAGGAAAACAGGGGTAGGTAATATTTATTAGATAAGTAGTCAAATTCAGATTCTGTGATTTTAGGACTTACCAATTTTTGTTCGTGCTCGTTCCCTAGAATATTTTCACAATAATAATGTTGTCAGAAACTGTTATAAAGTTGATGTAGTTGTAATTGTACTGTATTGAAAATTGAAAATATATTATTACCAATGCAAACCTATCTCCTGATTTTATTACGTAAGGCACAACTGCAAGTAAACAATACATCGAAAGTGGCAACACGTTGCCCCAATACAAGTGTATCACACAGCGCAGTTTCAAGTGAACTTTTAGTGTTCTAGAGGAACTCTTGTGGTTGAAGAGAGTAAATTTGGTCAAATAAACAGCAGGAAATAAGTTGAGTTAAAAATGTACTCGTTTAGCAATCAACAAGACGAGTAAAGCAGTGGCGTAGCTATAGCAGGGCAAACCGGGGCACTGCCCCGGGGCCCCGCATTAATTAGGGGCCCCGGCCAAAGGCCGGGTATAGAGCTGAGCCATCAGTCATAACAAAAATTAAAATACTCAATAAACGAACAACAAACTATAAAATTTATTCAGTAAGAAGTGGATTATTATTATATTATAGAATTGCATTTTTTTCCGTCGTGTCACGTTGGCGTTCGCCATCCAATATCTGCTTTTATAGTTTAACTGGTTTAGCGTCTTTGATACTTACCATTTTACAAAATATTTATTATTTTTTTGGTTCAAGTACCAAAAGATGGGCTCATCTAGCATCTTTTACCACTGAGTCGGAATTAACTCTCAAAAATTTAAACCCAACTAATTGGTCAGGGAGAATTGCATCTATCACTGCAGTTAAGCTTCGTTTTGTGGATATTATTATGTTTTTAACGAAGATAGAAATGTAATCTCAGAAAAAAGATGAAAGAGATGAAGCGTCTGCCGTTAAGAAACAAATGATTTCGTTTGAATTTGTCTTTATTACCATAATTTTGTATAAAATCCTAACACAAGTTAATATGGCCTCAAATATTTTGCAAAAGAAAAACATGGATTTAAATGAATCTGTAAATTTTTTGGAGCAAGTTCAAAAGAGAGTAGCAACCTTAGGGCATGTTATGAAGAACTAAAAGTTGAGGCTAAGAAACTGGCCATTAAGTGGAATACAACACAGATTTCATACATAAATACCAACTAAATTAAACTGCATTTTGATGAACTCTCTAGTGCAGGGGTGGCGAACCTTTATTGATCTACGTGCCATTTTTTCTAAAGAAATGGTTGATGAGACCATGACGTGCCATCAAATAATGCCAGGTAGAAATAGGCTAAAAATACATATTCCTACCGAGCTAAAAGGCGGGAGCTGAAGAAGACTAACCTGGAGGTGGCGGACAGCCTGGAGTTTCGTGCAAGCAACGAAAGTGGGCCCCAAAATTCCGCAAGAGCGTAGTGAACGTAAGGATTGCTACCATTAACAATTATCCTAACTTTCAGTGGGCTTTCGTTGCTTCCAAATTATCCCTCACAAATGAACCAAGCTATAATTAAGCTGGTGAAGCACGAAGCTGAGGGGCAACCAACTTATTTAAGCAAAGGCTGGGATGGAAAAGGTCCAGAAATACTACCACACGCAATTCAACTCAGGTTATCAAAATCTCCAAAAAATTGGAAAAGGACCACCAGAAAAACTATTGGAATGCAGAGTGGTCTAAATTGATAGCAACATAGCTGTAATTTGCTGAAAAATGTTATCACAAGATGCCTAGCTACGCAGGAGAAAATTTATTCAATATTTAAAAATAAATGTGAATAGGACTGCCTAACGATCCAGGGGAAAACTTACAAAATAAATGCTTAAAGTAAAATCCAACTTGTTGTTTCAAATACTGCATGTGAACTACAAACTAAGCGTAACAGGGCCCCTCTCGCCGTCCATCCGCGTCGCCAGCGCTAGATCACTCCGTAGCTCACTCCTAGCCGTTCGGTCAGAAATTCGCGCGAAATCTACCTATCTCTGTCGCGCAGTCTGTTGTCGTTCCGGCACCGGTAGCCTTGTTCACAATGAACTTTGTTACTATGACCTCAAATGTAGACGAAGGTACCTAAATTCCTTAATTAAGGCCGTGCCCAAATTATTCTGCCGCGTGCCATCAATGGCACGCGTGCCATTGGTTCGCCACCCCTGCTCTAGTGATTATAGATTTAGTAATCGTCAAATTTTATTTAGAGTTAATGTTTTTAATGTGGTAATTGTGTATCGATACAAATTGATTTGAAAGTATGAAAAAAGTTAATAATCTATTTGATGTACTTGTTTCAAAAATTGTATTAAGTTGTGACGAAACTGAAATTATTAGTAAATGTAGATATATTACAAATATTCTGAAATATTTGATGTGAATAAACGTACAGCTCAATACATTAATTTAATAAATACTGTTAAGGGTGACTGAAGAGACGACTTAGCAGTTAGAGATTATTTTGATCTAATCTTAAACAACTATGGCGTACTTGAAAGCGACTTAACCTAAGTTTATCTATTGTTCCTCTTATTTTTCACGTTGCATGTCACAACTGCTAATGTTGACAGGTCTTTCAGCAAGCTGAAAATTATTAAAGATTACCTGAGATCTACTACAGGCCAACTAGCAATTATTTGTTTAAGTAGCTAGTAGGTTTAAACTGTTTTTTTTTGTTTTCTTAAATATTTGATATGAAAAATAATATTTTTCTTTCTACACATTTTATTTTTCGAGTGACGTTAGGGGGGGGGGTGTAATTTTTTTTGCCCCGGGGCCCCATGACTTCTAGCTACGCCGCTGGAGTAAAGCACAGTTTTTGGTCTTGTTTACTTTGGGAGAAAAGAAATTAAGGAACGTAGTGGAAACTCGATTGTCAGATGTACAAAGTGGCTTTAGACCAGCACACAGTGTCCAGGATCATTTATTTACAATACAACAAGTGACGGAAAAGATGATGAAAAAAGGAAAGGCAGTATGCTTCATCGATTTAAAAAAAGCATTTGACAAAGTTAGTAGAGAAAGTATATGGGAAAGTTTAAAGAAAAAAGAAGTAGAAAAAGATCTCATAGAAGCTATAAAAAGTGTATACGTGAACACTAATAACCAAGTGAGAATGCAGAATAGAATGTCAGATATATTTAAAAATAACGAAGGAGTAAGGCAAGGCGGAGTACTAAGTCCTCTATTATTCTTATGTGCGATGGATGAAGTGATAAAAGAGTGTGCGACGAGAATGGCAAAATGTGTATTGGGCTATAAAAACACGCTACCAATAAATGTAGAAGCGTGTGCTCCGCAGACGACATTGTTTTAATTGCCATATCTGAAAAAGACCTAGAGAAAAACTTAAAAGTGTGGATTGAAGTACTAGCCAAATTTAATTTAGAAGTGAACATGGACAAAACAAAAGTGATGGCTATAACAACTAGTGAGTCTGAAGTGAAAGTGGAAGTTGAAGGTACAGCTATCGCAAGTAAGAGCATTTAAATATCTAGGAGCTACCATTAGTTGCAATGGAACAAACGAAGCCGAAATAAGCAGCCGCATACAATCAGCAACTTGGGTGTATCATGCTTTATACAGAAACTTCCTGAGCAATAGAGAAAATACTACGAAAACAAAGATCACAGTGTACAAGACTATATATTTACAAACAATCCTGTGTGGCAGCAAAAATTTGGTAGTAAATGAAAGACACAAGAAGAGACTGCAGGCCGCAGAAATGAAATATTTACGGAAAGTACTCGGACTGAAGAGAATAGACAAAAGAAGGAATGAAGACATCAGAAGAGAATTAAATTTACAATCACTAGAAGAAAAGAAGTTGCAATGGGTAGGACATCTCATAAGAATGACAAGTGACAGACAAGTGAAAAAGGGATGGGAGACGAGAGCAGTAGGAAAGAATAGAAGGGGAAGACCCAGGAAAACGTGGAGTGAGAGTGTAGAAGAAATATTATGAAAGCGAGGTATGGAATGGAAAAAAGCTAAAGTCAAGGCAAGAGATAGAAAAGAATGGCGTAAATTTGTCAAGAAACAGCAGCAAAACGAATAGAGGAAGCTAATCCTCGACACCCCCACGGATACAAGAGGAACCGGATTATGTATGTACTAGCTGAAACCCGCGGCATATGCCGCATTTAAAATGTACGACGAATTTTATTACTTTTGTTGCACTAAAGAAAGTTTTAAAAGCACGCTAAGGAAAAGTACCAAAAAATATTTTTTCAAATGGAAAGTCTCTGGAAAGGAAACGCTTGCCTCTGGAAGGCGTCCTAATTAATACGACGTTGTTGGAACGCAGTAAAAAAAAATGCGGAAAGAATTGTTCTACAAGTTAAGAAAAGTGAGAGTTTTCCAGTGAATGTAAAAGTTTTACGTGAGCATGGAAGAATGACGTTGTAGCCCACGGCACATGCCGCATTTAAAGTTTTGCGCGTTAGATAGATATACTTTGTTTGTGACATTACAAAAAAAAATTCTTTTACACACGCCTACTATGGCAAATGCTACACCAAATACATACAATATATACAGTTCACATTTAATTATATATATTTATTCCTAATTCAGTAAGTAAAACATGCTTAGAGTCATGTTTTTGATAACGGTGATAAAACTTAGAATACATTTAGATTTTAGTTTATTGGCATACATGTTTAACGTCAGCGTACAAACAATTTCCAGAATATTTTATACCACATTGAATATTATGTATCATCGGATGAAAAATTTTATTATTTGGCCTGAACGAGATCAGCTGATTAAATCAATGCCAGAATGCTTCAAGGTAGCATTTGGCAACAAGATTTCAGTAATAATCGATTGTTTTGAGATGAGAGTGGAAAAATCAAGTAGCCTTGAAGTACAATGTACTACATGGTCTACGTACAAACAACATAATACGGTAAAGGTACTAATAGGCATCACTCCTCCTGGATCAATATCATTTGTATCACATGGATATGGTGGCAGAATAAGCGATAAAGGTCTAACAGAGGATTGTGGGATTTTAAACAATCTCTTGCCAGATCTTGGCTTTTTAATAAAAGACTCCGTAGGACTACATATGGCCACAGTGATTACGCCTGCTTTTCTAAAAGGGAAACGGCAGCTCGATCCAAGGGATATAGAATCAACCAGGAATATAGCAAGCGTGAGGTAGTGCAAGTATATTGTTACAATAATTATCTTAATTATAACTTTTTTTCAGAATACACGTCAAACGCGTTATTGGAGTCCTTCGTCAAAAAAATACAGTTCTTCACGAAACGATGCCTATGTTCCTGGCGAAAAAGAAAACTGACGATGTTGCCGTGGTAGATCAGATATTAACAGTTTCTTGTGCACTCGTAAATTTATGCCCTCCTATAATTGTATAAATTATGAAATAAATTGTATTAACAAAGTTAATCTAATTATTTTTACTTTAATAATAATAATATCTACAAAATTATTAAAATTAGTTAATTAAGGATCTAACGTTAATACTATCCACCACCATTTATTATATAATGTAAAATTATTTGATTATCTTTTTCTGCATGTGGCCAATTAATAAAAAGCAAAATTACAATATCACATAGCAAAAATTATTAAATAGTACCTATATGATAAGAAACATAAGGATATTTCGAAACTATGTAAGCTACATTAACAATCAATAAAATTACACATGCTGTCTACACAACATAAAAGAATAATTAATGTCTAAATTAAGTATGAAAAATAATTTTTCCGTTGACCGCTTCTTAATTTCAATATTAATGAATTATTTTTCCTAAAAAAGGATGGATTAATAGAAGTCATTAATACACTGTTTTTGATTAATACACTCTTTTTCATTAATTAACTGTTTTAAAAAAAGGATGGATTAATAGATCTATTAATACACTGTTTTTGATTAATCCACTCTTTTTCATTAATTAACTGTTTTTGTGATTTTGAGGTTTTGATATTTTGCATGGAGGTTAGTTGTATTAATCAAATTTTTCAACACAAAAAAAGATTTTGCGGTTAACAAAAAAATTTTGTAATCAACTCGTTTGTTAATGGGCGATTAATAATCTCAACTATTAAAGGCACTCACTCGCTATCGCTTGTTCGTGCTTTAAACAGTTTCGATTATTAATCGCCTTCATTAACACACTTGTTGGTTAAATAACTATTAATGCATAAAGCATAACGGATATTTTGAAGCTATTTAATATTTATTTATTGTGACATCTCTAACAGGTGTTACCCTTATTACAAGAGATGCAGTGTAGATATATTCTGCTATATGCAGGTATGAGCGTTATAGCATGTAAATTAAAATTAAAATAATCATCCTAACTAAAATAAACTTTAATCATGGTTGCAGGAGATGGATCGACGCCGTAACTTGCTACTATGACTTCCCGTATTGATTGGTAAATTTAAGTCTTAAAAATTTGTTACATCAATAGTTCGTTTTGTTTCATTTTAGTTATAATAATACTTTTTTACAACAGAATCAAACATACTGTATGGAGCTGACAAATCAATGTTGAGCAGTATGTAAATTTGATTCTCAAGCTTTAATATATCAGTAATCGGAATTCTGGTATAAAAAGAAGGTACAAAGAATAACGGTGAGAAACAAACAGGCCTAGCGGGTACTCTTAAAGTTAATAGCGAAAGCAGCTTGCTATCGTTAATCTTATTATTCCATAATTTATAACAAAATTTTAATGAATTTAAGGTACATAAACAATCAAAATATTTACATAACAGTACAAAATAACAGAATAACTAATGTCTAAATTAGTGGTCGCCAACCTCTTCAATGTGTTGAGCTACTTGTTAATTTTGGAATAAACAGCGAGCTACCCACACGGAAGCCACGTAACGCAACGTAAATGAAATAATCCACAGTTAATTTATCATTATATGTATTTATTTTACTATTTATTTAACTGGTAATACATAATACATAGGTACTAATAATAACTACATTCCTACCTACCAAACGAAGTTGTTTGAAAAATAAACACAAACTTTTATCCAGCCACAACGGCATGTCACGTAAGATTTAAAAATAGTTAATAAAAACAACAAAAAAGTAACGCACTATCATGAACATAAACATTGAAAAATAAAAAAGCACGTTCAATGAGAAGGCTGACACTCAGACTCATCGATAATTTTTTTAATGTTTGCAGTATAATTTGATACAGCCATTCGAATACAATTATCCAAATGTTCATCTGTAAGTCGATTGCGATATTTGTTCTTAATAAACTTCATATTGGAAAAAGAAGATTCACACAAATAGGTTGAACTGAATAATGCTTTCACTTTCAAGGCAACACGGCATAGAACTGAATATTTGTCTTTACTTACAATAGGCCAGATACATTTGGTACTTGAGACTAACGATTTTAAGGCTAAATCATTTTGAAAATCAATTACTTCCATTTCTGTTGCAGCGATGTCTTCACCAAAGTTCTGCATAACACAAGTTGCAAACTGTTGGATATCAATTTCCATAAAGGGTGAAACAACAAACTGCGCTACTAAAGCCATTTCGTTGAAATCCTTAAAACGATTTTTGAAGTTATTCTTCAGGGTAGAAACTATTTCTACATGATATTTGCTGTCATAGGGTTCTAATGGATTTTGAGATATTTTTTCTGAAAGAATAGGAAAATGCTTGGCATCGCTGTTAATTAGGTTTTGTTCCCAAAACTCCAGCTTTTTGATAAATGCTTTTATATCAGAAATCATTTCTGCTAGTTCTTTGTCTCTCCCCTGAAGCTGCAAATTAAGTTTGTTTAATTTCTCGGTAATGTCCACGAGAAAACCAAAATCTCTAAGCCAGATTGAATTTTCTAGTTCCGGAGTCGGTTCATCGCGTTTTTTTGAAAAATTGAACTATGCCAGATAGGACATCATTAAAACGTTTCAGCACCCGTCCTCTACTTAACCATCGGACTTCAGAGTGAAGGAGTAGGTCCCCGTATTGACAGTCAACTTCATCGGCCAAGGTTTTGAATAATCTTCTTTGTAACGCTTGAGCTCTAATCTTGTTCACAATTTTTACCACCAGTTTCATAACGTTGTTTAGTTTCAGGAAATTTCCACATAATGCTTCCTGATGGATAATGCAGTGGTAAGAGAGAAATTGCGGAAAAGTTTCATCTTTACGACATAACGCCACCAGTCCCTTATCAAAACCCACCATAGCTGGAGCGCCATCGGTTGTCAAGCCTACCATTTTCGATATTGGAATTTTCTCGGAAGAAATAATATTTTTTAAATGAGAAAACAACTCCTGTCCAGTAGTGTGTCCTTTCAGTGGAATAAACTTCAAAAGATCTTCTTTAATCGTAAAATCACTAAAAACCATCCTGACGAACACGGCCATCTGGACAGTGTCAACGACATCTGTTGATTCATCCAGTTGAAGTGAAAAATAAACACAGTTATCTAAGTCAGTTCTTAACTGTAAAAAAATATCATTGCTCATTACTTCTACACGTCTCATCACTGTATTAGCAGAAAGTTGCATAGATTTTATAGCTGAAACTATCTCGTCTTTGTTTCTAAAGTTGGCAAATAACGAATCAGCAGCTTCTAAAAACGCCTGTTTTATCATTTCCCCGTCTTCATAAGGTTTCTTTTTTTGTGCAATTATCTGGGACACACGGTACGATGCTTCAGTTGCAGCCTTATTTTTGTCGATTGTTCTTAAAAATATTGATTGTTGTCCAATTAACTGCTTTTTTAACTGTTTCAGTTTCTCCTTTCTGGCGGCAGAATGTAGTGGAAATGATTTTTCAATATTAGAATGTACAGTTTTATGATGTCTCTCAATATTTCCTTTTTTAGCAACGGAGACCGAAGTATTACATAACAAACACACATTTTTATCTTTAACTTCTGTAAAAAAGTATTGTTCTTCCCATTCCGAATGAAAGTGGTATGTCTTTACCTTCTTACAACTGCTTGCCATAATATTATTTTTTGTTGTTCACTACTAACCCAACCGCTGGACGTTGGTTACGCGTTCAGTTTTAAACTAAGCGCAATGTCGCCGCGCCGTGCGTATTTATCCCGTTCAAAGCAATCCAGATCGTTCTCGAACACTAACGCACTGGTCCGGCTGGTCGGTTCTAGCCGATTCTAGCTTGATGGCGTCAGCGGCAGATCGCTCGCCGCAACGTTGCCGCTGTTTATGTTTAATATTATGACAATTAGATTTTTTTGTGGAATTTTAGGAAGCTTCTCTGATTTTGTATTTTTTAAATTAAAATCGTTGTGAGAGCTACCAGAATTGCCCCCGCGAGCTACCGGTAGCTCGCGATCGACAGGTTGGCGACCACTGGTCTAAATTAAGTATGAAAAAGAATTGCAATGGATAAAGTATAAAGAATATTTCGAAGCCATTTATGCTAAATAAACAATCAACATATATACAAATTCTATCAACACAGAATAACAAAATAATTCTATTTATATACTGCTCCACAAATGTACTGGACCACCCATAAAAAATGTATTTATTACATTACGTCACAATATATATAAAATGCTATGATATAAAAAATGATAAAAAGAATACATTTTTTAAAAAGGTTGAATCAATTTTAGAACTGGCCAAGATTGGTATAATAATTTTAAAAATGCAAGTCGTTTGAATTGTCAAAAATCAATTATTGTTCATATGAGATGCACTGCAGAATGTTATAAAGTATTGGAATATAACTCAATTTTATAAATGCAATGGTTATTTAAGTTTCTGGAAAGTGTATAAATAGTTATAACCTAAAAAATGATTTATGTCAACACATTTAACTAATTTGATTTATTTAAATAATTATTAAGATTTTTCAAAGAGAGTGCTGAGATAAGTAAAAAGGGGTTGTTTATGTTTGAGATAGAAAGAGGGCGGATATAATAAAAATGAGGAAGATATGTCAGATTAAATAATTATCCAGAATTAATTGCATAATAGATAAACTCTGGGTATAACATAATTTAAAAGGTGTTAAAAGTGTTTATCAGTGCGTGATAACATTGGGGAGAAAATATCAATCAACTAGAAGAACATTGTTACAACAGTAGCAAAATCCGGAACAGTCAAAGGGATAGTTCAAGGCTGAAGGATGCAGACGAGACACCACTATCGATAAAGCAGATCAAAGGGATACTTCAAGGTTGAATGATACAGACAACACACAACTATTGATAAAGCAGAGTGAGTTGAAAATTGAAATTATATTATCAGTACTGAGCGACGAACAATATTAACTAAAGAGGAAATTTAAAAAGGCCAATAGAAAGAGAATTTAAAAGCATGCAAATTAGATAAGATTCATTTAATAATAGATTTGTAAACTTGAAGTTTAGAAATGATAATTGATTTTGGAATTGTAATTAAAATAAATTTGTTTTAAATTGTTTAAACGTCTGTAAATTAATTAAACATGAACAATCACTTACAAATTGGAATAATGGATAACTAAGTTAAACAAGATGTCATTCAAAGGTTGAAATTGAACTATTGACATAATACAAACAATATTTTTCAAAATAATTCAATTCGTTAACATACTTTAAAATAGATTGCAGTGCATAATTAAATATTAAGCAACAGTTACCCTGCAGATAAAGAAATATTAGAGCTAGTCGAGGTTATTATTAATACATGCAAAAGATATCTACAACAAGGTAAGTTTTATATTGATTGAACATTTTTAATAAGTAAATAATAAAGTCACAACACCTTCGTACGTAGCAATATATAAAAGCTTTTGTTTTATAGTATACTCATATTAAGCATGTTTAATTTCACTATTCTCAAATATCAACTGAAGAATTAACAAAATCATATTAATAAAATTAAAAAATTATGAAACTATAAAAAAACTATATTTCACAAAAATAAGAGGAATCACAAAAAAAGGTTAATTAATAGTTCTTTGAGTCTCTCCAGAACGTTTAAAAATCTTTGGCAACAATTCGGCATACTTTGTATGCAATGTGCTATCAATATTTGGGCAAAATTCAAAATTTTAAAATGATAATATTTTATTAATGGACTTAGTTTTCTTTAAACAGAATTATGAAAAGAAATGCTTTTTATAGTGACACAATCATGAAAGGTTACCAAAAATTTCATGACTGCCCTTTTGGAAAATATTTTTAAAAATTGCACCAATATATGCAAATGGTCCAGTTCATTTGTGGAGCAGTATATTTACAGAGTTCACATAACCAGTTTCCTTTAGGAATTTTTTTAATTGTAGGCATGCTGAATGGTACCATTTTATTCTATATTTTCTGTCATAACATTTTACCATTTGTTCGCCGTTGTCTGGTTTCCTACAGTGACACCATAGCTGCAATCCATAATTAAAATAGGTACATAACATTGTAACATATAATTCACAAAAATACAAACCTTTTCATCATCAGTGCCTATTACGATGTCACTGGAAATTGAACCAACACCTATAGCTCGAATGTTCATGGGGATGTCGTCTGAACTTGGACCAGCACTCGTAGATGGCATATCCATGGCGATGTCACTACAACTTGAATCCAAACCAGTGGTCATAGATGGCAGAACTAATGTTAGAATCTAGTAATTTCCAAGTTTTGTATTGGTAACACTTTTGACATCTATCATATTGACATTAAATTGTTAACCTTATTTAAGCTAAACGACACAATAAATCGGAGGCGTACTCAACATTGTGGTATGGCGCATTTCAAAACAGAATTAACACACAAAAATAGCGACAATAGCAATAACAAAATAACAGAATTAACAAAATCAACAGCAATTTTCACACTTTGACTTGCACAATATCGCAAGATAGTCCAGTTACATTAGACGGACAACCGCAGCATCTGCCGAAAAAATCCAAGTGAGCTGAAATTTTGCATACACCTTTATTTTGACATTACAAATAATGTCTCAAAAGTCCCCATCGATATCGCGCTTGCGTTTTGAGTTATTCAAGGTCAAATGTCACAGAAATAAGTTTTTCGCAAATATCTCGCTTTCTATGGGTCGTATGACTTTTTTAGTTATTACAAAAAATGAAGGCTAGGAAATTCTCTACAAAATAGCTATTTATGCAACAAGTGCTAAAAGTCGACTTTTATGCGCGAGACATGAAAATTATGAAACGAAGCCGAAGGCTGAGTTTCATAACATGTCTCGCGCATAAACGACTTTTAGCACGCGTTGCATACAATATTTTATCTACGACCTTAATTTTACCGTTATTAATCCATAAATATCGATTTAAGAAAGGTTCGCATCTGCGACGCTGCGTCATAATGAATAGTAGGCTACGCCGCTGGCGATTGTTTGGCCACGCCCGTGCTGTCAAGGTGAGTTGTACGAAATGTAATTATTGATACTCCACATATGACTGTATTCATTACATAACGCTTTAATTATTTCAAAAACGCTTTACCTGTAACGCAAGAAGCAACTAGAATAGCTTTACGACTTCACTTGCAGTTCGAAATTGTAGTTTTGAACCTCGCGTCACTTTTAGCACATGTGCTAAAAGTAAACAGCTGATTTCTTTAAACACGGTAAACTATAAAACGTCACTTTTAGTGAAACAAGCGAGTGTTAAAAAGCCTACTTTTAGTAGTGGTCGTAGATAAAAGAATATAAAGCTTTTTTACATACAACTAACCGTTCAGTAAATAACACACTATTAAGTTTTGCAGACGGGTTTTACTTCTTTTTACGATAAAGAAAGTATTGGATTCACCCCAAAAATTCGAAAATTGGGTTTTCAACAGATCTTCACGTTTTAGAGTCCCCTGAACCCAAAAAACATGTTTTTGCTCATTGGTCTGTGTGTCCGTCCGTCGATCTGTCTGTGAACAGAAAAACTCATAAATGAAAAGAGGTATGGCGTTGAAACTTCATATATAAGTTTTTTGTACTATCTAAATGCGACAGCAAGCTTCTGAAGAAAATCGCATAACCGGTGTGTATTGATGTGAGATAAGTGATTTTTCAGTTGAATACCTCTAAAATTCAACTTGAAAATCACTCATCTCAATCAATCCACATTAAAAATGTAAAGTTTCAAAAAAATCGTTGGAGCCGTTTTTGAAACACAAGAGTAAACATCAAACTTCCGGTTATGCTATTTTCTTCAAAAGATAACTGTCGCATTTAGATAGTACACAAAACTTATATATAAAGTTTCAACACCGTACTTTTTTTCATTTTTGAGATATTCTGTTCGCAGACAGACAGACAGACCAATGAACAAAAACACGTTTTTTTGGGTTCAGGGGACTCTAAAACGTGAAGATCTGTTGAAAATTCAATTTAGAATTTTTGCGGTGAATGCAATCAGGGGCGGCGAGTTATACAGTTTCAATCGGGTGCCTTATACTACACATTTCGGAAACTTCAGGTTTTTAAAGAAATAAATAAAGAGTATATAAATCCACTTGTATTGATTTCTTTGTAACCTTAAGCGCAACTCCGGTACATCTTCAGATCTTGTCTTTAAAAGCCTGAAATAATTCGAATTTTCATCGGAGTGGCCTCTAACGGCAAGACCCTCCGTTGCTAAATATTTTAAACTAGTAATAAACGTGAGCAAAGCAACTCTAGCTTGTTTCATTTGACTTTCTTTTTCGGTATTAAGACTAGTCAAGACATTAACACCACGTTCACTACACACCACAATACCAACTGCTTGGAAATAAAAATTTGAACGTTCATGATCTTTAAACCGCTCTATTGCTTTATTCCACGAAGAAAAACCATTAACACAAAAACTTTTATAGGCATTTTTGTTGGACCCAGTAGCGGCCTCAAATTAAGTTTTTCTGTTTTTGCTGCCTCTAAGCATGTCCTACAAAATACTCTATCCGCCTGAAGATTGTAATCTATCCACCTAAACTGATATGATCACTTATGCAAAAATTTCCTTGTGGATTTTCTTTTTGTGTCAATATCTGCAATTAAAAAATTCTTGTAATTAATGAAATAACTAATAATAATTTATAAAATACAATATTGGTAAAATTAAGTTTAGTTAATCCCAGCATAAAGTTATGTAGTTTGTGATTAAAATTACATTGAATTATTCTAAATAAATAAATAACTAGAATACAGTATTTTAGATTGACATATCGAAAATGGCAATATAAATTACAATGTATAACATACCATTTATTTTATCGAGGTTTGAACATGATGGGTTTTGAAGCGGCCTTCCATCTCCGGCACTAGTCGATTTTTCCTGCTTTATCAAAAACTTCTCCATTGTATAGGCAGACAACTACGTAGAGCGAACAACGCAAATGATACTTGGCAACTGAGGCGTTTACTTCAGCTAATTGCAAATATCCGTCATGAAATAAGCAACATTGAATTCTTGCAAATATTTAGGTAGTAGTTACCCTAGCCGGTACCTAGGCGATAAGCCTTAAATTGTACTTCCGGTCCCAACCAAGACAGGTAGTCCGGTCATTACACCCCCTGGCTGATGCTGGTTAGCACATGCTGCTTCCATTCCAAATAAATAGTTTTCAAAGATATTATTTTACTGTTACAGCTCATTGGGTGCGTTGCACCCGTAACAATTTGTGATCGGGTGCGGTCGCCCCCGTGCACCCGTTTACTCGCCGCCCCTGAATGCAATACTTCCTTTATCGTAAAAGGAAGTAAAACCCGTCTGCAAAACTTAACAGTATGTTATTTACTGAATGGTTAGTTGTACGTAAAGCACCTGTATAATCTTTTTTGTAGAGAATTTCCTAGCCTTCATTTTTTGTAATAACTAAAAAAGTCATACGACCCATAGAAAGCGAGATATTTGCGAAAAACTTATTTCTGTGACCTTTGACGTTGAATAAGTCAAATCGCAAGCGCCACATCGATGGGGACTTTTGAGACATTATTTGTAATGTCAAAGGTGTATGCAAAATCTCAGCTCACTTGGATTTTTTCGGCAGGCCGATCCTACTGTAGCTGGGCTAAGAGATTTTTGTAGCTATAGATTAAGTACAAAACGCCACCATAACGATGCAATAAGCGTAAAATTGTGGGTTGAAGATACGAAAAGTCTTGTAACGTTTGCCTGCAGATCAAATTTGTATTTCCGAATATTAATATAATATTTAAATTTGATCCTTGTCCGACCTCACGTTATCGTAATTTCCGTAATGTCAGTGCAATGTTTTCTTGTATAAATGCTCGTCGATACCGCGACGGCGTTTGAAACTCTTCGCTTGAGGTCATTTGCAAGCTGAGACCGCAGTTTTGCAACCGTCTGATGAGTTTGTGTGTGCACTCCTTGAACGCAGCATTTCGCCCCAGTGCCTATAAGACATTGTAACACTGAATCCTTCTCATAAGGGTTGTTAAACTTTACGCTCGTCGGGTAGCTATTAAACAGTCGGAGATAATTTTGGTTCCTCAGATATATGATAGTTCAACATACAAAAACACCATCGGGATACAATTAAACAATTTTAATGTATTTACCTATTGATACATTTCAACATTTATATACACAAGAAATTACAACAATAAACTCGTGTAGACGGTTGGAGTTGATAACCGGCGTTCTTATCTCGGACGGACTGCCAGGCATTGCAGGTGCGGTTGATAAGCGGCCCCATTTCTGTCCCTTCGAGTAGGTAGCTGGAAAAATCTAATTACGGTTAACGGAAGGGAATCAGGAATGATCGGGAACGGGAGTCGGACTGGGGTCTGGAGAGTCTCTGGGAAAATCTGCCTCGGAATGAGCTCCGCAATTCGTTTTATGCGACTTCGAACGCTTCTAAAAGTGGGGAGAAACAGCGCGCGACGCACTTTTGTACTTACTGGATGACGTCGGTCACTGCGCTCTGCTTATCGCCTCGTGCATTGACATTACGGAAATTACGATAACGTGAGGTCGGACAAGGATCAAATTTAAATATTATATTAATATTCGGAAATACAAATTTGATCTGCAGGCAAACGTTACATATGCCGGTGTCCTCGAAGGAGACCGAAGCTCGGTGGGCATCTTCTTTCAGGATTAAATTCGACTCTAATAACAATACGGGGATCACCTGGAGATCTAGTATTTAATCGGACAGGACACAAAACATTCATGCTAGGAAACGCGAGGGTACTAGAATTTTAACGGGCATTTCATCGGGAACTATATACAGTATAAGTGAAATTATATACAGGTCGAGTAAAATTTTAAAGGATGTTTCTTTAGAAACTATATACAGGGCGAGTAAAATTTTAACTCTAAACTTGCTAGTTGAATAGGGATGAGGTTGCGGTTTCAACCTATATTCAATCAGGATATATATATACAGGATGCGTAAAATTTTAACAGGTGCTTTTCGGAAGCTATATACAGGACGTGTAAAATTTTACCGGGTGTTTCTTTGAAAACTATATACAGGATGAGTACAATATATACAGGACGAGTAAAATATTAACTCAAAACTTGCTAGTTGAATAGTGAGGTTGCGGTTTCAACCTATATTCAGTCCGGATATTTCTCCGGAGAAAAATTACATATGAGATACACATGCAATATACAGGACAGGACAGTGATCGCGGTTTCGATCTACCGGTCCTTCAGGGTAGCATTCACATTCATAATGGATGCATAGGGGTGTCTATCGCACAAAAATTTGCACTCTGCGGAGTGAACGCGCGCTTCTTATAGGCACTGGGGCGAAATGCTGCGTTCAAGGAGTGCACACACAAACTCACCAGGCGGTTGCAAAACTGCGGTCTCAGCTTGCAAATGACCTCAAGCGAAGAGTTTCAAACGTCGTCGCGGTATCGACGAGCATTCATACAAGAAAACATCTAGGCTGCCGGATAGCCTTTCAAATGCCGTCGCGGTATCGACAGGCCTTCACACAAAACTATTTCATCGGGAAAATTGCGGCTGCTGCAGAAATCAGCATATAGTCTTCGGGACAACGGTATACAGGACTCAGGATTCTGGTACGGGAAATTACATTCATTCTAACTTACATGCACGGACACCTGGATTGTCCTGGACGGTCGGTAGTATTTACAGTAATTAGCTAGGGCACCTCGGGAACGCAAATACCCGTGCCAGCAGTGAAGCTGCTGACCCTTGAGGGTCTCAGAAGATGGTACTACACGGGCGGTCCGTAGTATTGTCGGGGATTAGCTAGGGCACTTCGGGGACGCAAAATCCCGTACCAGCAGTGAAGCCGCCGGTCCCTGAGGGTCGCAGAAGGACTTTCTGGACTAGACAGGATCTAGACACGATTTTATCTGGAGAGGACAGGAGCTGGAGGGGTATCTCGGAATTCTAGACTGGAACATCTCGGTTTCTGGGCTCTGGTAGATTTCCCTGGACGGCTAGGCTGTAACAGGTTTTGTGCATTATTTAAGTTGTAACGTTACGCCCAGCGCGAACGCGATTCTGTAAATTAAAAATTAATTTGCGCGTTCACCCTGGTCGTGCACCACGTTAGAGACCGAAGCTCCGCGCCGAGAGGACGACGTGACGTTACCGCAAGCGATCGCCCTAACACCACTGCGCACCTAGACCGTATCGGATCCCCTCTCCAACGACCTCCGATTACGCTCGCACCGGGTATAAAAGCAGAATTCGGAGCGCAGACAAGACAGAATTTCCTAGTATTTTTCCCGAACCTCTTCCAGACCTGATTCCGCTCAGGAGAGCCTCCGGGCTCTTCGAGCATCCCCGAGAATTTCCTAGTATTTTTCCCGAACCTCTTCCAGACCTGATTCCGCTCAGGAGAGCCTCCGGGCTCTTCGAGCATCTTCGAGAATTTTCTAGTATTTTTCCCGAACCTCTTCCAGACCTGATTCCGCTCAGGAGAGCCTCCGGGCTCTTCGAGCATCTTCGAGAATTTCCTAGAATTTCCTAGATCTTCCCACTCTTCTAGTCTCACCTGTACTCTCAGGAGTGTCCCCCAGGACTTTTCGAGGGTATCCCGACCAGCTACCTGAACCCCGAACGTTTGGATTGTTATGTTATACTTTCCAACGTTACTTTCTCGAATTCCTGCACGTTTGGATTGTTATTTACTTTCCGACGTTATTCTTTTGAACTCCTGCACGTTTGGATTGTTATGTTATACTTTCTAACGTTACTTCCTCGAATCCCTGCACGTTTGGATTGTTATTTACTTTCCGACGTTATTTCCCGAGCACCTAGCGACCTAGAGGACTGCCCCAGGTCCAACGGCGACGGTGTCAGACACCTGGACGTAAGCAGAGTATTTCCGAACTCGCTGACGACGCCCTCCAAAGTTTAGGCACACGGGAGGCCAAGTCGTGCTCGCCGGTGACGACGCCGTCCGCGAAGCAAATTTCCCGGCACCAGGATGGCGACGCAGACGTAATTAGCCCCGATAATCGCGTCTGGGGCGACTTTCGTATTCCCGAGGCCGAGGCGCGTGCACCAGGGGTCCCGGTCGAACGAGCCCGAGGCCACCATCCATAGGCACGCACTCGCGGAGCTAGGGTAACCCAGCGGCCGCCTTCGTCAGCAAGAAGCGGTGCACAGTTAAGCATAATTCACTCACCTGGGGGAAACAAAACAGTTGGCAAGTAAAGCGAATCAAACGCATCGTCCGCCACTTGAACGATGGGAGTTTCACCACCAGACGCACTAGGTATGCACACAACTTAGTTTGATTTCGACTGCAGTTTTGTTTATTGAACGATTTTAAGATCAAATGTGTTGTTGTCGTCCGCCATTATTGGCGGCCTACTAATCTGTTATAATACCTGTTCAGGGCCGGCGTGTTGCCAACGTGACGAGAGGACTGATGTACAGGCTGTCCCGCAATAGTGTGCCACCGCTCGACTACAGGTGAACGAACCCCCGTTAGAAGAGTTATTTTATTTTTATTACATTCTATTGTTTCGTGTTGTTTTAATACAGTTTAATTTAATGTATCCAGTTAAACGTTATTATATAATAATAAGAAATTATCCTGTGTTTCTTTCCACGTTACTACCTGAGCTTATTATTTGGATCTTGGCTTTTTGAGCTAACTTTGGGCAACCAGATTTCAGGCTGGTGATTGTAGCATTTAAATTAAATTAAACTAGCCCGTCAGGCTACATTTTGTGACGCACGCGAGCAGGGACGAAAACTCAGACAGTAACCAGGAAAGAAACAGAATAAAAATTCCGCCGCTCCGATATTCCAGTATTCCAGTATTCCGCTAGCCCGATATTCCAGTATTCCAGTATTCCGCTCGCCCGATATTCCAGTAGTCCAGAATCCAGATTATCCAGATGGCGCCCGAGGAAAAAACCCTGTTAAAAACCGAACTAGTAAATGTTGTAAGTAAAACCTAATAATGTACAAAACCTGTTCCAGTTTAGCTGTCAGAGAAAATGTACCAGTGCCCAGTAACAGAAACGTTCAAGCTTAGTATTCCGAAATCCCCTTCCACGTCCGTTCCCGTCCAGATAAGATCTCCCCGAAATCCCGTGTAGTCTAGGAAATTCTCCCTCAGGGACCAATACTATTCTTCAGTATTGGTACGGGCCCAGCAACCCCGAGGTACCCCAGCAGATGGCGGAAGACTCCGACCACGGACCGCCCGGACAATCCAGATGTCCTTCCGTGGTAGTTTTCCAAGACTAGATCCGCAAATGACCGAAAATACTACGGACCTTCCGAGACAATCCAGATGTCTCTCCGTAGGAATTTTCCTGTACCGGATCCGCCTGTAAGCACCTAGTGTATCCATAGAAATTTTCCAGTACCAGTTCCGCCGATAAGCACCGGTTGTTCCGTGGAATTTCTCCATACTAGTTCCGCCGGTAAGCACCTGTCGTATCCGCGGAAATCTTCCAGTCCCAGAGCCGCATGTATCCGTGTGTAAGCGCCTGATGTATACCTGAAAAATTATGCATGTAAGTTTTTGTGAATGCCGCCATAGTTAGTATGAAAGCTTACCCTGAAAGTGCTCCCTTCTTAAGCGTACTCTATTTGCTGCCGTAAACCCGGGTAACAGCAGGAGGTTGTAGACTTAATCGTCGAAGCTTGAAGGAGAGAATGTAGAAAGGAAGTCGCCTTTTTCCTGTGACAGCGCCTGTAAGTGGAATCCTGTGCGCCTGTTTCCTGGAAATTGCACGCCGGACTCCGCGGCCTCTGTGATTTCCTCCGGTTGATTAATTGTGTGAAAGTAAAATTGTCCTGAAACCAGAATGTCTTCGCATGATTAAATACTTCCAGAACGTTCGTACGCCGACACCGCGGCTCTGAACATGTTCCAGGACGTATGAATGCTTGCATGCCCATTCCGGGGCATATGCACTAACTCCAGGGAGTTTCAATGGTTGTACGCCGACACCGCGGCCACTGCTTCCGCTCCAGAGAGTTGAATGTTTGCGCGCCGATCGCGCCGCCCGACATTCGTCCCAGAATATTAAAATTAGAGTATATTCCGGCCCGCCCGTTAGGCAATTCGCTTGCCTTAGTTTGACATTTGTACGTCGTATTATTTTGCGCACGTGGAAAGTTCCTGGTAACAGCAGTCTTATCTTGAAGCGTGATCTTGCCACCGTGAACCCGGATTACGGCATGATATTGTAGGCTTAAAACCGCCGAAGCTTGGATGAGAGTGTGCGAAAAGAGTATGTGTTGAAGTAGCAGCTTCTATATTTAACCCGGCAGAAATTAATCACTCTGTATGCTAGTACCGACGAACCGGCAACCGACCTCCAGGTATTCTTCTTGATGTTTTCCCCGCCGGTGGTCCTTCATTTTTCCGAGGGGAGGATCATGTGTAACGTTACGCCCAGCGCGAACGCGATTCTGTAAATTAAAAATTAATTTGCGCGTTCACCCTGGTCGTGCACCACGTTAGAGACCGAAGCTCCGCGCCGAGAGGACGACGTGACGTTACCGCAAGCGATCGCCCTAACACCACTGCGCACCTAGACCGTATCGGATCCCCTCTCCAACGACCTCCGATTACGCTCGCACCGGGTATAAAAGCAGAATTCGGAGCGCAGACAAGACAGAATTTCCTAGTATTTTTCCCGAACCTCTTCCAGACCTGATTCCGCTCAGGAGAGCCTCCGGGCTCTTCGAGCATCCCCGAGAATTTCCTAGTATTTTTCCCGAACCTCTTCCAGACCTGATTCCGCTCAGGAGAGCCTCCGGGCTCTTCGAGCATCTTCGAGAATTTCCTAGTATTTTTCCCGAACCTCTTCCAGACCTGATTCCGCTCAGGAGAGCCTCCGGGCTCTTCGAGCATCTTCGAGAATTTCCTAGAATTTCCTAGATCTTCCCACTCTTCTAGTCTCACCTGTACTCTCAGGAGTGTCCCCCAGGACTTTTCGAGGGTATCCCGACCAGCTACCTGAACCCCGAACGTTTGGATTGTTATGTTATACTTTCCAACGTTACTTTCTCGAATTCCTGCACGTTTGGATTGTTATTTACTTTCCGACGTTATTCTTTTGAACTCCTGCACGTTTGGATTGTTATGTTATACTTTCCAACGTTACTTCCTCGAATCCCTGCACGTTTGGATTGTTATTTACTTTCCGACGTTATTTCCCGAGCACCTAGCGACCTAGAGGACTGCCCCAGGTCCAACGGCGACGGTGTCAGACACCTGGACGTAAGCAGAGTATTTCCGAACTCGCTGACGACGCCCTCCAAAGTTTAGGCACACGGGAGGCCAAGTCGTGCTCGCCGGTGACGACGCCGTCCGCGAAGCAAATTTCCCGGCACCAGGATGGCGACGCAGACGTAATTAGCCCCGATAATCGCGTCTGGGGCGACTTTCGTATTCCCGAGGCCGAGGCGCGTGCACCAGGGGTCCCGGTCGAACGAGCCCGAGGCCACCATCCATAGGCACGCACTCGCGGAGTTAGGGTAACCCAGCGGCCGCCTTCGTCAGCAAGAAGCGGTGCACAGTTAAGCATAATTCACTCACCTGGGGGAAACAAAACAGTTGGCAAGTAAAGCGAATCAAACGCATCGTTCGCCACTTGAACGATGGGAGTTTCACCACCAGACGCACTAGGTATGCACACAACTTAGTTTGATTTCGACTGCAGTTTTGTTTATTGAACGATTTTAAGATCAAATGTGTTGTTGTCGTCCGCCATTATTGGCGGCCTACTAATCTGTCATAATACCTGTTCAGGGCCGGCGTGTTGCCAACGTGACGAGAGGACTGATGTACAGGCTGTCCCGCAATAGTGTGCCACCGCTCGACTACAGATGAACGAACCCCCGTTAGAAGAGTTATTTTATTTTTATTACATTCTATTGTTTCGTGTTGTTTTAATACAGTTTAATTTAATGTATCCAGTTAAACGTTATTATATAATAATAAGAAATTATCCTGTGTTTCTTTCCACGTTACTACCTGAGCTTATTATTTGGATCTTGGCTTTTTGAGCTAACTTTGGGCAACCAGATTTCAGGCTGGTGATTGTAGCATTTAAATTAAATTAAACTAGCCCGTCAGGCTACAAAGTCACAACAAAATTTACTGGTTATCGGTATTTTGCAGTGTTTATCGGTCTCGGGCGCCATCTGGACACAGGAGCTGCATGTGCATGTATGCTAAACTATGTATATATCTGAGTCTAGGTTCCTGCTCGGACACACCATTGTAACACTGAACCCTTCTCATAAGGGTTGTTAAACTTTACGCTCGTCGGGTAGCTATTAAACAGTCGAAGATAATTTTGGTTCCTTAGATATATGATAGTTCAACATACAAAAACACCATCGGGATACAATTAAACAATTTTAATGTATTTACCTATTGATACATTTCAACATTTATATACACAAGAAATTACAACAATAAACTCGTGTAGACGGTTGGAGTTGATAACCGGCATTCTTATCTCGGACGGACTGCCAGGCATTGCAGGTGCGGTTGATAAGCGGCCCCGTTTCTGTCCCTGCTCGGGCGCCATTGTAACACTTATCCCTTCTTGTAAGGGATGTTAAACTCTACGCTCGTCGGGTAGCTATTAAACAGTCGGAGATAATTTTGGTTCCTCAGATATATGATAGTTTAACATACAAAAACACCATCGGGATACAATTAAACAATTTAATGTATTTACCTACTGATACATTTCAACATTTATATACACAATAAATTACAACAAACTTGTGTAGACGACTGGTGCTGATAACAGGCGTTCTTATCGGGGCGGTCGGCCAGGCGTTGCAGGTGCGGTTGATAAGAGATTCTGTCCCTGCGGAGTAGGTAGCTGGAAAAATCGAATTAAACGGTCTGCCAATTATACAATAAAACATATCACGGGTCTGGAGATTTAGCTGATAAGACGAGGGTGAAGCCCGGCGTACTACCTCTAAATTAATTTAGGGGCGTCTGGAAACGGAAAAACTAAAAACGCCGCATTGCGTTAATAAAAGTGACTTTAATTTCATAGTCCGAACGTGAGCTCAATGTGGCCGCTTTTCCTCCAAAGCCGGCCGGGAAATTTCGTGCGCTCGGACTAGATAGGATGCGGAGCTGGCGAATTGGAATTACAATGTTATCGAGCTAGTGCTCGGACCTAGTGAAAAGGATGCGAGTTTTACGCCACCAATTCAACTAAGTTCTGGGTTAATTAGTAATGACTTTAGTGAAGAGGATGCAATACAGCCACCAATTCAACTAAGTCCAGGTTTAATTAGTAATGACTTTAGTGAAGAGGATGCAATATAGCCACCAATTCAACTAAGGCCCGGGATAATTAATAACGGTAACAGGTCGGGATTCGGCTTTCAGGGAAATAAATGGTTCCGGGAGAATCTCTTCCTCGAATTCTTTACAGGTTTGGTTATCTACTCACGGTTACCGGAAGGGAATCAGGGATGATCGGGAACGGGAGTCGGACTGGGGTCTGGAGAGTCTCTGGGAAAATATCCTTGACAGGAACAGGGATACGGGCAGAGAGACACAGAGATCCGAATCTACATCCCCAGCGAAGACTTCCATCCCAGTTCCAGTTCCCAGTTCCACCTGCCCCCCCTTGCCCCTCCCAAGTTACGCCTATGCATACTACGTTGTTTTACATTGAGCTCTTAGTATTTAACGTTACAGACAAATCTTACGCAAGCGTTTTGTACTCGCTGTAGTTTAGTTTTGTTGTATTCTGAGATTTGGAAAAAATACCATAGTGCAATAGTATAAATGCGGATAAATAAGCGCCTTAACTAACATGAGTTTGGTTTTTTCGTCTAATAAATATTTTAAACTATACAAAGTACGTAATTTCATAAATGACATTTGGTAAATATGTCTCACATGCAATTCGAATGATAATTTATCGTCTATTATAATACCTAGGTTTTTTGCATGACTACTCCACTGTACTACTTCACTATTTACTACAATGTTATGATTTTTAGTTATATAATCACCAGTTCTTTTATCGGAGGTTATGCAAATTGCCTGCGACTTTTTGGCGTTTAATCTAAGACCATTATTGCTAAACCAGACAGTAAGATTATGTAAATCCTCGTTTATCTTACGAATAGCCATGTTTAAATTTGATACTTCCGTTGTTATATACAGGGTGTTAATTAAGTACGTAGACAAACTTTAAGGGGTGATTCCTTAATCAATTCTAAGATAAAAAGTTCAGACAAACATGGGACCTAAACAGCTTCGTTTTCAAGATACAAGGTGTTGAAGTTTATACAAATTCATTTATTTAGAAAAATTTGGAAAACGGCTAGAGGTATTCTAATGAAACTTGATGTAGGTTAGTATTTCATAAAGTGGCATTGTTCGGTCAAAATAAATTTGATTTATTTCCACTAGTGGCGTGCATTGGAACGACCTCAGTTACGTTGTTTTAGAAAAATCTAGTACGCCACTGTTTTTTAGAAAAAAGTTTTGTAGCTATTGTAAGATTGTTTTTTATTAAATAACATTTTTTAAAAGCTTCTTTACACTGTATTTTGAAAACTAAGCCGTTTAGGTCCCATTAACGTCCAATGAACGAAGTTGCTGTTATAGATTTTGACATTTTTCTCGCAAAAGGTTTATTCTATCAAAAAAATAAAAGATACATCTTTTGTATAGTTTCAATGGATAAAGCTAAAACACTTGTCGTATTGACTAAAAAACAGTGGAGTACCAGATTTTCTGAAATAAGGTAACTGAGGTAGCTTCGATGCACGCCACTGGTGGAAATAAATTAAATTTATTTTGACCAAACAATGCCACTGTATGGAATACTAACCTGCACCAAGTTTCATTACAATACCTCTAGGCGTTTTTCAGATTTTTGAAAAGAAATCATTTTTTGTTAAAATTTCAACACCCTGTATCTCAAAAACGAAGCCTTTTAGGCCCCATGTTTGTATGAACTTTTTATTTTAGAATTGATCAAGGAATCGCCTCTTAAAGTTTGTCTACGTACTTAATTAACACCCTGTATATCTGAAGATCATCAGCGTACATATGTATCCGGCAGTGCAAGTGCTCCGTTTTTCGTGCCGGTGAGTGTATAAAAGTTACGCCTATGCATACTACGTTGTTTTACATTGAGCTCTTGGTATTTAACGTTACAGACAAATCTTACGCAAGCGTTTTGTACTCGCTGTAGTTTAGTTTTGTTGTATTCTGTGAGATTTGGAAAAAATACCATAGTGCAATAGTATAAATGCGGATAAATAAGCACCTTAACTTGTTACGGTATTAAAACAACTTTACGACACCCACCCAAGGTGAGCATCGCACCACGGAATCAGTCCTGGAAAACTGGCACACTTGCCCTGAGATTTGCTAGAAACAGGCTAAAGGGCCACGGCTGGAAAGCTCAGGGAGTCGGGCGTGAGTCACACGATACGTTCTGGGCAAGCGTGTTGAGGTATATATATATGGTACGTCAAAATTATGAGGGCGCCACCAAGCCTGTCTTAACTCGAATAACCGGGCCTGGGCGGTTAAACGGGAGCGAAGCATTCAAGACACTCCGTCGATAAGAATTCTCATGAGCTGCAAGCTCAAATAACAATTTCGTGATCGCAAATACTGGAATGGTAATATTGGGACTCTTTGGGCCGAGACTGCGCAACCACTGGACCTACCTGCACGCTCTGATCTCTCACGTCTCGCCGTACACCAATCTTTACACTGTAAAAGGCGCTATCTGAAACAAAGCATGCACAGGTCGAATAGGAATAATACGTTCCTTAACTAAATATGCGTCTATTGATCGCTAATTACATCTGGGCAGCAAATCGTGCCGCCAAGCTTATGTTACTGCTTACGTTAAGCACCAGCTGATGGACGCGCTATGCTAATGAACAACACGCTATTACATATTAGAGTACAGTTTAGAAATACGCGCTCTGGCAAAAGGGCGCGTTAGTGCGCGATAACAGTGCTACAATATAGTGAAGCTCGCGCACCCAACGTTACTGAATTAAAAGCTAGCACAAACGTAACACCAAGACATGGGCGCAGAGTTCTTTAGCTATTTAGGCGATGAAACGCGAAACTCGCGCACATGAACGTACTAGCAGGCTACCAAAGTAGCGTCTTGCAGCATGGTGGCCTCAAACCGGCATTAAAAGCCGCGACAAGCAAGCAAGGGGCATGCATCCGCCCACATAAAGTTGAGCACAAAGCACCAACGCTCGCACAAGTGACAGTTGCTATGTTTAAATGGTTGCAATTACAAATACCTTAGTCCGCAGACGGTCCATGAGAGTGGCGTGCAGTCAGTTGGTAGAAGGCGGCAGTCTGTGGCAGCTCAATCACCAAAACACGGCATTAGATGTAAACGGGCTGGAATCCGCCAAGATGGCGGCGTTAGGACGCTCTCCTGAGAGCACACTACAGCGGCAAAAAGGCCTACTTCGTCCTGCCTAGAAAGATCCTCGAAACAGCGAGTTGCAAAGGGAAAGCCCCCTTTCTCACCAACGCAGAACTGGCCCCAAGAAGCCCTTCAGACACCTACGCCTTGGCGTAAAGACGTGCCACACACACAACCACACGCGACCTCTTAAAGGATGGCATATTCGACCACATTCGCTGAAACAGCACGGGACGGGAAAAACAGGCTGGCGTCCCCGCAAATAGCGGGAACGCCGCGAAACGGCACACTCTGCGACTTCCTCGATCAACGGCCTGACTTGAACTCTCCCAAGCAAAAAGCGTTAAGACGCTTTAAGTGGCGTGAGCCAAACGGCGCTGCCACGTGACTCTCGGCAGCCAATGGCGATGCGCTCCATAAAACAAATTAATTCCGGTATCAAAGACAGCCAATGGCGAAGCGCCTCAACGGAGTGATTTCTAGAAGTTTCGGAATTCTTGCGAGCGATAACACCCGGCTGCCAAAGTAGCAGCAAAGGGGTGCTCCAACTGACGAAAAATACTGCGTTTGGGGCCAAATATGTGCAAAATCATTATTGTAGAATTAGGGAATGGAGCCAAATAAGTAACTAAAAGGGTTTAGCATACGGGCACGCTGCCCTAAAGCCTAGGTGGCTACTTAAAATACCAAAATGACCTGAATCAAATGTGGGGAAGATGAGATTGTACTTGTGAGCAAAAATTGAAAATGGTTTTAACATAGCAACAAGTCGCCCTAAAGGCGTGCAATGCAATTAAGCATCTGCAACAGCAAAATGACTTAACAAACTAACATGAGTTTGGTTTTTTCGTCTAATAAATATTTTAAACTATACAAAGTACGTAATTTCATAAATGACATTTGGTAAATATGTCTCACATGCAATTCGAATGATAATTTATCGTTTATTATAATACCTAGGTTTTTTGCATGACTACTCCACTGTACTACTTCACTATTTACTACAATGTTATGATTTTTAGTTATATAATCACCAGTTCTTTTATCGGAGGTTATGCAAATTGCCTGCGACTTTTTGGCGTTTAATCTAAGACCATTATTGCTAAACCAGACAGTAAGATTATGTAAATCCTCGTTTATCTTACGAATAGCGATGTTTAAATTTGATACTTCCGTTGTTATATATTGCTACGTACGAAGGTGTTGTGACTTTATTATTTACTTATTAAAAATGTTCAATCAATATAAAACTTACCTTGTTGTAGATATCTTTTGCATGTATTAATAATAACCTCGACTAGCTCTAATATTTCTTTATCTGCAGGGTAACTGTTGCTTAATATTTAATTATGCACTGCAATCTATTTTAAAGTATGTTAAGGAATTGAATTATTTTGAAAAATTTTGTTTGTATTATGTCAATAGTTCAATTTCAACCTTTGAATGACATCTTGTTTAACTTAGTTATCCATTATTCCAATTTGTAAGTGATTGTTCATGTTTAATTAATTTACAGACGTTTAAACAATTTAAAACAAATTAATTTTAATTACAATTCCAAAATTAATTATCATTTCTAAACTTCAAGTATACAAATCTATTATTAAATGAATCTTATCTAATTTGCATGCTTTTAAATTCTCTTTCTATTGGCCTTTTTAAATTTCCTCTTTAGTTAATATTGTTCGTCGCTCAGTACTGATAATATAATTTCAATTTTCAACTCACTCTGCTTTATCAATAGTTGTGTGTTGTCTGTATCATTCAACCTTGAAGTATTCCTTTGATCTGCTTTATCGATAGTGGTGTCTCGTCTGCATCCTTCAGCCTTGAACTATCCCTTTGACTGTTCCGGATTTTGCTACTGTTGTAACAATGTTCTTCTAGTTGATTGATATTTTCTCCCCAATGTTATCACACACTGATAAACACTTTTAACACCTTTTAAATTATGTTATACCCAGAGTTTATCTATTATGCAATTAATTCTGGATAATTATTTAATCTGACATATCTTCCTCATTTTTATTATATCCGCCCTCTTTCTATCTCAAACATAAACAACCCCTTTTTACTTATCTCAGCACTCTCTTTGAAAAATCTTAATAATTATTTAAATAAATCAAATTAGTTAAATGTGTTGACATAAATCATATTTTAGGTTATAACTATTTATACACTTTCCAGAAACTTAAATAATCATTGCATTTATAAAATTGAGTTATATTCCAATACTTTATAACATTCTGCAGTGCATCTCATATGAACAATAATTGATTTTTGACAATTCAAACGACTTGCATATTTTAAAATTATTATACCAATCTTGGCCAGTTCTAAAATTGATTCAACCTTTTTAAAAAATGTATTCTTTTTATCATTTTTTATATCATAGCAATATATCTGAAGATCATCAGCGTACATATGTATCCGGCAGTGCAAGTGCTCCGTTTTTCGTGCCGGTGAGTGTATAATCTATACGAAAATCTCTTGCGATATTGTGCAAGTCTTTCTTCTATAAAGGTAGGATTTGTTGTGATTCCTCTTTCGTCAATCCAGCATCACGAATATCATTTAATATGTGCTCAAAAGTTACACCTTGTTTTAATTTGCCTAGAACACACAAAAAGTTTACAGAGCGATGACAGTTGTAATATTGTTTCTTACTGCCATCCGCCAGCAATTTAGATGAAGTGTGAAGTCCATACGATGACAAAGTGCGTCCTTCAATTTGGTCTTTCCACTGGTGAAATGCTGGAAAGCATGTATCATGAATGACTATGTTATATCAAATGATTTTAATGACGTACCTGAAGAAGAATTACTCCAATTCATTATTTCGAAACTTTAACCACACTTCCAAACATAAACGGCAAAGATCGGTTACGTCACCGCTGGCATCGGCAGATCGGCACCACTCGGGTCAGAATATGCAGGGTTGCCAGACTGAATGCATGCGCGTTTTAAAAATGTACTTTTGTAGAAACGGTTGCAGAATGTACCAGATTCGTAGAATTGTACCAGGTCTGGCAACGCTGCTAATATCAAGACCACGCCCAAAATTGTAACTACATATAGACCACGCGCATACATGTTTGACCTTGGGAATTGTTCTGCCTTATTATAGAGTTATGATGATTATGATTATGATGTATGTACTTTGAGAGCGATAAGTAAACACCTACTTCTGGTTATGCGATTTTCTTCAAAAGCTTGCTGTCTCATCTACATAGTACACAAAACTTGTATATAAAGTTTCAACGCCGTACCACTTTTCGTTTTTGAGATATTCTGTTCACAGACAGACACACAGGCAGACACACAGACAGACACCAATGAACAAAAACATGGTTTTTGGGTTCAGGGGACTCGAAAACGTGAAGCTCTGTTGAAAACTCAATTTCTAATTTTTGTGGTGAATTCAATACTTCCTTTATCGTAAAAGGAAGTAAAAATAGCATACAAGATGTAATAGGAAAGAAGAAAAGACATAAAACAAACAAAGACTGGTTTGATGGCAACTGCAGAGTAGTCATCAGTGAGAAAAATAAGCCAAGAAAAAACTTACTAACACATTCAACAGAGTACGTTACGAGACTCTCAGAACACAGGCTAAAAAAGTTTGTAGAAAAAAAGAGAGAATATTATAAATTTATAATCAGCTAATAGAGAAAATGGAAGAACATCACAGACACAAGAATGCGAATATTTTACAAATAAAGAAAAACACAACAACGCGGGCACAAAAACAATAACGTGGGCATGCAAAGATGAAAATGGAGTACAGCTGTCAGAGAAGAAAGAAATTTTAGATAGATGGACCGAACATTTTAAAAACTTATTAAACATGCCGGAAGTCGAAAACATAGGAGGAGGAGGATCTGAAGAACAGCAGATAGCGCAAAACAAAGAATGTCCTACTTTGGAAGAGGTAGTAGAAATAATTGAAAAATTACAAAATAACAAAGCAGCTGGGATTATTGGAGAGTTAATAAAGTATGGAGGTTTATCTTTACATAAGCAAATGCATTACCTTATAAACCTGATTTGGAAAAACGAAAAAATGCCAGAAGTATGGAATTTAAGTGTAATCATTCCTATATTTAAAAAAAAGGGTGAGCGAGGAGTGTGCAATAACTATCGTGGTATTTCCCTACTGAACGTTTCATATAAAATATTATCATGTATATACTGGGATACGGAAAGTTCGTTCCCCACATTTCGTTCCTCACATTTCGTACCCCACATTTCGTTCCCGGGATAATTCGTCTCCCCACATCTCGTACCCGGAAACCTCGTTCCCGAGCGAGCTCAATTTGTCTCCTAGAGTACAGGGTATTGAAAAACGAGTGCAGCAATCGGATGCAGTTGGAAAAATGAAATATATTTTATATAAGACCTATATACAGTATGTCCCCGAATTGTTCTATAGTTGTATATAAAAATGTTATAAGAATTAAAATTTCTGCTTGGTTTGTAGAGAATTTTAAGAAAATTTTCAGTTTTTCGAAAACAAGTCGGCCTTGATAATTAAGCAAAATCTATTTTCTTTTCGGGTAACCTACCCCTTTTGTTTATGATACGGCAAAATATTACTGAGAAAAGTTGTTCAGAATGAGAAATTATGGCCCTATACAAAATATCAGGAACATACTTAGATTGACCCGTCATTTTTATTAAATACAATTTATTTTGTTCTTATAAGTTTATTATAATAAATTAATTAATTAAAATATCTTGCATTTTCTAACTGTATTCCGATCGCTGCACTCGTTTTTCAACACCCTGTAATCTAGGGGACAAATTGAGCTCGCTCGGGAACGAAGTTTCCGGGTACGAGATGTGGGGAGACGAAATATCCCGGGAACGAAATGTGGGGTACGAAATGTGGGGAACGAACTTTCCGCAAACCGTATATACTATACAATCGGCTAATACAATTTGCAGATAATTTATTTGGCCGAATGTTATCAGTGCAATATCGAACTACATAACCTATTTATAGACTTTCGTCAAGCGTTCGACAGTGTTAAATGGAATAAAATTGAAGAATACATGAGAAAACTTGAAGTACCTACCTGAGAAGCTGATTAACTTAACTAACATGGCATTAAGGGGCATAAAAGCGGTGGTAACAGTGCAGCGAGAATACACAGAAACCTTTAATTGCAATGCAGTCGTAAAGCAAGGGGATTGCTTATCATCTCTAATTTTCAATCTTGTACTGGAAGTGAAAATCTAATATTACAGGATCTATAAAAACAAAAAATGTTCAAATATGTACATACGCTGATGATTTAGTTATAGTGAGTGGGAGTCAACATGAACTAACAAATACAAGAGTATAAGTCAAAGGTTTAACAAATAGGGGACTATAAGTTTGAAGAGGTAAAAGAGTTCGTGTATCTTGGATTGCAACTTAACTCAAGAAACAGTATGGATGAAGAGATAGCTAAGAGAATACAAGCAAGAAACAGAAGTTACTATATGCATAAAAAATTGATTCATTCTAATATCCTATCTCGAGCCGCAAAACTTCAAATTTATCAGTACATTATATGACCGGCCATGACATATTGTTACGCTCATTTTGTCATTATCCACATAAGAGTTGAAATAATTAATCAGATTTGGCAATTTACATTTATTTCCTAAAAATACAATAACCTACCTAACTGGATAGGCAACCCTACTAGCATCAGTTTTAAATTCAAACAAGGTACAGTTCTGTGTTTATCAGCTAAAAGCACACTATCCATTCTTTAGTTTTTTTCTGTTGGCCAACTTTCCAATTTTTGATACTTTGATAAGCTGAATTGGGCTGTTTTTGAGCATTTTTTGGTCATTTCCTGGCAAGTCTTGCGTCGTGTAAGTTTGAATCGCTTCCTTTTAGGACCCAGTCTCACGGCTTTGATAGCCATCTTCATTGTTGGAAGGATATGGAGGCTTCGTAACCCCAGTTGGAATGTCCCGGAGATTTGTGCTTATATCCCCGGCATTCGCTTAATCACGGACGGATTTGATGGGACGTTTATTCTTCACACGCCTGACTGAACAAGATGGCTGCATTACAAGGTTTGTAGTTGGTGTTTGCCTACGATCTCCTCTTCTGAGCGCCGTAATCTATCTGGAAAATTTATATTTTTAGCCATTTTTGCAGCACCCTGGAGATGATTTTTGTTGCGCCATGGAAATGGGTTCTTTTACCTCGATTGGTGCTATTTGTATTGGGGCATTTGGTGCCTGTATCGCCTGCCTGCGGCCTGCTCGCTGTCCTCCCTGCGATACTCGCTATGCTGCTGGAAGCTGGCGTCGTCAGCTCCCTGTGTTCTTGACGCACTAAGTGTTCCGGAGGAGCTGATGGCCCGAGTTCATCCATGGCCAGCCGAATCTGTGTGAATCGTACGAAACATTTGGTTTGGGGTGTATATTCATACTAGCGAACTAACCGCCTAGTTAATTGTAGGCATTTCATTCAGTATTTGTAATAGTGAATTAATTGTTTAGGTAGCATTAGGGTATACCATTTAATTAGTCTTGCGCCTTATGGATTTGTAGATTAAATTTGCTTACCCTTGGCCTGCCGCAAATGTGAGGAATGTTGTTTTTAATTGGGGCGCTGTAACGTAATGCAACATTTAGATATGCTATTAAGCCCTTTTAGGACAATAAAAACGTATCTAGATTACAGGCTAGCTGTATGTAACAACGGGATCTGCCGCTAGTTATCTGTTTTGGCCAGTGCCCTCAAAATTTAGTTTTGGAGGGTAATTCTGTAGTCGCCACCGCGTGTTAAAGTAAACGTAATTCGGCATTAGGTTGTGACTAGCAAACCGCTCGCGGTAATTTAATGCTCAAAAATTTGGATATTCGTAAAGCGATTTTGCAACTTGTTATTTTAACTTCATCAGGAGCATATTCAAGCCGTTGTTTTGAGCAGTAATAAAAATCATGATTAATTTATGATAGAAATCGCCTCGAGCCTGTATGCTCATACAACCGTAAGGGAGTTTCGACCCTTCAAAATCTTGAAGCTGTCAGATATACGTTTGAGCTAACATTCGGGGTAGTAGTTAGCCTTTTTGCTTGCATAGCTCTGGTTTTACCGCACTCTGCCACAGGGTGCGTGCGAATTTTTGTACCTGCGTTGCCAAATGAGTAGCAATCTTTTTTTCGCTAGCTTATTGTTTAGTTTGCTTTATTATTGGTTTATGAATGAAATGGTTTTACGGATTATATAGCTGCAGTGCCCTTTTTCGATTTTAACGTGTTGTAGGGTGTTTATTGATTTGTGTGTATATTTATTATTGCTTTGTTATTGATTTGATTGTATATTTGTGATTGCTTTCGATTGTCGATTTGCCTGTACATGTTTGTCTAGTCATTATTATGGTGTTGCAATATAGAACCAATTAGGTATTCAAATTAATGCTGTTATAAGTTATTGGTCTTTGCTAATTGATTTGCTGGATTTATTCGATACTTTGAGGAGGCCCGACTCAAGGATTTATCGACGTCGAGGACCTGGCGTCCTCTCCATTAGTTTTGTTGCAGCTTTGCTGGAACCCCGACCCTCTCGACTAGTTAGCCAAATTAGATCGATATTTACCAGCTGGCAAAATATCAAGTACAACTTTCGCCACTAGGTAAGGCCAACCCTTTATCCTTCGTCGCAATATGCATGTGAAACTTAGACAATCACAATAAATCAGTTAAGATGCATGGAAAGAAGAATCTTAAGAAAAATGTATGGTGGGATTGAAGAAGTAGATGGAAGTTATCGAAGGAGAATGAATTCAGAACTATATGATCTAATTAAAAAGCTGACATAGTACAGTTTATTAAATCTCAAAGACTTTGCTGGGTGGGTCATTTGCACAGAATGACAAATGGACAATCTGTTTAAAGCATAACAGAACGGACCCCCGGGTATGGCAGAACGAGAAAAAGGTCACATGACCAGTGGTGGGATACAGTGCAGCAAGACCTAAAAACCATGAAGATCACAAATTGGAGAACTAAGGTATAAATTCGAAGACAATAGATCAGGATAGTTGAAGAGGCTAAGACCCACAAAAGGTTGTAACGCCGAAGAAGTAAGTAAGTAAGTAAACAATACATCATGAAGCCATCACTGTAAATCACTACCCACAGCATCACAAATATGTTTAATAAAACTTGCCGTTTATTTACAAATTTCCATAATTTTCCTCTTCTCAAAATAATACTGTAATTACGGTTACAAATGCCCTTATCGATGAGGACGTGCCAAAAACTTTGGGCTGCGTGTGGTGACTGATTTCTTAATTAGTATTTTTATACTTTGTAACCTCTGTACAGGTCACATGCTTGCCTAAACAATTTTATAAAAATCTGTGTACTTCAAAACTATTTAATGCAAAAGTATGTGGTCTCTTGCCTAAATCAAAAGTGCGTGCATGATAATTCACCTTGGAGTTTAATTAATAAACATTGCAAGTTTTAACTTGTTAGCTCAATTAGGTAGTATTTGTACAATAGCTGTTTAACGGTAACGTGTTTTAAAGTTTTGCCGAAAAATGTTAAATACGAAAATGGACCAACGAGCTAATATTAAATTTCTCGTTAAAGAAAACTCGTACGGAAACCTTTAGTTCGTTAAGTGAGGTGTACGGAGAAGACTGCATTGGTCGATCTTGAGTTTTTGATTGGCTTAAATGGTTTTGTGATAAAAAAAATAACGTGGAGGATGGTGAACGTTCAGGCCGCCCCTGCACGTCAAAAACAGATGAAAATGTTGAACACCCTCCATATTCTCCGGATTTAGCTCCCTGCGACTTTTACTTATTTCATAAAATTAAAAATTTGTTGAAAGGGACTCATTTTAGATCGGTAGCGGTGTTGTAGATCTTCATCTGTTAAGGCTGTTAAGTTCTGCGGTTTGTCTCGTCACCTCTTCTACCGATATAAAATGCGCCCCTTTCAACAGACTTTTAATTTTAGGAAATAAATAAAAGTCGGCCTGAACGTTCATCATCCTCCAAGTTGTCTCTTCCATCACAAAATCGTTTATGCCAATCAAACACTCAAGATCGAGACATTCAGTCTTCTCCGTGCACCTCACTTAACAAACTAACATTTTCCGGCAAAACTTTAAAACGCGATACCATTCAAACAGCTACTGTACAAATACTAATTGAGCTAGCGAGTTGAAACTTGCAACGTTTATTAACTAAACATCAATGTCTATTGTCATGCATGCACTTTTGTTTAAAAGTGTCTTAATACGCAGCGTACGACGGCAGTTTCGTTATTTAATAGCCATACCTTGTATACATTTGCTATTATTGAAATCCTGTGATAGTACTTTGGCTCAACCTTCATGGTATTTAATGAGATCCAGTTTGGATATAAATAAACTACCAGCATGTTGGAAATCGGCAATAGTAATTCCAATCTACAGGAAAGGTGAAAGATTATCAGCTGTAAAGTATAGGCCAATAAGTCTAACATCAACAGTGGGGAAATGTTTGGAAAAAATAATTGATAAATAACTAACATCCTTTCTTATTTAAAACGATGTTATACCAGACACACAACATGGCTTTCTACCATGTAAATCCACAACCATACACAAGTTTCACATGAACAACCAAGCGGAAAATAACATACAAGATTTACATGAGCAGCCAACCGGAACGACTCCTTGGTATATAACCAGAAGTCTGAGGCACCAACATCAGTCTTTAGAAAACTTCTGAAGAAGCTGACAACATGAGCAGCGGAACGTGAAGTTTAGTTCGACGACCACGGTATGACCTGGAAGAACCTACCATTATGGACAACGACCGTGAAAACCTACATTCAACTAATTGACTGTCAGTTATGCGGAGCGTAAGCAAAATCTCACTGTTTGAATTCTAGTGTTTAGTACATATCTTTTTCGACGACTGACATCGAAAGTAGATTTTTCTCACTGTCATTTGACAACAGAAAGTTGACATTTGCCGCTGAGCGTGCGTTTTCATCTTTTTGCCGCTCGCCGAGCGTTTTGGGTTTCCGCGTGAACAAAATAGGTAGCCACGTCCGAATGTTTCCTTGACAACGCCCGTCATTTGTGGAAATAATCGCGTCACATGTCATATAGACTGCGCGAGTAATGTTAACTTGATTGTCAATTAATTTTTGCGATAAAACGAAATTTGATATTTTCCTTTAATAATATGCTCAGTCGTCGAAAAAATAGTATGTATATTTCGAGCTAAAAGTGCGCTTGCCGCTTTTGCATGATTGCTGGTTTCGACTTCGTCTCAACCAGCAATATTCATGCGCAAGCGGCAAGAATGCACTTTCAGCTCTTAACATACAATATACTATTGCATATAAAATCTTTCTGCATTACGTGTTTTGCATATACAAGTACTACTTCATTTGTATGTATTGTTCTTTTAATTGTGTGCAGTCAGTAGAAGAGTCGTAATTATTGTTTCTTTAAATCATTTTCAGTGCCTTTAAACATGAGTCGTGGCACTTCCTCCTCCGCAGGAGCTCAGCTGGGCAGTTAAATGCTGTTGGTTACGGGACTGTTTTGGGTATTCACAGCTTGATATCCTGCTTACATTGAAGTGGTACAAAATTATTGTTAGTTTATTTTAGCGTTATTGCATATTAGAGAGCATTCAGCGGTGGCAAGCGTATGAATGTAATCTTCCCATACATTCTCTTTTCTTTATCTTCTATCACCAGCATGTTTCTTGCTTTTGGTAATGCTAACCATTGGGTGTTCTTTATATTTGCTAGCCACTTTTTTCACTTTTCAGTGCATATTGAAAATATCATGCTCCTTGTTCACATCTCCACACAGAACAGGCATCCCCATCCGTTTTTAGCCAGCCTGACCTTTCTTTTGGATTTTTCGGCAGTTTTTCATATTCTGTTTTGTTGTTGTTAACTAGTCTACGCTGTTCAATTAATTTCAAAATATAATATGTTCAAATCTAAATTTTTAAACTAGAAAATAGCTGTACTATGGAAATTATGAATTTTACAACTAATTGAAAGCAAAGAATGAAAAATAAATCTAAAACCGCCTAACAACAATTGAATTTGCAGCTATGCAGCAAGAATTATATTTCTCAAATAAGAAGATGAGTTTAAAAAAAATATTTTAATCGAAACACTAGTTACAAATATCAACAGCCAAAGCCTTCGACCGCTCTTCAGCAAGTAAATGAATAATATTATTTTGTCAATTTCTGCTTTTATAAGATTCAAACTAAATTAACTTAACGATAGAAAGTATATCTACACGGCAAAGTTAATATCGTAAAGTACAAAGCCAAGTGCATAACTCCTCCCTTCCTAAATCAGAAAATGGGGTCCATTTATTTTCTGTGTCGCCAGCGTGGCCAAGCGGTTAGAGCGTCAGGCTGCGATACCACGGTACGGGGTTCGATCCCCTCATCTGGCAACTGGCAGGAGGCCCAACCATCGCTTTAAACAATTGGGCACCGAAACCACAGTCGTGGAAGTAGGGAAAGTAAGGCAGTCGTGGCAGGTGTGATGCTGCAGGGAAACCAGCCAAAAACTAACGAAAGTGGCGATAAAACATCTCGGAATTCTTTTGAGTGAGTTGCAATAGCAAACAGTAAACTTAATAAAGGAACGAAGTCAAGGATGGAAGAACCTATCTACCTCCTACCACTACCACCACCAATAATCTTGAGGAATGCGCATAAAGAAACCTGTGGTTTGCTGTTCAGTAGTGTATCGTGCGCTGTACAAGCGAAAAAATTTGCAATGAATAAATTACGAAAGATTGTTGCAACTGTGAAGCATCGAGTGACAAACAAAAACGTCATACTGCCATATCCAGTATTATTAAACACAACAAGTCCTGTTATGGATTATTTGTACCAGCGGTGGTAATTAACGGACGAACAAGGATTAGATACAGTTGGAGGAACCTAAATGGAAGGTATTTGTTGGAAATTAAGATGTGATAAACAGATTTTAACTATGAAGATCTACAACCAAAACCGATAGATATGCCCGGGAAAAATTAGAAACAAGAAAGTGATTGCGCTACAGGACCTAAGCCGATCAGAAGTGTATCTGGGAATGGAGTCAGTAGCAGAATTGTGGGAGTTTTTGTGGCTGCTACAGTCAAAAAGCTGAATGTTTGAAGGGTCAGATGTTTGAAAGATATTATACCAGTGTAATTAACGGTGTTTGGACTTTACCCGGCGACTTTAAAAGGAGCATCGAAAACGCGTTGCTGAGGTGCATGTATGAAATGCTAAAGTTTGCTTTGGACATGATTAGGTAGGATATTGAATTCAAACAATACACACAACAACAAACGATGGAGCAATATCTGTTTCTGTTATTTGTTTTTAGTTTTTATTTGGTTAGAATAGGTTTACTGTATGATTTAGTTGAAAATGCAGTTGTAAAAGGCAAAGAAATAAGGACAGTAAATGAATGGTTTTTTTTTGTTTAATAATCGGAAAGTAGACGCATCTGAAGGTCGACTGTGATTGCTATTCTGCGTCTTACTGAAGCTGGTGTATCTATGTGTGTAGCGTAGTGTAGTTCTATTGTAGATTGTTTGTTTAGTCTTTACCACGCTGTTCGTAGGCTTGAGACTGCAAGCGTCTGCAGTTCCAAAAACCGGTTGGGGCTGCAACCCAACGTGCGGTTAATGACGGCTAAAGTTTTAACTTAAAGTTCTAGAATTCGGGTTTTGAAGATTTACGAACCGGGAATGAAAAGTGAATGGCTTTACACTAATATGGGCTGGAATACAGAAATTTCCATTACATCCTCCAAGTACTTGCGAGAAGATTTAATGGCTCGGAGTTCACGCTGGCTGAAAGCTGGAATTTAGTCTGCCTTTAATGCCCAAATTGAGCCTAATAGTTCCATATTCGAAGACCGAGAAAAGAAATACCTCGGTAAGGTAAGGTTAACGTTTTCGGAAGATTCTTGGCACGTTGCAGTTTGGTCTAATGTCGATGAAATTTGCTGTTTGTCGGACCTATTTATACTTATACTTGTGGGCACCGGTTGTTGCTGATTTTTTCGCAGGTTCTTTGATGGACTTGTGCTAGCACCGAGGAGTGGGGGTACGAATTATGAATTCAAACGACGGCTTATGGCAGCGGGAGAATCTACAGAAACTTAGTTTGACAGCCTGACGCTGCTATCATATTACATAAATACAGCCTAGGAAATACTGGTATTTAGTTATCAGCGCATATTACAGAAATACTTTCTAGCCTGTCAACACAATTTTCCATACGCTTTGCGACTCGAAAGTGAAGGTATCAATGTAAAAGCCTTTAAGCCAATATGATTTTTTATGCGCTCTGCGACTTAAAAGTAAAAATATCAACAAGTGCTAGCTGTGATTGAAGCTGATGTCTTCGGGTTATGGACTGGCGGCTACTCGCTTAGCAAAATTAAGAGAGGCAGGAGCCCTCCGAGGCTTAAGGCTGTGTAGCCTAGAGGTCGATTTAAATCTTATTAGGGTCTAGACTCGCGGGTCCTAAAGTGCGCGCTCTCTTCATGGCCTTTTTCCACTTCTCTCAACAAGGCGAACCTAAATGGAACAAACAAGGGGGTTGTAAAAACTCGCGCTTTGCTGGTCTTCACCTAGAACACCTGGTGCGACTATCTAAATCTTGCGGCAATCAAATGGCTTTTATGGTAGATATAGCGCCGTACAAATTGAAACATGTGGTTACATATCGTTTGATATAGTATTGACTTTACTATCTAAGCCAATATTATATTAATCTCTAATAGATTGCTAAATTACTCTTATCCATTCACTTCAAAATACTTTAAATCAGATATTTTCCCTAATATTTTATTTTATTTCTTTGACCTGGCTAGCTCAGTTTATAACAAAACATCCCATCTCAAGTAGTTACTTGCTTTAGAAAATACTATTAAAATTATTGTATAAAAATGTTTGGTTATTGACAAGTTATTTCAGAATGACTTTAAATCTTTCAACTGTCACTGTCAACTTACTAATATTGACACTTAGGTGAATTTATATTTAATTAACACGAATCAGTTCCAATCAGATGCGTAGCTAGAGATCAGCGGACCCTGTATCATTAAATTGCCAAGTGCTCCCCCCCCCCCCACCCCATCAGGGTATTATCAAATAGACATATACAGATACGAACTCAATTTTTATTTTTTAACAAAACGAAATATAATTATAAAAACTAATTAAAAAGTAAAATTTAATTACATATTTTTACTAACGGACATATTACGTAAAAAGAAGTGTAAATCATAATTTACAGTTTACATATATTGAAATGGTATTAAGCCTACAACTTGGCTCTGTTTGCAGTGCAAAATGTTTAACCAAGTCAATTAAGCACAGAGTTAGGATATTTTATATAATTGCAATTTTCAAAAATCGAAGGGCGTTATCCGGTTTTACAAAATTGGCCAGAATCAAGCATCATAAACAAATGAAAGTTGGCGTCAAATAACCAAAAATTTGAGAATATAGTCCATTCTAAAAGTAACCCTGAGATAAGCAGTTTTTGTGTTTGCCGAGAGCTAGCGTAATTGGTATTGCAGTTAAATACAATAGAAAGAGGGGCATTCAACCATTTTATTTGTGTAATTAATTATTACATTTCATTTTAACTAGTCTTAAATTACTGACAGGCAAAGCGAGCACAGTATAGAAATTAAACTGAGAATTATGTATGGATTTGCCATAAAATTTTAACTTATATTAATTTTGTACCCAAAATAAGTAAACAACAGGCAGTGCATCGCAAATTTACAGGCACCGCAACGTGGAGCTTTTCAACATTGCATTGCAACCCCAACGTGCATTCCATTGCAATATCTACATAAGTAAGGAACAAGTAAATGTTAAATAACAAGACACAAGGTTAAAGTAAATAATAATTATTTACAGAGTTACTCTCCGAACTTTTTTCTCGGCAAAAATGTTTATAAGACGTTCCATATTTGTATGTTATTTTAATTTTTTAAGCTCTTCCTTTTCGATAGATAATATGGTTAAGTCCTATAGCCGTTCTTGTGTCATCGTACTTTTTAAGTAGTTTTTGATAAGTTTTAATTTTGAAAAGCTTTTTTCTGCTGTTGCTACCGTAACTGGAATTGTCAAAAACAGCATACAAGCAGGTATTACTTCGGAAATATTTTAAACCATACTATTAAATTTTATTAATATTAATTCTGTTAATTCCTTAATTGTATGAATCTGTTCAATTTCCGATTTTAGCCATGTTTCTAGCGAAATTAATTGATCATCAAAACTATCCGTTAAATCAACCTTGTATTTGCTTATAAATTCTATTGATTTGATTTTAATTACTTCCCTAGACAGTGATATTAATTTATCTGGTTGCAAAATTTCAAAGGCGGTATTGACGAGATGCAAACTATTAAACCTTCTTGTACTCTGTGAAATTAAAATGTCCAAGCAGTGATAGTATTGATTTATTTTGAAGTAAGACTTTGGATCAGAAATTCTTTCATTTAGAGCCAGTTCAATGAAAAATCGTTTAGTTCTCCTATATCTTTTGTTTTTAAAAACTGATTTTTCACTCCACTGTTCAGCCAAAACTTCGGAATTCCTTTGAAAATCCCTCTTCGGTCCTTAAATTTGTTAAATTACTAGTAATATTTTTTAACAAGATGCTAGCCTGCTGTAAATCAGTATTAATTCTTTGCAATGCTTTAGATATGGGCCTAATTATTTTAAACACATCGGTAAACATATTAATTAGCAAAAGAAATTCGTAACGTTCAAGTATTTTTATTACATTTTGATAACTGTGTCGTTCCTCTTTGCTCTTAGTTATCAAAATATTTATATTGTTAAATTAAACAATCAATACTATCAGGGCCGTAACTAGGTATAGCCAGAGTAGGCCCCCGCCTACAGGCTCAAGCGACCAGGGCGCCAAAATGGCAGTGGGAAAAAATTATTTCTTTCATACTAATTAAACAAAACCAAAATCAAGGAGTGGGCAATTTTACAGAGAAATTAATTTGTAATATTAAGGATTTTACCCTAAATAATGCTAATTACAATCATGGGAACTGCTCCCAATCTGGCAATCTGGTAGACATGCTAACAATAATTTTCTAAATTATAACAAATTACGAAGTTTCTAAAGTCAAATATATGTCAAGACAGAGTGTCTCACACAGGCTTAATATCAATAAAGAGACCTCTTACAAATTATCTCATTTGAACAATATATTTAAAAATTTGCAACAAAAAAATGAAGAAAAACTTGTAGCTAAAATAAATACCAATAAATTAAACTTTTAAGGTGGGGTGACAGGTACGAAAAGTATCTTTAAGTATTATTATTATTTATGTTTTGAGTTCATATGATACCTAGCATAATAATGCGAACTTATTATTTAGAAATGCGTGTTCCTAGAGGGAATCTCATTTGTAGGCGCCTTATGCGAACAATAAACCCGACCGGCAACAATAAAAACGTGACAGATGCAGACAGGCAGACACGCGGGCCGAACACGCATCATACCTTTATAATAAAGCACAACACTACATGCCACGTTAAACCGGTAAAAGTACCAAGGCTTTATTCAACGGTTTACTATTTTCCGGTTTTTGTAAACAAACTTTTCATTACTTTTAATAAGGATATTATCGCAAGAAACAGTTATTTATTATGCTCATTGGTTGTGTTTTTTAAAACTACGAGCAGAAGTATATTTCATCTAAGAATAAAGAAGGTTTATTACTGGCTTGCTGAATGTGCCCAAACGCTACGTTTAATCACACCCTTACAAATCGTTTTTCCCTCTTCGCCGCCCGATGCTAGTTCGGGTGGCATTCGTGGCAGAAAGATCTGAGCGCACCTCAGACTAACACGCAAAACTTTAAATTCGGCATGCGCCGCAGGTTACAGGCAGTTTATTTATAAGAAAATAATATATGTTTTGTTGTATTCATAATATAATATGTACTCCCGTTATTAGAATTATTGTTTTATCTTTTTGTCCTTTTATCTAATTTTATCTTATTTTATTTTGTGTTAGACGCGCTTTTCTGTTATGTTAAAATTCAAAGGCTGATGATTTAAAAAGTACCAAAGTGGTGGACGCGAATCACCCATTGCCACAATGCAGCGGTGGGGTGCAAACAGTGTAAGTGTAAGCGTTCCTTGGCCCGTGGCAGGCAGTTAAATGTTAAAAGAAGAAAAAATTACTAACCTGCATAATGATAACAATAATTGTACTGACCGGGGGTGGCCGTCCCCCTGGCACCTTAAACCTCAACGATTGTTGCAAACCGTATAAAATAAGTAAGTATCGGATGCCTACTGGTCTATCACATTACAGCACTTTAAATCCGTAAATCCGCTCGGCTGCAACCCGCTACAGAACATCTAGGCGGAGCAACATGTCTTCGCGAGATCCCTAGCCGGAACAACATATCTTCACTCTCCTTAATTATCATGTAATCATCCATCACGAGCAAGAACCTCTGGAATCTATCGTTTGCTGTAGTTTCCAAAAAAAGCTACCAACGTGATGAAACCAACTAACACGTGCATTCTACAGTATCTATCATCTGACGCATTAACTAAGAATACGTATAGCACCGCATTGTTGCTACTCATCCTATTATAATTATTTATTGCTTCGAATTATCGCATACGCCAACAACTCCGAAAAATAGGACGCTTTGACAAACATACGTCGCACCAGTGCAAGAACTCCAAACATTCTGTCCCGATTGGAATTCTATCCCTGACCAGCACACATTATTCGACGCGGTGCATTAGTTGCACCTCCACTTTGGTTCGATTTGTCAAGATTACGTTATATTTTAGGGTTAAAAACTTTCCAGAAATGGTAAACTTAGTAACAAAAACTTAAAAATAATGCACCTATACAAATTACCATATATTTTAACCTTAGCATATATTGTTTTAATAGTTAGTTGTTTATTTTTAAAACTTTTAAATTAAAATAGTTGGATTTAGTTTTGAATACCTACCTATTTGTTTTCAATATACATCATACATACTGAAATAAATACAGAAGTCATACACTAAAATTAGTATTTTATGTCACCCCTACCGTTAGTATACGGAGGGGCGCAAAAATGTTGGCTTGCCTACATTAACATTTTGCTTAGTTACAGCCCTGAATACTATCACAATAAACTATTTTTTACTATTTATTTACATGTGTTTTATTTGCAGTAAGCAATATGCACACTAAGAAAGGGTTAGCTCGTGGGCCTTGTATCATTGATACGGCAGATATAGCAGTAGCTACGCCCCTTCCAATGTATTGAAAAGAGTAAGTATTTTTGTAATTATTTATTCCACTGTTAATACTAATCAATGTTTACTAATTACATATACCTGGATATCTTCCACTTTCAAAATGGATCCAATTCTCTTGTAGAAAAACAGCACAAATATAATCAAGCTATTTTGTCACATGTATTTGAATCTTCAACCAGGAACCCTACTTCAATTAGAATCCACAGTGTTACAATGAACCAAACACCTCCAAAGTGTCACGCTACTACTTTAAAAGTCACCCAGCTCTCCTAGATGGTAGATCCTTTATTACATACAACTGCAAATCCAAGATGTAATCTTCCTTACAACAACCAACATGGTATCCAATCGTCCTATTCCATTCCATAAACACCGACACGCATGATCAATTTGTTGCAGCAAGCCCAATGAAAATCTAATTCACAGATGTCCTCACCTCTACTGCGACCCACGCGAACTCGAGCAATTCTTGTTCCAGGTTATAATTAATCCATTAATAAGTATATACCAGCATACCCATTCAAATTATTTACAGGTATCTACGTATTGACAAAAATCTACACCACAGCTCCTCCAGTCAACCCAATTAGTAGAGACTCATCTCACCAATTCCAATATTCGTAGTTCTTCCTTTATTAACTGTATGGTCCTCTTCCTCACATTAAAACCCGTCTCAGTATTTTTATAATTTTCGTTTATTCCATTTTTTTGTTACTTAATTTAGTCCTTTGCACCCTTGTAGATTATTCTATTAATACACTTTGATTATAAAAGGGTAAATTTAGTAATTTATTTTCAATACAAAATAATTATGTCTAACTTCTTAAAAATCGAAATCAGTTGTTTTCTAATAATAATTTTTACTATAGCAATTCTCAATTTTAAACATAACATCCTGGATTACTTTTTATTATATACAGTACATTTTCTTAATTAATCTGACAAATTCCAAGTAACTTATTTAAATATTAATTCAACTTATAACTTTCATATTGTTTCAGACTATCTTATAGTTTGTTCTAATTATTTACTTTTTAATTATAAATTGCTCTTTGCTAACTTCAATAACCATTCATTTTTAATCCAAAGATAATAATTTTAAATTTTTTTTAACAATAGATCGGCAGTCCTAGTCTGCAACTATCACACGTTAATTCGTTGTAGTGTTGTTTACAAGTGTTACTTTTCTAACTTTATGCTGTATTCTTTTTTTGCCAAAATAGTAAACGGATTAATTGGTTAGAACAAAGTAAGTTATTATTCATGTTTGTGTTACTTTTGCATACGATAAGCTATACCTTTTTTACCAACTTACCAACTTTGGAATTGAAGACCTGCTCATTTCGACTAAAGCTCTAAGCTTTGCGTATTCGGTACCGGGCACTTTTAATTGATTAAACCTTTTTGTGCAATAAAGCTCATATACTATTAGTTCGTTTTGTATTTGTTTATACAGGAAATTTATTTTAATAGTTAACATAAGCGTTTCGTTTCTATGCCACCATTTAATCATACAGGTCATTTTCATAGTTAAAAATGAGACCAATAGATTAGAGCGTATATTTTATAAGTTAACATAGGAATTATTACTTGTCAAAAAGGCAATTAAAAGTTATCCTAATGTATACCACTGAAGAAAAGATACCACCCTGTTCCTACGTATCTACTTTTTAGTTGCATACCTAAATTCCGGTAACAAAATTAAAGTTTCTTATTAGCAAGTACCTAATTCAAATTCGTATGTTAACTCGTAAAATAAACGCTCTAATCTATTGATTTCATTGGTAACTATGGAAGTGACCTGTATGATTAACTGCTGCATAGAAACGAAACTGCTATGTAAACCATTAAAATAAATTCACTGTATACTAATAATTTAAATTAAACAGTTATTATATTTTCGGTGTAGTAAGGCCCCTTATATAAATAATACGTATAACATTTATATTGGGCGCTACGTGTTGTTTTTTTAGTGTTTAGTTGGCAGTATATCCATTTTCAGCATATATTTCCTCGTATCTCAACTACCCTAAGTTAAAACATGGCGCCCTGAATTCTCATTATTTATAACGATTAAGGAATGTCACTGTGTTACTTATACCCACGGCTCCTTTCCGACTTTCTTTCGTGGCTGGCTAATCCGTAATCTTTAATTATATTGGGATATGGATATTGGATACATGCTTACAATTGACTCAAAATTATTATAAAAAATTTAAAAATCAAACCTTGTAAGACCGTGATGAAAATTGGAAGTACCTAAATAAATTCATAAACGTAAGTAACATCTACTGAAAAGAACAAGCAATTTTTAAAAAGAAATTGGTCCAAGAAGAAGTTTTTCAAACATTCTTTACTGTAGCTGATCTCTTACATTTTGTCATGCTTTGAAGATAATGAAAATATTATTTCGTATTATTTACTTAGAGCGTATTTTTAGCGCTACAGTTTTACATTTTTTGGCAAAACCGTTGAAGTTGGTGAGCGAGTTATTCCCTATTAAATATACTATGTGACACCTACCTACTTTAAAAATCATATAATTGACACTATTGCACTAAAATTGTTCTATCAGGAAAATTTTCAAATGTTTTGCTGATACCATCTATATATTTACAAACGATTCTTCCTAATAGTGGAGGATTATTTTTTAATGTATTAATATGTACTTAATATTTCGTACAATATAGTACAATATAAGGAAAATGTTATTCTTGATTGCTCGTCACATTTTCCAGTCTGTTATTATTAAATTTAGAAATATGCATTTCTATAACTACGCAATAAATATAAAAATTCATGGAATTGCCTCATTCACGGTGCAGACTAAATACGGAAGCAATTAAACAAGGTGTGTGTGGCCTTTGTTCAGTCGATCCATATAATTTGCTTGATTAATCGATTTTCTAGCTTCACCAAACAGTTCAACGTTCGCCTAAAAATAGCCGCCACTTTGAGATGAAATAAATATAGGAATTATACGACTTTGCACTTAACGCTAATTCAAAAGTGAAAGACAGAAATTCTGCAAGCTGGATAACATAAAGACCATCAGGATCGTTATAAATAGTATGAACGTCGATGATATTGCTCACGTTTATTTCAATCGTGTATTTTCTTTTGTTTTATAGCTGAAAAACTTTTGGACAAATTGTATAATAATATAGTACATTATAATCTAAAGTATTGATTTCTGCATACATACTTAGGGATTTAAGCAAATGGTACCTTAAACTTCGCCTTAATTAAAAATGAATCTTTGGGTAATCCGCTCCAGAAATCTGCCGGCGATTTAATAGGTAGCAATTCTGATGTTGGTACATACGTCTCTTAATGAAAAGTCAATGAATTTATCTTCTTATAAAAGAAGACCAACTGGACTATTTGTAATCATAGAATGTCTCACCAAATCCCACTCACTTTACCTAATATTACAATTCTACAGTGCCTTCAGAAATGATCGAACGTTTTTGAGTGGTCATGGTTATACAACGTATGAATAATATGCTGGTGGCACTGTAAGTCTATGTCAAATTCGAGGTTATCAGGTTATAATTTGTGTCAGTTTTGACACAGACTGACGCAAAACTTACAGTGCCACCAACATATTATTCATACGTTGAATAACCATGACCATTCAAAAACGTACGATACAATAAAAAGTATATACACAGAAGCGGTTAAAGGTTTTGATCCCGATAAAAACGTATTAATTCCTTTTGATAATTTAAACTGTTAGAAAACACTTTTTAAAAATTTGAACATGGTAAGCCTGTTACTTTGCAATTCTTCCAATTTCGTGTCCAAGAATTGTTTCCTACTTAGTAGTTTTTTAATATGAATAATTTTCGGTAGATTTATACTTCAATGTTTAATGTAAGAATTAACTTGAAAATCTAACAGAACGTTAACAAACGTAATTATGCGTGAGGTGTATAAAAACATGAATTAAATTTCCCATGGAACGACTCACAGGCGTTAGTGGTCCTTTCAAGTGCTCTGCCCAGATGTGCGCCGAAAACAAGGTATTTTCTTCAATATACGTATTTACTAAATAATCAGCTCATTTCGTCAAAGCGTTTGATGTGGGTCGAATTGCACCCAGGTCTATTGCAAAACGGTAAACAAAAAATGTATGTCAGATATTTTGACGTTTCCCATTCACATTTGGAATATTCACTAGCCAAACCCAACTCTTAAACGTTCCTAAACCAAGACAGCTAAATGGAAGTGGCATCCTCGAATCACGGTTTCAGGAAACACTTCACTTATACTCGTAGCTTTATGAATCGCAACTTCAAAAGCTGCTCTTGTTGCGAGTAACAAGAGCAGCTGGTAAAAATTGATGTCCCGTTTTTATGCACTGCTCCATAACATAAGTTAACGCGGTTACATACACCACCTCTTTTTTGGGAAAAAGTATAAACATAAAGAGGAATGTAGTGTCCATTTTTTAACTCAAAAACAGTAAAAAGCTGCAAACATGTTTAGCACTGTGAAAATGTTCAGTAATAATGTATTAAGGGCAAATGATTTTTCAGGTCATAGTAATTTTTGTATTGTGCTCGAAATGAGGGTTTTTTTATGGCGCGTGAGAATGTCAATTTTCGCCGAGACCGATATATAATGCAACTAGTGGGTTCTTGATTATCAAATATATATTCCTGCAACATTCTTCAACTCGTGCGCTACCGCGCACTCGTGTAAAAACTGTCGCACTCATATGCAAAACTGCTGTTCCCGCACTTATCATATATAATGCAACTAGTGGGTTCTTGATTATCAAATAATCATTTCTGTTTACACGAGATATATTGTTTGACAATCGCGCGAGTCCGAAGGACGAGAGTGATTGCCTAAAACAATATATCGAGTGGAAACAGAAATGATTTGATAATCAAGAAGACACGAGTTGCATTCGGCTAGATTATATCACGAGTCAATAAACAAAGTTTGAAGAGTGTATTTTAAATATTAAAAGTACGGTTAATGTGGTTGTTATGACAATTGTACTGACAGCAGGTAACGTGATGTTTGTGAAGGAGTGTGATTATCACCTATTAATCAGAAAGGTATGTGATTGTCAGTTGCTATGTACATTATCAAAAGTTAATACATGCGTAACTATGCATTTTGCCGTTTTTCATTGGTTGATGTTAGAGGGAGTGGTATAATCATGTAAATAACTATTACAGTAGAAGTCCGTTAGGATAGCCTTTACTGCCGAGCCAGAGAATTTGTGAGACGAGCTCGATGAGCGAGTCGAATAATACTGGCGAGGCAGTAAAGGCCCTAACGGACGTGTATTGTACAATAGTTTTTGTAATACCTACATACAATTCGGTCATACGTATCTTTTTAAATTTATTTTCATAAAAACGCTAGATTTGTGTAATGACGTTTTAGAATGATTGAGAGTGCGTAGGACGTTGCAACTGTTGTTTATAAATGTCATTTATTTCCAATTTTGTGTATGGCTGTAAGCAGGTGACAAACGTCACTCTGACGTTTGGATCACAATTTAGCAGGCCGTGGTCTTTACGGACACTTTTTACGGCCGGGCCGTAAAGAGGTTGCTTACGTAGTACTAAACAGTCCCTAAACAAATATTTAACAAGTAGGTATTACAAAACAACGGTTTTGGAACACCATTTCCTTAGTTACAACACATACAAAACGTTACGTACATAATAATGTTAGGTACTCTACTTATTTGCTATATACGTATGATTTTGTTGCAGAGAATCTTTTATTCTTTTTTTGACGGCTGTAGAAAAATAGTATATTATGTTATTAGGAGCAAAAGTTATACTTGTTCACAAAATTGTAAATAATTTGTTATAAAAACGTTTGAAGAAAAAATACTATATGTTATTCGGAGCAAAAGTATCTTTATGTGGCTCGGCTGTACTTATCTGCCTCGCAAGCTCGGCAGATAACCCGTCCAGCCTCGCCACATAAAGTATAACTTTTGCTCCTAATAACATAATATACTATTTTTCTACAGCCGTCAAAAAAAGAATAAAAGATTCTCTGCAACAAAATCATACGTATATAGCAAATAAGTAGAGTACCTAACATTATTATGTACGTAACGTTTTGTATGTGTTGTAACTAAGGAAATGGTGTTCCAAAACCGTTGTTTTGTAATACCTACTTGTTAAATATTTGTTTAGGGACTGTTTAGTACTACGTAAGCAACCTCTTTACGGCCCGGCCGTAAAAAGTGTCCGTAAAGACCACGGCCTGCTAAATTGTGATCCAAACGTCAGAGTGACGTTTGTCACCTGCTTACAGCCATACACAAAATTGGAAATAAATGACATTTATAAACAACAGTTGCAACGTCCTACGCACTCTCAATCATTCTAAAACGTCATTACACAAATCTAGCGTTTTTATGAAAATAAATTTAAAAAGATACGTATGACCGAATTGTATGTAGGTATTACAAAAACTATTGTACAATACACGTCCGTTAGGGCCTTTACTGCCTCGCCAGTATTATTCGACTCGCTCATCGAGCTCGTCTCACAAATTCTCTGGCTCGGCAGTAAAGGCTATCCTAACGGACTTCTACTGTAATAGTTATTTACATGATTATACCACTCCCTCTAACATCAACCAATGAAAAACGGCAAAATGCATAGTTACGCATGTATTAACTTTTGATAATGTACATAGCAACTGACAATCACATACCTTTCTGATTAATAGGTGATAATCACACTCCTTCACAAACATCACGTTACCTGCTGTCAGTACAATTGTCATAACAACCACATTAACCGTACTTTTAATATTTAAAATACACTCTTCAAACGTTGTTTATTGACTCGTGATATAATCTAGCCGAATGCAACTCGTGTCTTCTTGATTATCAAATCATTTCTGTTTCCACTCGATATATTGTTTTAGGCAATCACGCTCTTCCTTCGGACTCGCGCGATTGCCAAACAATATATCTCGTGTAAACAGAAATGATTATTTGATAATCAAAAACCCACTAGTTGCATTATATATGATAAGTGCGGGAACAGCAGTTTTGCATATGAGTGCGACAGTTTTTACACGAGTGCGCGGTAGCGCACGAGTTGAAGAATGTTGCACGAATAAAGCAAAACTGTTCCCGCACGTGTCTTGTATATTATTTTTTGCACGGATTCTCCACAATGCCGAAAAATGTAAATATAGAAATAATTCGCCTTTAATTTGTCGAAAAAAATCAAGTCGGTGCGTTGATGTCGATAATGTAGGTAACTATCTGATCATTTAAATAACTGTCAAGTTTTGGTCGACAAACTTTTGAGTAAAAGAACAATTCAAGCATATTTTCGGACGAAGAAGACTTGGAATGTACACCACCCGAAATTAGAAACACAGCAAATGTAGCTGTGAATAATTTATTGCCAATAAAATCACGACACAGGTATGAAAATACATATAATTCATATGTTAAATGGTGTGAAGTGAAAAAAATAAAAAATCATACTGAAAATGTTTTACTGGCCTATTTCCAAGAAATAAGCGAACATAAGAAGTCTTTATCTACTTTGCGTTCGTACTGAGGCTATTACGATACGCGTTTGCGTATCGTAATAGACACAAAGCGATGCTATAATAAAAATACTAAAAAATTTCATCTTTTTGCTTAAAAAAGTGGCAAAGTAGATAAAATACTGTATGATACCTCGTTTATAAGGCATTTTGTAGCTTCTTATAAAACTCGTATCATAATATAGCATTATGGTCAATATACAGCATGTTAAAGTCTTGTTTAAACATTAAAAATAATGTTGACATTTCAGAATATCCGAAATTAATAGCCCTTTTAAAAAGGAAAACCGAACATCGTTGTCCTAAGAAATCTCAAGTACTTCATGATGAACATATCACAAAATTCTTAATAAATGCACCAAACAAAGAATATTTACTCATGAAGGTAATTATTTTTTATTTATTTGAACATGGTCCTCACATCTAACATTCATTTACAGACAGTGTTGGTTATTGACATTTCTGGAGCATGCCGCAGAGGAGAACTTTTGCAAAATGTTGATTAAGGATATTGTTTTTAAAGATGATATCATTCTAGTTTCTGTTCCTGAAACAAAAACATATGTTAAAAGAGAATTTGCTATAACGAAAAATGAATGGGTTGAAATTATTACTCAGTTTTTAAAATAAGGTTGTTAGTCAAAAATAATAACAGATTTTTCCTTACATACCGTTCTGGTAAATGTGTCAATTTACCTGTTGGTGTAAATACTATTGGGATAGTACCATCTTTCATTGCAACTTACTTAAAGTTGCAAAATTCTCACGAGTATACGGGGCACTGCTTTCGCAGAAGCAGCGCAACATTGTTGGCAAACAAAGGAAGTAACTTTCTTTCAATTAAACGGCATGGTGGATGGAAATCCTCCACAGTTGCGGAAGGCTACATTCAAGAATCTTTAATAAATAAAATTCAAGTGGCAGAAACTTTGTCCGAGTCAGGTCCCTCAGGGTCAAATACTAGCCATGTCGCTAATGCATATATAAGTAAGGCCCTTACAAATAAAAACACCATAAGATGTCCGGGCATTTCTATTTCTACCTGCGAAAATTGCACATTAAATATAAACATTCATAACCATGATAAAGAAAACAATAATTAATATTATATGATTTTGTATTTACCTGGGTACCTCGTTTGCAACTTTTTTTTTGGTTAGGTGGAAATCCGAGTGACAGGACTGTATTATAGAATTTCTCACAGATGGCGCTGACTTGGCTTGCAATGATTTTTAATTATTTTGAGAGTATTTCTGCTGTATTATCTTAATAAAAGTTGTAAAATGCATTTTTTTTATTATAAACTTTGGCTTTGATACAATAATCTACTTTTAAACCATTCTTTAAACGAGAAAAATCTCTGTGCTCGTTGCAAGCATTAGTGCGGTAAAAAGCGAGAATGATTGTAAATTTGACGTTTCCGATCGTTGGTTCCGTGCGTAGTCACTTGATTTTTAATAGAGGAGTGCAAAAAATACTATTTCACTGCTAGCCGTAAAGAATAGTAATTTACGATACAAGCGCGTAAAGCTACTCTTTAGGCACGAGTGGGGTAGAGTTAAAACGCGAGTGAGAGAGCGTTTTAAGCCCCGCGAGTGGCTAAAGATGCTTTACGCTTATGTATCGTACAATATTTTTATCTACAATAGAATCTAGAAAATACGGTAAATATAAAAAATATTTTACATGTAAATTAGAATTACTAGCAACCGGTCCTAATTTTGAGTGTTTTAAAAATTTTAAAACACGTTGCTACTAACTACGTGCCTAATGAAATTTTTTAAGCACGTTGCTATTAACGACGTAAACTAATGAAAACATGTTATTAAACAGTCGTTTTACAAACTTAAAACTGCCAACTAAAAGGCAATTTTACACACTGTCGTAGATAATAGTAATTTATTATACAAGACGATAAAGTTAATTTTTATCCACGAGTGAATCGTTTAACGTCGATACGTAGTCGAGACGTTAATGATTCAAGAGTGGATAGAAATAATTTTATCGTCGTGTATAATACATTTTTTTCTATAGCAAGAGCTTTAACAATTTTAAAAGAAAATAAGGACAGTCAATCACATTTCAAAATGTCAGTAGCTAGATGGGGTTGCTACGATAATAAGAAGCTGTCATATTTAATTTAAACAAAAGTTAGAAAATTAAATTACTTTATCTATCCTTGATGTTAAAGTGCTAATTTATCTACCCTTGCTGTTAAAGTAAAACTTGACCTTTTGTTTTGAGTTGATAAAAGCACACTTTAACATGTGCTATAGAAAAAATATTATTTATCTACTCCAGTGGGATAAGTAACTCATTACATCACTCATTTGACACTATTTCAGTTACGTAATGAAGCTCATTACACAACTCAGTTGCATAAAATGGTTTCATTACGCAACTGAGTTGTGTAATGACTTCATTACGTAACTGAAATAGTGTCAAATGAATGACATACTGACATTTGCCTACTAAAATATTTTTGAAAATGACAGATCTGACATTTCTCTTAATGCACTTTTCTCAATTTTAGGCAGTCGTAGATAAAATTTTGTACAATACATGTGTGATAATGCATCATTAATATACTTGTGTGCTTACATACACGTATATTAATGATGCTGTTATCCCACTTGTATAGTAAATAACTATTTTTCACGAGTTAAAAAAAGTTAAACTTCGCGTATCTATAGAGATGCATAAATGTCACTTTTTTTGACGGCTGTAGAAAAAAATGTTTTTCAAAAGTATTTTGTTTTGGCAATTTTACAAGACAAACTAACTTAGTTTGTGGAGGAGCATTGCCCAAAAACAACAAATCTTGAGTAAAACATTTTCCAAGCAAAATCATGAGCCCGAAATATATTTTGTGGACTATTTCCCAAATAGCGGTTCATTTTGACATTTATACTGATGCACAATAACACCACCTTGATTAAAACAACATATTTGGCGGTTGCCGTGGTTGCAAGTAAAAGAAGCTGATAAAATCCCAAAAGTACATTTTTATTTTTTGCCGCTATAAAAACACGTGATTGGTTGAATTTTCAGAAATCATGGCATTTGATTGGATAATAAGAGATGTGGGAAATAGTCCAAGATAAATTTCACTGCATATGAATAAAAACTTAATATTGGTTTCGCACGAAAATACCACTATATTGTTGTTACAGTCGTTTTTCAGTACAAAGTCTTCATTTTTATTGGTTTTGATTGGAGTTTGTAAGTAGGCCTGTATTTTTGAATATTTTTCGGTATAAGTGGCATCACCGATCTCCGGGCATTATAAATGTTTCTTCTCGCCAAACCGATGTCGGCAATTTCCACATCACCTTTTCTTAGTTCACGATTAATCGTCTCATAGGCCGTTCACTAAGATCATCCACTGCTTTGCGTTTTAAGTTATTATTATTACTAAAAGTTTGTCTGCACAAGTGCACAACACTGGACTTGGAATTTCTTCATGGTTATGAGATAACGATGCTTCCATTACAACATTCTCGTCGCCTTCGGTTAGCACATGTATAGTCGTGTTCAAAAATGTGTTGTACAGAGATAGTTGTAAGTGTATTGGTGGTTGTAGTTTTACTCACACTTATACACACTGTATCATTTCAAAATATTTGAATGTACAATACTTTTTTTAATTTGTCTAATTCATATTCACAAAGCACAAATGCTGTACAACACTCTAATAAACACTTGTCCACTATTTAATTTTACCTATAGATACTAATTTCTGGAAAGCAAATTTCAATCAACAATAACTCCTTGTCCCTTTCGCCAAATACGTATTACTTGCAAAGAACTCATGTTTTCGTCAGATTAAGGGAAACCACATACATATGAAAAGGGTGAGAATATATACAGTGTGTCCCCGGATTGAGTTCACTATAGGTATAATTGAAAAAAAATTTACAATTTTATTTTAATGTTTTGGAATTCCGCCCTGCTTGGTCTGAAGAGAATTTTAAGAATATTTAGTTTTTGAAAACACAAGTAGGCCTTGACAGGGAAGCGAAAACGATTTCATTTTCAGGTAAACTACCATTTTGTCCATGATACGGCAAAATTTTATTAGAAAAAGTTGCTTAGAATGATAAATTATGGCCCTATACAAAATTTCAGAAAGATCTGTTAACTTACAAAAAATCGTTATTTTTTAGATAATTCTATTTTATTTTCAGGTAAACTACCCTTTTTGTTTATTATACGGAAAAATTGTATTAAGAAAAGTTGTTCAGAATGAGAAGTTGTGGCCTTATACAAAATTTCAGAAAGATCTGTCGACTTAGATGAAACTGTCATTTTTAATAAATGCAATTTGTTTAATCTAAAAAATAACGGTTTAATTTAAGTCGACAGATCTTTTTGAAATTTGGTACAGGGCCATAATTTTTTATTCTCAACAACTTTTCTTAATAAAATTTTGCCGTATCATAAACAAAAAGGATAGTTTACCTGAAAATTAAATACAATTATCTAAAATATAACGGTTTTTTCTAAGTCGACAGATCTTTTTGAAATTTTGTATAGGGCCATAAACTATCATTCTAAACAACTTTTCTTAACAAAATTTTGCCGTATCATGAACAAAAAAGATAGTTTACCTAAATAGAAAATAGTTTTTTCACATTTTTCATGGCCGTCTTAATTTCTAAAAATTAAAAGTCTGCTTAAAATTGTTTTCAGACAAAGCAGGGCGGGATCCCAAAACATTAAAATAAAATTGTAAAATTTTTTGTCGATTATACCTATAGTGAACTCAATCCGGGGACACACTGTATAGTTGAACAAAGACACAAGTTCAACCCGCATAGTGATTAGCCAATAAAAGTATAATTCTTAGCAAATACCCATAAATAGGGATATTACCAACATTCTTGGATGTCATTTAGGCTTTGCTCGCTAAATAGATTTAATGACATACTAATAGGGCTACTAGCGTGGGAGACAATTTGCCTATGAATTTTACAACCTACATGATTTGGGAGACAATTTACCTTCTCCGCTACTTTGCACTAAACAACTGACAGATTGTGACATTTATAAAATATTTCAATTTAAAGCTTTTGATAATTTATATGAAAAGTAGATAACAGATATTTATACATTAAGGGAGGTTGACATGGTTTAAAAACGTCATTAAGTACAATTAAAATAACAATAAAACGTTATTTGTAGTTACATGGTTACCATGAAATTGACAGAGAAATAATTTGAAAAATTCCGTTTCGATCAATGTACTATCGGTCTTAGATCAGCGTGTTCTAGTCGCAACTCTACACACGAGTGAGCGCAATGTATCATAAACAATATAAAAAGTGTCGCTAGTGATGGACAGCATCCGTAAATGCAATGTTAGATCGCGTAATTAGATACACAATTATACGGCGACTTAATGCGGTATGCAGACAGCAGGGGAGCCGAGCAAAAACTCTTGAGATTTCCGTAACACCTTTGGATAGAATAGCCACCGGCCAGTCAAGGATTCAGGGAACTCCTTGACTACTCGGGCAGATTTAATCAGAGGCATAATAAAATTCTCTTCGGCGGTCTAGCCCGGCAAGAAAGGCCAATAAATCAATTCTCTTACTCACAACCCGAGCAAAATGGCAAGTAGCACTTACACTCGAAAGGAGTCCCAACCCAGCCAAAAGCAAACAATAAATCAACCACACTGACAGAATTGACTAACCAATGCAAGCACTGACAAGGCACTCCACCGTGGCATTCTGTTCAGAGATTCCGAGCCACGATTCCCTCTAGCCCATCCCATTCGACGACAGTCATTGCACTCTGGTCATTCGAGCCCGCCAGTAATTGTACTCGTTCGCTCAAATCTGTCTACATGCCACAGCGATTTTAACTGTTAGCATGATAGTTGTTAAATCGTGCACTATATGTATTTTTGAATATAATCGTGCATTTACGTGTGAAAATTATTAAGTTTTATTAAAGAGTTCGTATCCACAAAGTATTATCATTTCCGAATACACTGGATGTTACCCACCACCTCGTTGACATCCTAGCAACTAAACAACCACAACTTTACTGTAATTGTCTTATGGCAGATAGCGGTGATAAACACTTCAATTTTTTGCTTTATTTTGCTATTTCGCGAATGAATTCTTTTGAAGAAATTAATTTTTTAGTCAAATCGTGTTTATATGTATACTGACATCTTCCCGTGGAAATGAAAATTAGGTGAATTGCGTTTTTCGAGTAGGTGGACTATACAGATCTATTTTTATAAAATGCATTTCCTGGAATCGTTCTGCATTTTGAGAGCATTTTTTATCTAAGAAAACTGTCTTTATTTTAACGGCGAGACTAGATTTTGCTGATCTTCTTGGTCACGAGTAGGGTTTGGGAAGACTCGGGCTTTTCGGACCCGTCGAGTCCTCGGCCAACTTTGATCTCTCACATTTTCTTATATGATTATTTCCCAAAACAAAGAATTTTATTTTGAACGAAATTTTTTTTATTATACAGAAAAAACTTTGTCAAAAATATTTGTTATTTTATGGCAGTCTTTGCTAAAAGTAAAATTCTTTGATTTGGGATCTAAACAAAAGAAAATGTGAGAGATTAAAGTTGGCTGAGGATTTTGAAATTTGGTATAGGAGCCTAAATGTTGATTCTAAACAACTTTTCTTAATAACGTTTTGTCCTATTCGCCACATAAAAGGCATGTTACTCTACAGAAAAATAGATTTTTTTGAAAATTTCGAAGGCATAAGTACATGATTTTTGAAAACTGAGATTATGTTAGAAATTCGCCTTTAACCAACCAGGGCTCAACGACAAAAAAATGAAAATTTAAATCGAAAATTTTTAAGTTTTACAAGAGTCGTTTCAGCTATCCGGAGACACTGTATAATTTTATTTTATCAATAATTCATTATTACAATAAACACATATTATAACTATCAACCATAATGAAGAGAATGTACAAAAGAGAATTATTTGTCTAAATTTTATTTGGAAGAACAAATAAATAATATACTCGTAATGTCGTAATACAATTAAAAAATAAGAAAATTAAAAAACATTTAACTAATATAACCTAGTAAAGTTATAATAAAGTTAAAACATAGGTGAAAGGTAAAACGGTTCAAGGTACATAATTTCAATTCCCCCAACTGGGCGCGTGCTTCTATAAGGACCTTGCGTTCCTCTTCAACCAAGAACGGGAGTTATAGGATGGGTAAGAGAAAAGAGGGGTGAAGAAGGGAAAAAGGCCAGGAAAGGTGGAGAAACACTGCCTCAGAAAAAGTACTCTGTTGACTCAGGTAAACCACCTAAAAACCTGTATCAGAGCAGACAGTCACCGTAACGCATGACTTCCCAAATGCTAAGTAGCCGTGCTAACCACTAAACTACAGAGCTTTTAAAACAAAAAACATCGTTCAACATATGTACAATTTTACAAGCAGGTACCTAATATAAAAAAAAATAAAAATCGTTGACTCGGGTCTGGCCGAGTGTTGAGACCGGTTAGCAGGTCCGGGTATTCCTAACTGGACTCGGTGGTTCCGAGTCCGGGTACTGGGAACCGAAAAACCCTAGTCACGAGAGAGAGGGACATGCATTTCTTCAGATGTGGGATGGACAATCGACAACCGAACGTATCTAAAAGCTATAACATGTGTGTTCTGGGCATTGGGTAATTCACATGCAGAGATGCTAGTGCGGGCTAATCTTCTTGGCATTTCGACTTCTGTCAAATATAAAAAAGAAACAATCCAGGATGTACAATTCCGAGAGCCTGGACAAGTCAAAACTGAGTTGACTGGGTCTTCTTCTTCGACTTACCGTTGGATAATTGGACTGTTATCCCGTCAAATATGCCCTATCTGCCTGCCGACCTAGGACCACCTTAATTGGAAAACACTCTATCTCTCACACTTGCTGCGTGTGAGCTTCAATAAGGTGTTTTATAAAATGATATACATTATGGACAACAACAACACTTATTTTTATTTGAGAGTAATATCAATCAACACACACGGACTTATACATATACAACATTTTGAAATTGCATTTTCATAATTGGAAAATCACTCCTGCTTGCACCGAAACTTATTTCGCTCGTAATTCCAATTAAGTTGAAATCAAGTTCTCCTTGATGACTCAGCAATAACTTTTATTTACAACCATATATATGTAATGTTAAAATTACTGACCTCATTTGAGTGCGGGAAGTCGTACATTTCAGTGTGCAGTGTGCAATGTGTGCACCGCACACGGGCGACCAAATTCAGGGGCGGCCAAAAAGGTTTAAAAATTATATACAAATCACAAAAAAAAAATTAAAAAATGTACAATTTTTTTACTTTACAAATTTTAGAAGTTCAAAAATATGTACCTATATAGGTATAAAAATGTTTATTGTGTAAATGAGCACCTGATAATATGGTTACATGGATTATTGTTTATGTAAATTCTCGAAGTTAGTTTTTATTCCGTGGCGGCTAATTGTTAAACGAAGCCAACTTGAAGGAACGCTTTCCATGCATCTTTATGCAATGATTACAAAAAAGCCGGATATTTATCAGAAGCAACAAAACGTGACTATTCAGAAAACTGGCGGCTGGCGGCTTTTATTGACTGTGAAACATATCGTATTTATGAAGTAGGTATTTATATTATTTTTGATCGGGGTGTCAGCTATCTCTTTTGTCGGTAAGTACCTAATTGTTTTAAAGCTGATTTTAAGAAATATAATATTATATGATGCTTACATTAATGCTGTGGTCATATGGGTGCAATGATAATTATTTGGTCATTTAATTTTTGAATTGGCTGCAGAGAAGATCGAGTAGCGAAAATTAATTTTGTTAGTGATTGTGTTTTGAAGAAAGTTGAAGAAAAGTTATAAATATGGTAAGTACCTATATACATATCAATCATATATCAATCAATACAGAGATAGTTACCTACATATTCTTAAATTGTATTAAGTAATAAAATTGTTATAATTTTTCTAGAACAGAAAAACGAAAAGGCTGTCGGGTTTTCAGTATCGAAAACAAAATCTACAAAAAAAAGAAGAAAAGAAAAAACTGGCCAATACTTTAGAAAAATATTTGAAGCCAGAAAATGTGTCAGCGGAAGCATTAGAATCAAGCTCTAGTTCTCTTTCCGGGCTACTTAATGAGCCGTGCGTCCAACAAGTCGAAATGGAAATTATGAGGGAAGATTCCGAATCTGGGGAAGAGAAGGTGACTTCATCTGACTCGGAGTCTCCAAATCCAGAGAGAAGAGAAGTTGGTGACGCTGAAGAAGCCAGCACGTCATCCTCATCAAGGCTTTCTGAACTAAAGAAATTTGGCTGCTCATCAGATTCACAGCAGTCGCAGCAGGACACAGCAACCTCAGATGATCCTGCAGAGTGGCCTGAGATGATATCAACAACATTAACAAAAATTTTAGTAGAAAGAGGGCCTGTTGAGGTAACGCAATTTAATTTCCCAACTAATGAAAATGGTCGAAGGTTTTCGAAAAAATATTTCTACCGTTCTCTTCCAAATGGAGAAGAAATTAATAGACCGTGGTTAGTTTATTCAATAAAAAACAATGCAGTTTATTGCTTTTGTTGTACAATATTTGGCAAAATTAAAAACAATTTTTCGCAAAAGGAAGGTGTTTCTGACTGGCAGCATTTGTCACTATTGATTTCAAGGCACGAAAAAAGTGATACTCACAATGCAAATGTTAAAAATCAGTTAGAACTTATAAAATTGTTATCAAAAGAACAAACTGTAAACCAGACGCAACTACGTTTGTTAAATGCAGAAGCAAAGCACTGGCATGCTGTGATTGAGAGAATAATTTTAATAATACAATATTTGTCACGACAGTGTCTTGCTTTACGCGAGCAATCTAATAAATTATTTGAAAGCAATAACGGTAATTTTTTAAAAGCTGTTGAGATGATCTCAAAATTTGAATCTGTTATGTCAGAACATGTGCTTCGGACTCAAAAGTCACAAAAAGATGAAACACGAATGGTAAATTATTTAGGGGACAAAATTCAAAATGAAATAATAGATGTCATTGGTAACAAAATTAGAAATAATATTTTGGATTTAATTAGAAAATGTAAATACTATTCTATCATTCTTGACTGTACACCGGATATTAGTCATATCGAACAAATGACTATAATTTTTAGATTTACAATGTTGAATGAGTCCTCAAAAAAAAATTTGAAATACGCGAGCATTTTATAGAATTTTGTCCTATTAATGATTAAACTGGAGTGGGTTTAAGTGAATTTTTAATGAATTTACTTTCAAAGTTGAATTTAAATATTTACGACATGCGTGGCCAAGGGTACGATAATGGGGAAAATATGCGCGGCAAACATAATAATTTGCAAAAAAAAAATTTTTGAAATAAATCCGCGAGCATTTTTTGTGCCGTGCACAGCCCATACATTAAATTTAGTAGTGAACGATGCTGCTAAAGTTTCTTTTGAGACTTCTGGTTATTTTGATATAGTTCAAGAATTATTTGTTTTTTTTCTGCGTCGGTAAAAAGATGGTCAATTCTCAAAACACACACAACAAATTTAAATTTAAAACCACTTAGTGATACACGGTGGTCTAGTAGAATAGACGCTGTGAAGCCCCTGCGTTACCAAATTGGGCAAATATATGATGTATTGGTAGAAGTAATTGAAGATCGTTTATCCGTACAAGACCACAGTGCTTCACATCAAGCCAAATCTTTGGCATTAAAAATTCAGAGTTATAAATTTTTGTGCTCAACAATTATTTGGTACAATATTTTAATCAAAATTAATGTTTTGAGCACGATGATGCAAAATCCTACTATAAATATAAAAACTTGCTTAGAGCATTTTAAAAATTTGTTAGATTTTTTCTTAGCTCTTCGATCAGATGAAGAATTCAATAATGTTCTTAGTGACGCTAATACACTTGCGGATGAACTCGGTATTGAACCTAATTTCCCTGCTGTTCAGTCTGTTAGACCACGAAGAAAACCCAGACAATTTGATTATGAACACAGTGATGAACCAATTATTGATCCAAAAAATTATTATAAAGTTAACGTTTATTTTAATATATTAGATCAAACTTTATCGTCTTTAAGAGACAGATTTGAGGGAATAACAAGATATGATACTATGTTTGGATTTCTCTATAATATGTTTGATTTAACGAAAAACGAGCTATTACAATGTTGTAAAGATTTACATCTTCATCTAACTGATGATTCTAGAAAGGAATCAGATGTAAATGGAATAGAATTATTTAAAGAGATAAAATCTTTAAAATTACATCTTAAACCTACTTCAGCTGAAAAGCATCAGTTAGAGCCCCAGTCCATTCTTAAATATATTTTTGAAAATCAGCTCATAGCATCATTTCCAAATATGTCAATAGCTCTTAGAATATTACTCACGTTACCAGTTTTAGTTGCGTCTGGTGAGAGATCTTTCTCCAAACTAAAAATTATTAAAAATTATATGCAATCCACAATGTCACAAAACAGATTAAATAATCTGTCTATAATAGCAATAGAAAGCGACACGATGGATTCCATCGATTTAGAATTAGTAATTAAAGAATTTGCGGAGAAAAAAGCTAGGAAAGTTGCTTTTTTATAATTTTCTAAAATTTTGTCGTTTTTTTATTAATTTTATTCCACTATTTTTTTTGTAAATTTTATTGTTAATAAAACTTTTTTAAAATTTCTGTTTTTCACTTAAATTAATTTGATTTGTTACAGTTAAACTAGGTATGTACTACATAAAATTTATATTTTACAGCAAAAATGTAAATTTTGGGGCGGCAAATTTGGCTCTGCACACAGGCGGCCATTGATGCTGGCGTGGTCCTGGCGGGAAGTACATTACATATATGGTTGTAAATAAAATAGTATACAAACCTCGACAGGAAATTTCCTTAGTCTCGAGATAATAGCTGATTTCGACGCTTCGCGTCTCAATCAACTAACTAATCTCTCGACAGTAATGAAACACTTCCCATTTCGGGTTATAATATACTATTTCGGTTTCATGTTTCGGTTCAAAGTACTATAATTATTAAAGTTACCGCAAGTATTTTCAAGTACTAGTATGCAAAATTTGAAACAGATTGGTTATGTTTGAGAAAACACAGTAGGCATATGAAAATAGTAAACTACCTATTGCCAATTTACTATACTACATGCATACTGCATTCAAGTTCCTGAGAAGATTGCCGACAACTTTTCTTAATAAACTTTTGCAATATTTCAGTTGACATCAAGTACTCCTTGATAATTCAGCAATAACTTTTTCGGTTTCGTGTAAGGTACTATAATTTTTAAAAACTTTCCTTAATACACTTTTGACATATATTTATAATTATAGTACTTTACATAAAACCGAAAAAGTAATTGCTGAGTTATCAAAGAGCACTCGATTTCAACTGAATTGAAATTATGAGCAAAACGTTTCAGGGCAAGCAGGAACTATCTCCCAATTATGAAAATACAATTCCAAAATTTTTGGGTTATCATACGTAGGTATGTCAAATTCAATCGAAAAACACGCTATATGTAGCAATTCAATTATACATATAGGGTACTTGTTACCAATTATCCAAATATGCTGTTAACGCACGAGTTACAAATGTTCAAGACATATGACTTAGAAGCACAAGTTACAGAGTATCAATGATCGAAAGCGTAAGCGTAAGAGGGTGAACGAATGAGTCGAAGTAACCTGTCGTAGTAATACTGTGAAAGTTGAACTGAATGGTGGCGCCTGGTCGTATGCTTGGTTATACAGCCCCTGGTTTACAGAAGTATAGGGGTTTTATAATCTTACGACTACCGAAGGAATCTATAGTATTCTTGATATTACAATGAATTAGTGTCCTTTGTCTAAAACGCCAGGACATCGAAATTTCTATTCCTGCCCGGTTATCTCAAATGTTTATTACTCGCCTTGGTTCACGAATGGTGACTTGGAATGCTGTCTGGATTTAGCATTCGTCTCTTTTGCTATTGAAAACAGTTTTGCAGCTGCGTGCTTTAGAGCCAGATCTATTGCATCTTGCAGATGGCGTAATTACTCAGGCTCTTGCATATTGTCCTTTGTTAATCAGAAGAGTTGTACCAATGCCCGTTGAGAAGTCCCGGATCCCCTGCAGTTGGGTGATCCTCTAGTTTCGGTGGAATCCGTACTTTGAATAGCTTGTAACTTTTTTAAATCGCAAAAGTGATCTGTCACTCCGCGATGCTCATAATTTAGTAATTTAGTTTCTGACGATAGACATTATGTTGCACATCGCGTCACCTTTTAATTTTACCACCCACTGGTTAGATTGCAAAGCTGTTACTCGAAGTCTTTACTTTTTATTGATGTTTTCTTGCGGGGCGATTTATAATGGTGTACGTGTTGGTTTGCTTTGCTGTGCTCTGCTACGCACTCATAGCAGCGAATTTTTATCGGCTGGTCATATCGAAGTTTTACAAGCCGTAAACATTTACCGTCCGAGCGTTGAGAAATTGTGACATAATTAAGAATTCAGTCTTCAGCGGACGATAAGTTAATGCCTTGTTTTCCATTGTTGTATTTAACTAAGGCGGCTTTATCGATTTTTGGATCATTTCGGGCCAGAACTTGCTCTTCCACTCACCTCACTATAGCATTTGCACATTCCATCTTAGCCTCCCTGAACTTACACTTGCTACTAATTCAGTTTTGAACTCTTTATATAATTTGTGATTCTATTGCCTAAAAGCAGGCACCGATAATATAATTCGTTCAAAACGCCGACTTTCATTCTGCCGACTATGTCCAAAACTCCGAACGGTGTCGGTGTTCAAAATGCCTACTCGTGTTCAAAACGCCAACGGCGCTAACCAACGTCACGTCGTTGTGAGCAGGGCGTTGAAGCCGAACACGAAACAGAATTTGTATTTGGCACAAAATTCAGACTGCACATCTATCCAGCAACAAGTGCAATTCTTTCTGCACCTACGAATATATCCACAACACCTAGTTCTGTATTTACAACAGCCCATTTATGCTTATAATGCTTCCTTTAGTACCTATAATGACTACATTGCCTATTTTTAGCATGTGTATTTATTTTCAGTGCTTTTTACCTGCCTATTGTTGAATGTTTTTGTTTACAATTTCGATCTCTCAAAAGATTAATACTTTGCCATTTAAAAATGAAGGGTTTTATGTTCTATACATTTTTCACACAAAATGTGTTAATCTTAAAAAGAGTATACAGGGTGATTTTGAAGTGCACTTCGTATATTGAAATCTCACATAGATAATGAATGAACACGTAGATCTGCAAACATTTTAGTATATAGCGTCTTCCAAAAAGTTCGCAACAAATGGAAGATTGTGTTATTGCTTTGGCAATAAGTTTATGCATTTAAAAATAGTTTTAAAAATCTAATATTTTTTAATTGTTTCACGGTTTGGTGGGAAACAGAACTAATTTAAAGTTTCGTCAGGAATAAGCTAGCTTTATTTCTAAACATTTTTAAAAATACTTCAAGAAAAACATTGTAGTTAAAAACTAAGTTCAGATATAAAGTTTCAATAACAATTATTAATGTTTATTGTTATTCGTTCATTTAATTGAAAATTTCGTTGCGTTAACAAAACTGATTATTTCCTCATTAAATGTTTATACTATAACTAGTGAATCACCCGAGCTACGCTTCGGTTCCCTAATTTAAGAGAGATTCATTATTTTATATTTAAAAAAGATGTATCGGCCGGGAATCGAACCCGAGAAGCCCGCGTGGCAGGTGAGCATTCTACCAGTGAACCAACGATGCTTGATTAAATAAGGTGCTGCTATAATGGTATGTGAACATTAAGAGTTTAGTCGTGGGATTAAATATAATTTAAATTTACTTAACTTATTCGTATTTTTTTGAAAATAAAAACCAGCCTACGATCTAAGTCTAAAAATTAGCTAAATTTTAAGCTATGGTACTATTTAATCGGTCCAGTATCTTTGGAGGAGATAGCAAACAAACATACACACATACATACAAAGAAAGAGACCGCCGATTTGATGGTATAGATGTGCTCTGGTATTCTTAGATACGTACGACTATTGTTTAATTCCATGGTCTGCCGATTTTTATTTCAATACGAGCATTAAAAAACTTAAATGCAGCAAGTAATATATTAAAATGTTTGCTGATTTTGTACAAGCTCTCCATAGATATACGATTGTATTTCAGTTTCAGTTTCAGTTTCGTTGGCGTACCAATAATTTTCAATTAAAAAAAGAAGAAAGTAAAAGTAAAAATTTATATGTTTTATCGAAACTCTTATATCTGAACTTAATTTACATTATATTTTATTCCAATTTTTTTTAAGTTTTAGAAATAAAGGTAGTTTTCTCTGGTCACAATTTTAAATTAGTTTCGTATCCGACCAAACCGCCAAACAACTGAAAAAATTATATATTCCTGAAACTGGTTTTAAAGGATGCACAAAGTAAAAAACGCATTTACTAGTTAAACTAGAGAAAAATTTTACCAAAAAAAGTTGTTTAAAATGTGACTTTCTATCTAAATATAGAATTTTTCCCTAAATTTTTTTATAATATTCTAAATTTTTTAGAAAAAAGATCTTTGTTAAATTAGTAATTTGTTGTTATCACTTTAAGTAGGTATAAAACAAAAAACTCGACTCAAAAACTCAAAACGGATTGTCAAACATGAAAGCAATTAGGCAATTTGATTTGACACTAAAACAATCCATAGCGATTTCGTATTTTGCCTACCTAATTAACTTGAACATGTAAACTGAATAAAAAAATCTCGCATTTAAGCAACTGTCAAATAACATCTATAGAGTTTTTGTCAATACAAAGTAATTCATTAACAGGGGTAAATTAGAGACTCTAGAATCCATTTACCTAGATATTAATTATTGAAAAATATTTCTCTTCAAAAAAGCACTCTGCGCCAAATACATAAAACTTATGTCAAAATTGCTTTTCAGTAAACAATAAAAATTCTAAAGGAATAATTAACATCTTCTGTTTTTTTTTAATTATAAATCTTTAAAGTTTTCACCACAAAAAACTGAAGTTTGAAATTATGTATGTGAAATTTTGAAAATATTACAAACATTGAAAAATAAATTTTTGCAAAAATTAAAGAAGAAAATTGTTTGCTTGTCTTTATGTTGTTCAGTTAGCTAACATACAATTAAAAAATCTTATTAAAATCTTCCCTAATTTCCGAAAAATAGTTCTTTTTGGATATTGACAATTTCGAAAAACGCAATTTTCTAAGTTAAAATCACTCGATATATCTGGCAGAAGCTAAATAGGTTTTCAGACAAGCAGAAATAATTGCCACACATCATTTTTTTTTGAAAAACCAAAAATTAAAATATCTTCCATTTGATGTCGACTTTTTCATGGTATACACTCGTACTCAGAAAGAAAGCGTACACCTACTACTTTATTGTAAGCAAACTAGCATAAATCAGTTTTAGCACTGATTTAAAATTAAAAAAAAATCAATGTCCTGGATCACTACGCAAAAATAGGTGGCCATGATTTAAATTGATTTATGACAATTAGTGAGTTACACACTGATATTTAAGCCAAAAAAAATTTTTTTTCAATCAATATTTCTATTATGAACGAAGTTACGAGCTGTCTAGCTATTTACAAACACCCTGTATATAGCTGGGTTCTTAAGCTTTTCCGTATCCCGCATCTCGACCGCCATAGCTTCCTATTTCTCGCCGCGTCTTCTCCTACAGCTCTATCTTTCATGACCTACGTAATTCCTTAGCTCCATGTTATTTCAGGTCTTCCTCTCCTACTTTGTGGTGTGTATTCTGATGCTCTCTTTGGCCATCGCTCCTTTTTCATCCTCATTATGTGGACGTACCAGAGCAACTGTCTGGTTCCTATTCTGTCGGTTCTGGTATATACCCTACCTGTTCGTTTTCTTATTTCTTCGTTCGATATGTCTTTTGATATTCGGCACGCTCATCTCCACTGTTTCTATAGCCTTCTTATCTTTCTTTGACATTTGCCAGCAGTTCTGCAATGACTCTGTATATCATCATTTTCGTATTTAACTTCATCTTGTTCTACCACAATAATAAGTTAAGCATACGGATACGGATAACTTTTCTGTCCCGTTGTACTCTGCCTTTATGAATTCTTTGACATTTCGTCCGGCGATCAAATGCTCCGCAAATACTTATATTCCTTACATTTTTTGAGTTCTATAATTTGCAGTTCTGGATCTTCTTCTTGTGTTTCTTCTACTTTTAAATATTCAGTTTTTATCATATTTATACTTAAACCACTTTTTTATATAATCCGCATGTAAAATATCGTCTTCCTCCAACAAATCGTTTTTGAATTATATCGCTACCAGACGGACAGACAGACAGACAAACGGACAGACAAACAAACAGGCGGACAGACAGATGGACGGAATTGAGGAAACCCTGAAACGTGAAGATCTGAAGAAACATCGGAAGGTGAATTTTGCGCGATTACAATACTTCAAAAAACTCAAGTCACCGTTGCTTTTGACATTTCTCGTTTAAAAACATTGGGACAACTGCATCCATAGGCAATCAAAGAGAACTTACTTTTAGTCCCTAAGCAAAAATTGTAGTCTTTTGCTGTTTAGAAACCAAAACACGATTTTTCAATTTTGACAATTTAATTGCACGGTTATATTTCATAAACGGCATTTGCAGCATAATACGTCAAATAGTAATTTACGTTACGAGACCGGAAAGTAGTGTTTTGCAGGTCGAACCAAGCAGATTGGGGAGACCTGCAAAAACTTTCCGGTCATATATCGTACAATACTTTTTTACGACATCCCAGTTCATACTTTCATACTTGAGAATTCACTTTCGAAAACTTAAAAAAATTATGACAGTATCTATTATTTGACTTATCCAAACAATAACACAAACTTGTTTCTATAGTAACGAAGGCCCTGATGCCCGTTTTGCGATCTTGACCGGCAAAACGTTACTTTCTGATTGAGTTTAACATACGTATGATGACCCACACATTTTGCAATTGTATTTTCATTATGCGGAGATCGTTCCTGCTTGCCCTGAAACTTATTTTGCCCATAATTTCAACAGTTAAAAGTCCACCTTGATAACTCAGGAGTAACTTTTCGATTTCATGTAAAGTACTATAATTATTAAAGATATGGCGAAAGTGTATTAAGGAAAGTCGCTAGAAATCTTTTTGGGTAGTATGCAAAATTTGAGAAAGATTGGTTACGTTTGAGAAAACACAGTAGGCATAGGAAAATATAGTATGATCAAATTTATTTTCTAATATGGCTATGGAATCGTTCCTAATTTATAAATGCAACTATAAGTCACTTAAAAAACAAATGTCAAGTTTGACATTTAAGTATAAACATAGTAGCATTCATACACTAGGAACCGTTCTACAACCATACTAAATGAAAATAATTTTTGATCATACTTTAGTAAACTAAGTATTGCCAATTTGCTGGATATTGCATTCAAGTTGCTGAGAAGATTGCCGACAACTATTCCAATATTTCCGTTGAAATCAAGTACTTCTTGATAATTCAGGGGCAAATTATGGGCAATAATATATTACTTTACAAGGGATGTAGGTAAGATTTACACTACCGAGGACCGGGCAGCAAGGTGCGAGGTAGTGTAAATCTGCCTACATCCTGTGTAAAGTACATAATTTTTTTCACTGCCAATATTTCCTTATGTAGAATAAATGGTAATAGCCTAAAATTATTACATTTTCTAAATTATAGTAGCCTATGTCGGAGCTTGAGGCGTTGTTACAGTGCTGTGACATTTTGTTTGACAGTTATAGACGCACTGTGAAAAATCCGTGAATACGATTGCGAGTGCTGTTTTGTGAGCTTCGTGCTTGTATTCTGATTAAAAATGGGTAATAGTACGAGCGATAATGGTTTTCACCAAGTTAATCAAATGGCAAACATGCCATCTCGTCAGTTATAGTAAATGAGGGATGTAAGTAATTCACTTCTCTAGGGAAGTAAGTACATTCTCATGAAAACTGTAACAATTTTTGTAAATATTTCTAACATCCCTCAAATCAGACAGTGTAAGGATCACTTGCAAGGAAGGTAGTGAAAAAAAATAGTTTCAGGGCAAGCAGGAGCGATTTCTTAAGCCACCCAACCATAAAACATATAGTCCACTACAAGTTCTACCCTGAACATGTGCACTCTCACCTGTAAATTTGACACTTTATGTGCACTTTAAACATCTGACGTGTATAAAATATTAACAAAAGCAGCCGTGTCGAAGGCATAATGACCATATCGAGTGCATAAAAAACTATATTCAAGGAGCATCGAAGACATCAAGAAATTTCATAATAAGGATATTCATTCATAAGTAAGTTGATATTGTATTAAGTATATCCAAAAATATTTTTCAACTACTCAAGAATTCACATCATGTTGTGAACGTTTAATTATTTCAAAATGTGTGTTATTTTCTTTGTTATTATCTTACAAAGTTCTTGTATCTAACCTGTAATGCTAATTTTTACACACTAAATACATAAATAACTATTAAATATACGTACTGAAAGTGTTCCCTAGCAACATTTACCTTTTTGTATCAATAAGAGAAACGTCAACTTCAATGGCAGATTTTGGTATTAAAAGTAATGATTTAAGACGGTTGCAAAAAAAGTACTTTGCGAGAAATCTATATTTATCGGTGGCTGTACTCATTTTTTATTGAGTTCTTTTTATTATTATTATTCTGGCTAGGAAACATATGTAAATTATTTTTCGTACAATAGTAGTTTGTATACGGCAATATATGGGATTTTTTTTATCCAATTTAGATGTACTAAAATTCTCCTCATTTAGACAACTGTAAAAGAACATTATTTGATTTTTGTAACAGTATTTCATTAACAGGGCTAGATTAGAGTTTCTAGAAGCCATTTAAATAGATATTAATTAGAATATTTCTCCTAAAAAGCGCCTTGCATAAAAAACGTGAAAATTATGCAAACACTACTTTTCGGTAAATAATAAAAAATTTAAAGAGGTAATTAATATTTTATATTATTTTTCCAATTATAAACCTTTAGTCTTCATATAAAAAAATGAGTTTTAATATTAAGTCTTGGTATGTGAAATTTTGAAAAATATTTTAAAAATTGAAAAATTAATTTTTAGCCAAATTTAGAAATACGTGTTTTCTGGCATTGAAATTGTTCAGTTAACTAAAGATAATACACTCAAAAAAAATCTCATTGAAATCTTACTTAATTTCCGAATACTGAGAGCACTTTTTGAATTTTGACAATTTCGAAAAACCAATTTTCTAAATAAGTAAAAATCACATGGTATATATGATAGGGGCTAAATAGCTTTTTAGGCAAGCACAAATTATTGACGTAAAAAGTTATTTGGAAAAAACAAAAATAAAAAATATTCCCATATTATGCCGACTTTTTGGCGGACACTATATGTATACAGGCTGAGCAGTAGAACAGTCGGGGCTATAGCGGCTATTTTGTGTTGGGACATGGCGGCCATCTTGTTTAATCGGATTAATTAAAAGTCAATTAAACCGCGAATCAGATGCTCTAATTAATGTCGCGGATTGACCTAATTATTTTTGATGTGTGCTACTGATTAAATTACGCATTAGCTTCCGATTAAATTACGCATTATATTTGCTTCTGGAATTACGCGGCGGCCATTTTTAATTTTCGCGGGAATATTTGAAATTTGAAATTTTTCCGATTTTTTTTCTAAGTTTCATTATTTGAATTTTAAACTTCCCGGGTGTCAGCCATCTTGGTTTTCTGCGCGCGCACTTCTAGCGGAAATATTTGAATTTCAAACTGTTAAATCTTCCGTCTCTCTCATCGAAGCTGCTCTCACAGGATGGATTTTTATATTTAAAAAATCTCGGCCTGGCGCGGATTTGAACCCGAGTTGCCTGGCCAGTACCCCCTACACCTAACCCCTAGACTAGAGAGGTGTCTTAGAAATTTAAGGTTTGAGCAGTGTGCCATTCCGCTTGAGTACCGCTATGCTGTCATATTATAAAATTATTTATTTCCTGCAAATTATAATTAATAACAGGTGAACTGCATTGTGCATAATTTAGAACCATAGTAATATTTTTAAAAGGCGTCTTCGTAAGTGTTTTATTTTATCAATAACTTGTTTTATGTAGCGGGCTGTAAATTTTAATCGACAAAATGCATTGTTACCGGGGGATTGCGTCTGCTGGAGTTTAGACTTTTTATAATAGAAATTAAATAAATGAACTGAATTACTCAATTGATTTATAACGCTCAGGATCAAGCGGTCTCTATTTAATAAATGTGTTTTACAATCAACCATTGTTTTATTTGCAGACGGTATAGAAAATCGATTTTATTTTAAATAAACGTTGTACCAAAGCGTCCAAGATATTGGAATTAATGTTAAAACGGCTTTGTATTTTAAAACTGACTTGTGTTTATTAAACGCGACGACAATTTGAAAGCTAGATGGATATCTTTAGTGTCTTGCATCTAATCTGTTTTGTACAAAATTTCGAAGGCTGTGGCAAAAGAAAATGCATTGTTATTGTGGGATTGTGCCTAAGGTTCTTAAAAGACGTTACATTATTTCCGCGTGAGAAACGGACAAGTTTAGGCTTGGGTCGGGCATGACTGCTGTAACTTTATCGCAGGCACTCGCTCAAAATGTCTGTAGTTTTAATATGCCTGAAGGTACTTCGTCATTCTTTCCAGTATTTAAAAAATATATATTAGACGTGTTTTAAAAAATATATGCATAAACGTTTTGCGATTTTCTAACGATTTGGTTCATATAATTTTTGTCTCTTTTAAAATAAATAGATATTATTTTATTTCGTGCTTGAGTTTTGTAATTACGCTGTGTCCCTTTGTGGCTTGATTACGTCACGCCGAAGTCTGCCGTCTCACTCACTCATCACAGATGTTCTCTTTCGCTCGCGGAATTGATTACATTTATTCGCAGTTTGATCTAATTAATTTCGCGGTTTGATCTAATTAATTTCGCGGTTTGATTATTTTTATCATTTGTCCCGGTATTACAATCCGTCAGTAAAAAGTTTGTACTGTACTGCAATTCGTCACGGAGAATGCATGTATAGACAGGAATCAACCCCTAGATATATCTTACAAATTTTGTATGACGTAATACTTCTCCAGTTTAAAAAAAGCGGCGGATAATAATTCATGGAGCTATTACGTAACAAACTGAAATAAAAGCTCGTCGTCGGTGTTCATATTTGTTGTAAAATACTTTACCTTAATAAAATTGTTTAATACTATTTAGAAAATAAAAACACAAATTAGTTTGTAATTAAACATATTTTTATTACACACGAATAGAAAAATACAGTTTACGAACTAAACAATTTAGCGAAAGGTGTTAAAATGATTGACGCCTCACAGAAAAAGTTATAAAATAATAAAGCTAATTGACGCATCACAGAAAAGTAAGAAAATAAAAAGAATAAACATCCAGTTTAAAAAAACGTTTAATAGATGTTCACTGCTCAGCCGTCACGCTTCCACATTTTAAATTAATTATTTTCTTGAAGTTTTAAATTATAACAGATGTATTACAGCGTCTAGGTTATTAAAAGGTTGCTACGATGTATACTCTACAAGTTGAGAAAAGGTGGCGAGGGCCGGCATCGATATGGCAATTTATTAATAATTTTCAAAGTAAACTACTCTAACTTGTTGCAATTTTAGGGAGCTTTGTTAATAATTTCAAACTATGTAACTCTAGCTTGTTGTGCTTTTATTCAAATCTTGCTAAAAGCACACAAGATCGTTGAAAAAAACTCTAACACCAGCATTTCGAGAAGGAAAAAAATCAGTTAAGTAGACTCTTTGGGAATTTTTATTACAAAAAGTTGTTTTACAATTGATTAAATATGCATTCGAGAGTAGACATTGCTTTAATTTACACGTAAAATGTTTCAATGTAGTCCACCAAGGCCAGCACCCCTTCGGGCATTTCGTCCCAACAATCAACATCTTCCGCTCTTGGTCCATTTTAGTCGAAAAAGAGCTCAATCGTTTGTTCTGGTAGAACCGTCGTGAATAAACTAGCTTAAAATCAAGACTTTCATAATAAATATATAAAAAAATATGACAGGTGAGGGAATCGAATCCAGCAATTTTCGAACCGGTTTGATATATATTTATCGAAGGACTTGACCAACAGTTGACGTTTTATTAATATTTGTCGTGATTCGTCATCGCTGAAATTTTACAAGAGTCAACCTGTCTGCTATGCGGCGCACACAATGGTTCCACCTCTTTTATTTTAAAATTTGTAAAACCAGATGTCCAAGCCGATACCGCACTAGGGATGGTAAAACCTGCTCCGCTAAAGGATCAAGTGCACCTGATCCGACTCCGACTCCGAACTAGGTGCAAGAAACTAGGTTCAGCTTGCGGTCACGGGGAAATAGCAGGTCTCGCCAGACGCTGGAGCGGTCGGAGTCGGATCTCGGACGGGTCTGCACCTACAGTCGCATGTTATGACTCAAATGTTAATATAGAGGACGTGATTTTGATTTGAATCCGACGGCTCCGGTCGGAGGTTTTTGCTGGGTCGTCTATTTCAATTGTAAAAGATTTCTTTGATTGCGTTAGCAGGGCATCACTAACTATTACAATTAAATATGTCTATTACAATTTAAAATTATGAGATGTTTTCCCTTTTTTCTGTTTATACCTTACAGTAGCCTACATGGTCTATGATTTTGGCACAAGACACGAGGCATTGCCATAACGATCCCGCAATTCCGAATCCGAATCTGAAATTCCTTGCGTAGATTATGCAGTTCTAGTCAGTTACGAACGATTGCGAAGCGCAAACCGCAACGATCCATTTCCATTCCGATTTGAAATTCGACGTCTTTGCAGTCCGAGAAAGAGGAGCGATCCGATCCACTTCGTAGGAGCGAGAGCCCGGCATTCCGTTCCACAGTTTCGCAGCTCCGCGCTCCTTAGCGCTGGGGCGGTTTGGCTTAGAGGTGCAAAACGGTTCGATTCATTGAAGGAGCGACGGATCACTCCTAGGTGCGCGAGTCCGGCATTCCGTTTATAGGTCCGCCGCTCCAAGCACTGGCGCGGTTCGGCTTAGGTGCACAACGGTTCGATTCATTGAAGGAACGCCGGATCAGGCGACCTACTCTTTAACGGGCGCCGAACCAGGTGCACCTACTCCGGCAAACGAATTAGGTTCAAAAGAGTAGGTCCGGGAATTGACAACCATCCCTATACCGCGCTAACTCGTTTTAAGTGATTGTGCTCTGTTACCTGGTGCATCTGAAGATGGCTCCCAGACGAATTAATAACTGTCAGGATGCAACCGCACCTTACAGCAGGACATCAATTGCAGAATCAAGTAAGAAAAAGACAAAACTAAGTAAGAAGATGCAGTTTTCAAATAAAATCCAACACCTGGAAGCGCTAGCATCACCGCAGATAATAGTTGGTGACGAATGCCATTTTTTGCATAATTTATGTGACATGATGTCAGTTTTTGTAAAAATTTATGTGAGATGCTGTGTGATTGCTTGATTTTTGTTCAATTTTCATCTTGTGTTGAATAAAAATGTCTTGTAATTGAACAAAAATCACTCAATTACACAGCATCTCACATAAATTTTTTACAAAATCGACATCATGTTACATAAACTATGCATAATTTTGCAAACGTTTAACAAATAAACCGTAATTTTTTAAAGTACATCACACAATTATGAAATCGTAGCTCAATTTATATGATTTTTCGACACTTTGTATGTGTAAAATAGCTTCAAATACTAATATTTGAATAAAAACATGCAATTTCCAAAGCATTTCGTTTAAAATTTTAGAAAATCGACATCGTCTCCCATGGAAATTTATAAAAATCGGCATCTTGTCACATTAAATTCTGCAAATACGACAAAAAAACAATATTTTTAAACAACTTTCATTGAAAAATAGTAAAATTTTACGAAAATACGTCTGTGTTGAAGACAAATGAAAATAAATTTGAATAAAAACACGCAAAAATTACGAAAAGACGTATGTGTTGACGACAAATTAAAATAAATTTGAATAAAAGCGCGCAAAAATTACGAAAATACGTATGTGTTGACCCCCAAAGTAACAAAAATTTTAATAAAAACACGCAATCATCAACATCTCACATACATTTTTACAAAAACTGACATGATGTTACATAAATTATGCAAAAATGGCATTTTAATTTAACACACGATGAAAATTTAATAAAAATATTGCAATTACACATCATCTCACATAAATTTTTACAAAATCGACATCATGTTACATAAACTATGCATAATTTTGCAAATGTTTTACACTTTTTTATAAAATGCATCGCTCAAAATTAAAAGAAATCATAATTTTTAAATTATATCACGCCATTATGAAATCGTAGATTGATTTTTTTTTTGAAATTTTACACTTTGTAACTGTAAAATAACTTCAAATACTAATATTTTAGCTTTAGATTTTGTAATTATTGCAGATTCGTGGAAAACAAAAGCAGAGTAGAAATAAAAAAACACAAACACTTTCTAATAAACAAATATATTGTTCTTATTTCGTATAATACTTAATAATATAAAAATAAATGTACAGCTGAATGTCTTATTTTTCTAAAAATCCGCTAGCAATTTACAAAACTGTAGTTGGAGGTGTACAACATTTCAAATTAAAAAGGCTGCAAGTAATAAAGTCAGAAGTTTAAGACGCTCCCAAGCCAGTCGCACAATTCTTGTAGGAAGTTTGATCAGAAGCAAAAACAGGGCGTTTCACATTCAACAGACTCGGGATTGTTTGCAATATTTTCTGAACTTCCATTGTATTCATTGCGCCACCAATCGGATAAAATTAGTATGTTTTCCAATGCACACACCGGCGAACAGATATTGTGATTAAGGCAGCGTACGGCAGTAGCAGTTTTTCGCAGAACTTTTAAAGATGGGCACTCGAGATCTTCCAGATTCACGACGATTTTATTCAGAAAACTTAGAACCTCCTTTTTTTCTTGACCCTTAACGTACACTTTTTCAAATTTTTTGAGAACTCTTGCTAGCTCAGTTTATAATTCATCAAAATGTATAGAACCAGTATCCCATGCTAGACCGTGGTGACTATGCTCCAGATAGTTTATGCCTTTTTTAACGAAATAGTGCAGAGTGACATAATTTGCAGGAGGTTTTAAAACGAAAATTGCTAGCTGATTACCATCTGCTGAAATAACAGCCACTTCTTTCGGAATAAACTGCTTCTTCTCGCCACGGAACCCTTGTAGATCTACGAAGGCAGTGTCCATACCGACGTTTCGTCTGGGGCCCATCTTCAGATGCACTAAGTAACAGAACACAATGACTTAAAACGAGTTAGTGCGGTATCGGTTTGGACAGCTGGTTTTACAAATTTTAAAATAAAAAGTGGTGGAAACACTGCGTGCGCCGCATAGCAGACAGGTTGGCTCGAGCACTCACTGCATAATTAAGAAACATCTAGTTTAAAACCCTTCTATTTGCAATTTCAAACAATATTTCATATAAATTAAGCCATGTACAAATTTCGAAACTGGGTTTGATATATATTTTATCGAAAGACTTGATCCTAAGCTACCGTTTTATTACTATTTGTCGTGATTCGTCATCGATGAATTTTACAAGAGCCAACCTGTCTGCTGTGTGACGTACGCAATGTCTCCATCCCTTTTTATTTTAAAATTCTATAAAAACAGATGGCCGACTGATGCCGCACTAACACGTTTTAAACCATTGTACTCTGTTACCTGATGCGGCAGCAGTTTGGACCTCTGATTTTATAGAATTTTAAAATAAAAGGTATGGAAACACTGCGTGCGTCACATCGCAGACAGGATGGCACTTGTAAAATTCATCGATGACGAATCACGACAAATAGTAATAAAACGGCAGCTGAGGGTCAAGTCTTTCGATAAAATATATATCAAAACCGATTTAGAAATTTGTACATGGCTTAATTTATATGAAATATTGTTTGAAATTGCAAATAGAAGGGTTTTAAACTAGATGTTTTCTTAATTATGCAGTGAGTGCTCGAACCAACCTGTCTGCTATGCGGCGCACGCAGTGTTTCCACCTCTTTTTATTTTAAAATTTATAAAACCAGCTGTCCAAACCGATACCGCACTAACTCGTTTTAAGTCATTGTGTTCTGTTACCTAGTGCATCTGAAGATGGGCCCC
>OW679194.1:1911867-1949338 GCA_940337035.1 Agriotes lineatus | reverse complement strand
GGATTGGATTCTTCGAGTGCTTGGGTATATATCCACCTATTTACTTCAAGCCTGGAGATGGTTTGTGATGTTTATTAAATTTTGGGAAAATGATAACCTATGAAAGCATGTGGCTTGTGGTCGTACATTTTCTGAGATTCGAAAGGCAGAAAAGATTCTGGTAATCGAGCCATTTCAGTATGAATTATATTTCTAATTTTTGTGTCTGCTTTATGCAGCCTTTTAAGTACGGGCTACAAGCTTTTAAGTACGGGTAGAAACCCACTGTTCGTTTGGGGATTCCTCGTTACTCAACCATCGTAGCTGTGAAGCGGCTTCTCTCCGGTGTGCTATGGTTTATAAGCTCCAGGCACACCTCCAATCTTCGTCGCAGGAAGTTGTGGCTCCCGAGGTGACCTTCGAAGGCCCCTTTCGACCAGAGTGGCATCCCGTCCTCAACAATCTATCTTCGTCGGAGGAGTCCGAAAACGCTAATTACACCACATTCAGGTTTAGTCACATAGGCTGTTAAAATAAATTGTTGCTGGCCTCGCCAGCTAGTGTAGGATATTTTATGTGTGTTTCAAGTAATCTAGCGCGGATGCTGAGTTAAGCTATTCTTTAGTCGATATACGATACATGCTATTAGTTGAAATTGCTGAGCTAGTACTTCGTTATCTGCAATTCTTTCCCCGTTGTATTAATGCAACGGCTTGTAAAAGCGAGGCGTTTTTACCTCGCAGAGTAATAGCAAGCGATATAGAGATCTCTATTGTGCTCCGAACGATTCACTACAATATTTTGCACTGAGAATCTGTTGTATAAGATTGGCTCCGCAAGCGGACTGTTCTAAATTTAGTAGCATTTTTTTAGAAATAATTAATGAATGATTTAGCTATAAATTTACCTGAGCTCAGCGAAGGAGACGAAGCACACCTTTGATTCCTTATTTCTAATCTGTGATACTTTGTGATATATATCTTTATTTACGTGTATTTATTTGCCTACGTAATTTAATTAATGAAAGGGTGTTGTATTTGTTATTTGCCAATCCAGCCAGTAATTACGATCGTATTTCAAATGTTAATTATCCAACTTATTATATGACGCTATTAGAATTTTGGGTTTTATTGTTATGTTGTCCGTTGCTGAAGTATGTTGTCCAACCTTGTTGGAAACATCTCACTGTAGCGGCCAACAATGAATGTTAGTAAATAAAAAATCTTTACTACTTCTGACGTTTTATCTACATAAACTAAACTATTCACTTTCATTGCCACAAATAACAGAATTAGGCCTAAAAAAATTTCCTGAGGAATCGCGATTCCCCTGATTCCCGACTCAAAATGTTCTTAACGTGCAAATATAAAATTTAATATTAAGGTAATTTAAATATCCCCGGTTTGGAGGCGGGCTACTATAGGGACGTGCGTCCTTCTTCAGCCACAAATGGAAATTACAGGATGGGAGATAGAAAGGAGGGGTGGAGAACTGAAGAGTGACCAGGAAAGATGGAGAAGTGCTGACTTAAGAAAATCGTTTAAAAATCTGAATCAGACAGACGGCCGCGGGAATCGGACCCACGACCTCCCGTTACTACGCAATTTGTATCTACTGGTTTATACGTACTTATAAAGGTCCAGTTATGCTGTTTGGCAAAAACTTGAACAGTGCACTAGAAAGCAAGTGTATCTTTAGTAAAATGCCAGATATAATTTTATCATGACTTGAATCTAATGTCCGACCACAAAACAATGCAAGCAGGTGACTATCCCTGGCCTACTTTTACTTTAATTCCATACAACACGCTTGCTACCTTATGCATAGTTGCTTTTGTGCTCTTTCGAATAATGAGGAACTTTAGGGACAATTGCGACGAGCAAACTTCTAATTAGGTGCCGTTCTCATTCCATACAAAACACGGCTGTTATGTTAGAAAATTTTCATTTACTAAAATGGTCGACTGATAAACACGACATATATTAAAAATGCATTTTTAAAATTTTCCCTAGAGTGGCGTAGGTTGAACTTTAGCAATAAGGAATTTGGGTGAAATAAACAGATTTTAAAGTCTGGGCGTTTAAATGTGTTATCCAGATTTCATGTTCAAGTTGTGTGAAAAAAGTCATTCTGTTTCATTTGTTCTTTTGGTTGTTAGCGAGTACATTGTCTGATAACTTCACACCGCATTGATATACATACTTATATCACATTTTTGAAGTTTCTCAACTTTATTAATTTTTTTTTAACAAACCAAGCACAAATGGGCCCACTTTTTAAATGATTAAAAACTGTTACTCTCAAAGCTGCGCAGAGTGTATAATAAACGTACTTATACATTTTCGAGTACAACGACTTAAAAGTACATTTAGATAAAGTACCTTGCTTGCTGAGTATCTATACCTTCAGAAAAATTATCTACATGCGTGTAAATACATACTTCAAATTTCTAATTTTAGTAACAATAAATTGATGGCATCAATAAAATATAATTTTATTTTTAATAAATGTTCTCCATTTCATTTCTATTTCCTAATAGTGATAATTATTCCTATCATTAACTTACATATTAACATTTTTGTTAAAAACGTTGAGTACAAGTATATAGAAAACAGCCAAGTACAAACTGTTAAGAATAATCAGATTTCAATTTGTTAGTTACAGCGAAGAAAACACTAATATCACGAGTACTTTGTAGAATATGTAACAACAACCAGTGCAACTCGGCGAAATCACAACTACAAAGAATTTTAACATCACGGGCTGCTCCATTGCCTGGGAGGAAGGCAAATAAGAGCCTGTAGAATTCCAAAGACATGCGACAATGGGCAGCACCGTATAAAAAGAATTTGTGAGCGGTTATTAACGCAATATTTTTGTATGTACATGTTTAAATACAATTAGTTTATTAATCAATCCCGTTATTTTATTCACTTGCGTGTGTGCAGTAACCACTAAAAATCCAGTTCAACTTTATCTTAATGGTCTGCTAAAAGCACCTATAGGTATTTCCGGATCAACATCATATACATCCTAATCTGTAAACCTACCCAGGGATTGATACTTTTTATCTTTTCACATTTCATTCACTTTAACAGAAATAGAATTTTACCTAGAATAATCTTAAAAATATACGTAGTGTTTACTTGTTATCTTGTTTTTAAAATTCCCTGTGTGTTTTTGTGGAAATATTAATGTGCTTTCAGGTTTATACGTTACCACTATGTTCAGATTTGCTACAAAACTAAAATAAACTCAAACGTTTAATTTTTTTCATTAGTACGTTTTATAGAACCTAAGCTCTAAAAACTTGAGTTTTTCAAACCTCTACTGGGAAACTTCTGCAAAACGAATACTTAATTACGCAAAAATTATTTTGGGTTATCGAAAAAACGCCCATCTGCGCCACAAGTGGCGCTTTATCAAGTTTCTGTTGGAACCACTGAAGTTGGAGTAGATACTTGTTGAACATATCGTTTTGAAGTTTATAGGTATCTAAACCGAAATATTGATCAAACTGGATTATTGTATCTCTCTTTGCAATTTATACGTTCCCTGCGGCTGTGTCGCCGATGCGTAAAATAAAAAGGAGAAAATCGGAACTTGTAGATGCCTTGACGGATTGTAAGGGCAATCTTTTCCAAGTTTTGAACAATGTTGTTGGCTGTTCTGTGATACGCCATTGTGTGGAGACAGAGATGAGTAATATAGAAGTAGTTCACTGATGACGAATATACAGGGTCCGGCAATGAAACGGGAAGATTTCGTAAATAATTTTATTGTTGAAAAATTATTTTTTTTATAATTATTAATACATTAATGGGAAGTAAAAGAGTCGCCATTTGATTTACAATGTTAAAAAAATATATTTTTTGAATACTACATCTGCCAAATGTCCTCCGTTGTCCGTTGACATTTATGCATTCTTGGAGTCGAGCCTGAAAGTTTTGCATCACTCTTCGTGGGGTTACCTAAGAACAAAAGTGTTTGGAGCTGATCCACCCAGGACAATTCCGGCCCTCAAACAACGAATTCGTGACGAGATTGCAGCAATACCTGTTGATATGCTACGAAGAGTGATGCAAAACTTTCAGGCTCGACTCCAAGAATGCATAAATTTAATGTCAACGGAGGACATTTGGCAGATGTAGTATTCAAAAAATATATTTTTTTAACATTGTAAATCAAATGGTGACTCTTTTACTTCCCATTAATGTATTAATAATTATAAAAAAAATTAATTTTTCAACAATAAAATTATTTACGAAATCTTCTCCCGTTTCATTGCCGGACCCTGTATTTTCCCTAGATGAATATGCGTCATGTAAATGTAATATTAGTGTGGCGCAATTCGGCCAAATAACTGAGTTTCTTTTATCGAAAGGGAAGAATGTTAGCTAATTGGTCCTAAAACAACTACTTTAATTAACAGTAGTTTATAAACAGTGTAATGTAAATTATATTTATTTTTAAAAATTGTCACTGAAATTTGCTTATTAACTGACACCAATAAACACTACGAAACTATCGAATAGACTAATCTTAGAGAAGCTAAGTGTCCATAAAATCATTTAATTGTTCGAGCTAAATATATACAACGTACAGATAATCAAAAAAACTCATAAAATACCATTTCCCAAGTTTAATACAGTAAAATTATATGATGAATCAAATCAGTCCAATTTCTTCTCTACAAACGAAACTACTACCTAAATCAAAATATCCGACGAACTATACTATAAATTGAAATGATGCTTACTTTAAACAACAAAAAAAGCGCTTGGGGAACGAACCAGAGAAAATAACAAAGAGAAACGTGATTCGTGGAATAAGTTGATTAAGAATTTACTTAGTAGAAGATAAAGGAAAGCATAGGAGAGATGGTTAATGGCGAAATATAAAGAATACAGAATGGCGTATATGAAAAGTAACAGGCAAGTTAGAAATTTCAAAATGGAAACGCTTGATACGATTTATTAATTACGCCCGCTTCCACGCTACGGTCCACGGAGGCCGTTGGTGCAGGCGTCACAATATCTACATTCTAAGCGGAACAAGGAATTAATACAAATTTGAAACTCTTCTCTCCTCGCAACAAAGACAGATCTGTTTACATGTGGCGGTTGAAAACGGGTCATTAAATCACTCGCTTCTGAAAGCAAACTTAACCGTTGAAATTACACAACACTGTCCATAATTGACCAACGGCTAATAAATTCGTGTAATTAAATTTATCAGCTGTACCTGCACGTCAATAGAGCCAAGTTTGGCATCAAAATGCATGGAATTAGGGCAGCTACAACATGGTGTCCATAAAAACATAGAAAATTGATTTCCATTACGACTTCGACCGTTGAAAATAACAAATTAATAAATACCACGAAGATCAGCAGCAAAAAACAGATGCGCTTTGTAGGTCGAACTCCCTCGTTCGCCAGAGAGTTTGAGACAGACAAGCTCGGCAGGTCGAACCCCTAAGTTGTCACAAAGTAGGGAATCATCCTTGGCAAACGCCCCGTTGTTCACCAGCTCCACAACTCCGTCCAGTTTGAACCTCTCAACGAACGAAGCTTGCGACGATTTTAAAAACTCGAAGAACAAATGAAATAAATAAGAATTCAACAAACAAAATTTCACGACTGGAAGCAATGTTATGAAAATTCATTAACCAGTAAAAGAAATTACTTTAAAAAGTCGGACAGTATTAATAAACAAATGTATAAAGACAACATTAGCAGGGTTAAAGATGGAAAATTGTTATCAGCAGAATATAAATATAGCACGGGACAGAACTGTTCATTATTGCCTACTTTATCTAAGATTTATCAAAACACATTGCCCAATCAATTAACAAGGTAATGTAACAGATTGTGTGAACTATGAGAACCATATATTACTATTCAAAAGACGAAATACCATAATCTTAGAAAGAGCGTTTCTGATTGGCGAATGGAGGAAAGTTCTAGAAGACAGGATACCTGTGAATATTCATTCATATTCCGTTGTTCTGAAGTAAAAAGTCATCATGCATCAACCGTATGAAGTCAATAGATTATAAGACAATATGTTATATTATGCTATTCTGCGTTTCTAGGCACTGGTTCAAGGCCCATTTAGTTCTCGATCATTTTGGGCAAAGTCCGGCCCTATTAATTCATTCACAATGGCGTGCTTAAGTGTGCAACTGAGTGCCAGACCGCTGACGTTGCATTGGGGATTTTCTTCTTGTTTGTATACACTGTGCGCGAGTATGGAGACTGCATTTCTTGCAGCTTGGCATGGCATTCAGTTTGGTTTACTATTCAAGCCAGCCTATGGCTTCAAATTCCCAAGCTATTGCGTAAGTGGTTCGACCATTTCAAAATTGTACGTTTCAATGAGTTACACTATAACGGGCGAAGCATTCTTAGCCACGTAAATTAGGGAAACCGAATATCGTTAAGTTACATCTTTAATTACGGTAATGTCGGATATATACAAGTTACGGAGTATACAATCGGGGCAATAATGGCGCTTGAGTTGGACTATCCGCTGTTTCACGAATAGTAGATTTTTTGGCGTACTCCATTGATCGCAGTAGTTTTTGTTCTGTCCGTCCCTTGGGCTTATGACGACGTTCTCCGAGAGCAAATACTTCCAGCAACCCATCACGTTCTGCCAACTGCTTAAGGTAACTGAAATTACATTGTATGTTGTACTGACACTGAGTGTACTGCGTTCGAGTTGTGTCTTCCATGCTTACCTATAGAGAACCATTGGCCCCTACTGCTTATTAAATGATTAACCATTCATCCAATAATAAATAATCAGCTTAATAAATAATTAAAATCATAAGTAGGCTGTATGATGGCGGCGCTTCCAAGAGTACATTTTAAGATTGTTAATTCATAGTAGCCTCCATTTTATATTTGAAAGATTCAATAGATATTTTGTCATGTATACACGTTTGTTTCATTGTATTTTCCCATGTTCTGTTAAAATTTGTACAGAAGTAAGCAGACAGAGTACCAATATCAACAAAGGTAAGTCCTAGTAGCGAGCGCTGCCGTATACCGCGACCTAAAGCATAGCATGTTTCCTATCTCAGATCTAGGGGAGAAAACATTAATCCAAGTATAGATTTCGTGGCGTCACGGCAACCATCTTCTGAAAATTTATCTAGTCCAACTATGTCTCGACTGACACACTAGTCGAGATAAAGCTTGTCTCAGGACTAAACATCAACGGGTTGAGGCAAAGTAACCATTAAAAAGTAATCGTACATCGTACCCTTGACGGGCTTATTATTCAAGTAAAGAAGTACCGCCCTGTTGCCCCCCTGAGGGGTTGTTTGTGTTTTAAGTACATTTGATCCTGTAACAAATATCGAAGCTTAGGACACAGGCGGCTTGAATAAAGACAACAGGCGAGTAGCAGGATAAGACTACAGACTTAGAATATAACTTCAGACCAAGGAGTAATTCCAGAATAATATGGGAAGATAATAATACTAAGGAGACGGACAGGAAAAGAAGAAAGGACATCGTAAAAATCAGGAAATTGGCAAAGAGATAGAGCCCGATGAAACGATGATAATGAGTCTTCAAGAAAACGACTGGGAAGAGTGGAACGTAAGAAAACCAAAAAGCAAATCACAAAAATCGCACATACAAGGTGTTAAAGAACGGGTAATAAACTTTAGAGTAACAGTAATCATTAAAATAAGACAAAAAGTCCCAAAGTGCCTATGAACATAGATCCGGTAATGTGTTTTAAGGGACCTACAGCCCTAAGAAGGGCAATAAAAAGCACGAATTTTATTTAATTCAAATAGAACAGATAAAGTAAATTTGGTGTAATTTGGCATATCGATTCTGTTAAAATACTCAAAATGGTTAGAATTCTTTACGTAAAAAAGGTACTCTTGCTTGGAATCGCTCAGAGCAGCAATTTTCGAGAAAAATGAACCTAAAGATTGAAAATCGCTACCTCAGGTTCGTAATCTACTCACAGCAATTTCTAGTTTTACGCTTCTAGGAATTGTAGGTCCCTTCAGAGACGCATATCCGTTCATTGCAACTGTTTTCTTTATTTTGATAAGTACTACCACCTCTTAAAGTGTGTTACCCTTTTTTAACAACCTGTATATGTTACGCTGATGACGGGTAATGACGCTAGGGGCCTATTGCGATGGATATTAACGTTATTGGCTAGGCAATATCGTCAATAACCTCGTATAATGGCCAATGATGATACAAACAACTGCAACAGGCGATGCCCGAGTATGTACATTTTCAGTTGGTTTTTGATGATTGTATAGTTCCTGTTGTGTGGTGTTGGTGCTAAAAATAGAAAATGTGAAAATTATGTAATGCAATGTGACGGAAGTTTACCATACAACAATAAAGTTGATTAATAAATAAACCAATATATGTATTTAATTTTAGATTTCAGTAGTAAATAACCACTACCGATAATCCCCGTGGATATAATTGACAGCATGGTCCATTACCGTTTGGATTGATGTTAAAGGCCGAGCAGTAACGTAAATTAGTATAGATAGGCCATTAGCGACATTGCTCGGTCATTAGCGTAAATCACCTATTAATAGTAACATATACGCTATTGTTGTAGTACATACATATTTACTTTAACAACCATTTATTTTGTGTTTACCATTTTTGTAGTGTGTCATTTTTTTAGTATTTTCATTATTATAAGCCCAGCTTAAATAATACATTCTAAATATTTCTAGAATTGGATCGAGCACGAAGTTATTTTAACGGATCGGGGATAGCTTTAAAATCTCGAGAGCTTGATGGTCAGTTGACGGTTGGGAACGTGCATGTGTTAGTGTGAAATCTGATACCACAGAGGGTAATATTTTACAATGTGAGAGCTCTGGTGTGATGTTTGAAGTGATTTGTGACAATTACGTGGAGTAATGGAAACAAGCAGTCTGTAATAGATACTATTGGTTGGGTAACTTCAATGGACATTGTATGCAGTTCGATGGTGCAGCTGAGTTAGACACTGTTTCCTTGATGGTATTGATTGTAGAGAACTTTATTGTTTGGGTATTGAGTTGTTGCACATTGTTTTATTGTTAGGTTGGTGCCCAATCGGTACCGCAAATAATACTATCGTGTTTGATCCGGCGAGATAAACACCAACCTTTGACCTGATAAATACCTAACGTATCAGTGATCCAGGAAGCACAATTGAATAGCCTGATTTTGGTCTTCTGCGGGAGCGGCAATCGTACATGCAGATCACTCTGGCATCAGTTGGAGCTCATTGGTCTAGTTAGCATTCGGATAATACACACTAGATGCGGTAAGAATCCGCCTTACAAATACACAAGCATCTCATCGATGGTGCACCTAAAGTGAACATTCCCGCCGAGATATTCTACTAGATGCTACGTGGGAGCGCCGCGAAGGCCACAAAACCCCCTCTAAGTACGATCATCCCGAACATGTACTGTTAAATGTCGTAATGCTGTGTATTTTTGTTTGCATTCCTGATTGTAAAATTATTAATGAGCGAGTGTGTGTGACCACATGCAAGGGTAAACTGCTTGCCTTGCTGCCCCCCCCCCTCACCCCAATGTCGTGTTTCTGATCCGCAACCCTTAGGCCGAATGGGCGTTACAGAATCTTTGGGTAAGTCGCCAGCCTGTAAATTTATGCTTGAGGACCGATCTAAATTCAGAAAAAAATAAATTAGCTCTGAACCCCTAATCTATGTGCCTCCATTATATAAATTTCAAAAAATCTAACAATAGGTAATGCTAATTGCATAAAAACTACAAATAACACTGTCACTTTTTTCTTGTAGGAGTGGAGAACAAAAAATGTTTCTCTATGAACGGATTTATAAAAAACACTTTGTGCGCTCATGATATTCACCTATTTTTTAATTAGGATTTAACTGGATGAACAAACAAATTGTTATACACAGTTGTTTTAAAAAGAAAAATATAGTGTCTTTGATTTTGAGGATGACCGGAATAGCCTCCACTGACATTTAATTAAAACGTTAATCGGATTCTTCTGAGGATAACCAAATGTCTTGTGGTAGTTTTCGCATGAGTCTGTTGTGGATGTTTCGTTGTCCGACTGTATAATAGTTAGCACTTGAGCACAATTGAATGTTATGGAAGAACTTTTTAGTCACATTTTTTATGCATTCACTAACAGTAGGTATACCCAGTTCCCTGTGAGTTTGATTGTTTCTCATATACCACGGAGCTTTTAATATAGTTCGTAAGATTTTATTTTGGAACACTTGTAGTTTATTTATTTGTGATTTAGAGGTATTACCCCAGACACAGCACGCGTACAGTAACACTGGTCGGATTATAGATTTATATATGAGAGTAGAACATTCTATTTGAAGTGATGATTTTTGTTAATTAGTGGGTATAGTAGCATTAATCTGGTATGTGACTGGTAAGTTTTTGGTTGATGTGGTAGCCCCAAGAGAGTCGCATGTCTAGATATACGCCTAAATATTTAATGGCCGAGTCTTTGAGATTCCATGGAATAACTTCGTTATTTATTGTTATGCTGGAAGGATTAATGACCCGTCTCAGTGTAAAAATCTTCACGTCGCACTTCAGTTGATTAATTTTAATGCCCCATTTGTTAAACCATACATTGATATTATTAACCGCTTCTTGAAGTTGTTGGATGGAGGTTTCAAGATCATAATTCTGAGTAAGGATGGCCGTGTCATCTGCAAACATTCCCAGAGAGGAGTTCACCGTTGTCGGAATATCTTGTGTGTAGATGTTAACAGCGTTGGTGCTATTACGCTTCCCTGGGGAACTCCTGCTTGGACGACTTTGACTTCAGAAAGTGTCGACTGTACGCGAACTACAAATGTTCTATTTCGTAGATAGGATGATATCATTCGGATAACATAACCAGGAAATCCAAGTCTGATTATCTTGTAAATTAGTCCTTCGTGCCATACCTTGTCGAAGGCTTGGCTAAGATCTAAAAAGGCGACTGTTGTATGATTTTTTGCTTCGAAACCTTTTTCAATATATTCAGTTACTCGTAGTAATTGGTGACATGTAGAATGGTGCTTACGAAAGCCAAACTGATGAGGAGGTATAATATCATTTTGTGTAATATGTTCGTTCAGCCTGGTTTGTATCACTTTTTCCACGGAGCCGGACATTTGGGCGCGGCCGTTTGGGCGCGGCCGTTCGGGCGCGGCCGTTTGGGCGCGAAGACACTTGGGCGCAGAGCCACTTGGGCGCGAGACATTTGGGCGCGAGGAAATTAATTAACGTATATTAGTATTAGCTAGATTTACTATTCATAGGTCTGAAAATTTATTTTAAATAACGAAAATTACTGCACAGCGACGCCTATAATTGGCCTAACGGCTGTTGGCTGAGTGCAAATTAAATAAAAATAAATAAATAAATAAAGCACGTTCAAGGAGGTGGCGGGCGGCAAAAATTTAGTATAGAAATATTAATTGTCAAAAATTAGAATATTATTAAAGCAAGTTAAAAATTTTAACTTTCCGGTAAATACTAGCAAATCTTTTGCGGAGATTTATTACATTAAAATAATAAGTAACAAAGAATAAATGAATAGAGATTGGGTACAAACAGTGCTATTGATGAACCATCCAACCATTTGGAGATTCGTCGACAGCCTGAAAACTATTCAACGAAGGAGAGATATTGCTTATGAACAGTTACTTGCGGGAAATGAGCCCACTGAAAAAAAAAAACAAAAATGTATCCAGGCTGATAGAAAATAAAAAATTTGGTTAAAGATTATAATAATCAATATAATCATGTAAACGGCGTAAACAATAGGAACATTCTAGAATTTTTAAGAGGCATTTCGTACAATTATGAAATAAATGCGTGGATGCTTCTTGTTTATATTTTAAAAAATTGTATATATTTACTTTAAGAATAATATGTATTATAATGGTAAAAATGTCAAATATAAATTTTGATTAAGTATTAAAATTAATCTTTTTAGATGATTATTTATTATTATTCTTATTTCTGCTTTTATCTTCAGTTAGTCGGTTCATAACATAACGAAAATAATTGATTACTTTAAAATTTAAGGTTTATTGTTAAGTATTATCATTATAAACAAAACTCGAAGTCGACTAGTTTCGGTCAAAACAAAACACATATTAGAAACATATTAAACATTAGAACCATCAATCGATTAAATATAGCACAGCATTATTCATTTACCAGCACAATAAATGAATTTTTATTTAAAATTATTTTCAACACCTATATATAATCTATTTCCATCTTTATTTCAATTCAGAATTATTATTTCATATCTAACATAGGTACTGCCTTTTTTATGTATTCAGAATTATTTCAAAACTAATCTAATATTCTACCTTCTTTATTTTTATTCGGATTTATTTCAAAATTTATCTAATATAGGTACATACTACCACCTTATTTAAAATTAATCTCATAACGGTTTCAATAAATAATTGGATTATTCTTTTAATATTGTTTGATTAATTACATTAACTTCTCAGGATAAATAATAATTTAATAAATGTTTGTTTATTTATGCCAAATTGAAATTATTCACACTTAATGTGTTTCTGAATCCCAATGTTGACCCTTTCTCGCGCCCAAGTGTCTCGCGCCCAAGTGTCTCGCGCCCAAGTGTCCCGGCGCCCAAACGGCCGCGCCCAGACGGCCGCGCCCAAACGGCCGCGCCCAAATGTCCTAGACCGCTTTTTCCAGTACCTTCGACAGCGTGTTCAGCAAACTAATCGGCCTGTAGCTCTCTGGTTTGGATTTGTCTTTGCCATGCTTATGTATTGGTAGGACATGGGCTTGTTTCCAGCTGTTTGGGAAGTAACCTAGTCGTAAACATCCATTAAATATAGTGGCTAGAAAAGCTAATGCTTTAGTAGTTAGTTTTTTGAGGACTATGTTGGGTATAAGGTCCGGTCCAGGTGATTTTTTTATTAACAGTTGGTTAATGTAGGTTTGAATTTCTAAAGGAGATGTAGGTTTAATAACTTGAGTGTCTATTGGCATGTTGCTTCTTGTGAATTGAATTATATCGTCGATGAAGTCCTTATCATCGATGTTTATCGTAAATGTTTGCTCTAAGTGTGCTGCGTATGCGTTAGCTTTGTCTTTGTCGGACGAGTGTATGATGTTATTATAATGTAATGGATGCACAGCAGTTTGTTGTCTTAAAATTCTTCTTGTGGCTCTCCACATTGTAGGATCTCCAGGTTGAAGTTCTTCTATATACTTTTCATACGTAGATATTCTATACTTGTCTAGTTCCCAGCGAACTTGATGGACAAGTCTGTTTAATTTCGTTTTCAGACGCGGATCTCTTGATTTTTGCCACTCCCTTCTTGTTAAGTTTTTTTGGTTTATTAAATTAACTATCCAGCCTGGAGGGCGTATTTGAGTGGTTTTCTTAGTTCGCATCTTAGAGACAGTAGCCTGTGGTATGCTAAGTTTGATGTTTTTACTGAAATTACAAATCTCTTTGTCTAGGTCTTCTTGGGCATTAATAATTGATGGGGCCTTCAAGTTGTTGTCTAGGTTAGTTTTGAATACGTCCCAGTCTATTATTCCTTCAATCAATCTAGGGAGTGGTTGGATGTAGCTGTGAGTGCCACTAAATGTCACTAAAACGGGGCAATGGTCTGAATCAAGTTCACCGACGACTTTCTGAGTTATAGGTTTCGTAAAATTCGAATGAACAATAATATCCAGAATGTCCGGTCGATGATCTGTACGATACGGATAGTGGGTGAATTCATCTGGAGCTGCAACGTGTAAAGCCAATTCTGCTGAAAAGTTGTTTAGCTTAATACCATCTGGGTTACTCGTATGACATCCCCATATTGTGTTCTTGCAGTTAAGATCGCCCAGTAATAAAGTAGGTTCGGAATTGTAAAAAATTTGTTGAAGATCATACTGCAGTAATTTTTTGTTCGGCTGTTTGTAAGCTGCTATAATCCTGATAGTATAGTCATTTAACATTACTTTTACCGCAATCGCTTCTAGATGGGTTAGATTAAAATTTGGGAGAGAGTGATGCTTAATTTTAGATTTAACAAGTATTGCAACCCCTCCTGAACCAATTGGTGCAATTCTGTCGTTTCTATAAATGCTGTATCCTGGAATTTTAAATTTTTCACTGTTTACAAGATGAGTTTCGGTAATACAAGCTATATCAACGTTATTTGTGGCTAAAAAGGCTATAAACTGGAGGCGGTGTGATTTTATGCCATTGGCATTCCAATTGACACATGTTATGTTATAGATAACTAGCTTGTTATTTTGATCCATATTGAGATAATATTGGTAGAAGAGATGTTGTGAGAAAAGCGATAATTTTTCCAATGTACGGTTTAATAGTGTCAATTAAGGTTCTAACTATATTTGTTAATATGTCACTTGAGGAATTTTGTTGAGTGCTACCGATATCAATAGTTTCAGTTGGCTTTTCCCATCTTCTTGGGGGTAGTGTTCGCCGTTCTTCAGCCGTAGAAGTAGAAGCGATGGGGCTTAAATCCTGTGTATTTATTTTTTGTGTTTCCCGGTGGATAATATTCGATGTCTTGTTCGTTTTTATGAAGTGCGGACAACCTCTGTAGTTGGCCGGATGTTCTCCTAGACAATTGACACACTTTGGTTCCTCAGTTTTGTTTTTGGTACAGGCAGCAGTCCAGTGATTTCCAGTACATTTGACACACCTGGGCTCCATTTTGCAATAATTCTTCGTGTGTCCGAATCTCTGGCATCGTTTACATTGGGGTACGTCTTGCGATCTTTTTCTTGGCTCGACTGATATGATGCAGTAACCAAGTTTAGTTAGCTTAAGGATTTCGTTTGATGTATCTTTTTTTTCCAAGTCTACGGCGCATAATGGAATTGGCATTCTCTGCTTATTGTAGGGTCTAGCCACCTTTTTAACAGAATACTTAAGGATCTCAAGTTCTCTTTTTATCTCTTCTTCAGTTATAGATGTGGGAATATTTCTAAGCATAACTGAGAAATTATTCGACTGAGGATCTCGAAATGTGTGATAATTTAACTTGAGATTATCGTAAGTTTACGGAAGTCTTCGATGGAACATAAATTAATGCGTAAAAACTTTCCTTTAAATGAAGTGGTAAAGTCTTCTTTAACCGTTTGTTTTATATCTGCTAATACTTTTTGGTAATTTTCAGCCTGATGTAAAAATATTGGAGGAATTTTGGGTTTGGTAGATTCCTCGACGATTTTCTCACTGTCGTTTGGGGTCTGATTGGGGCAATGTTCGTTTGGCTGCATTTCATTTTGTAGAGCGTAGTATTTATTATTCGTTATTAAAGTGTTTGTATCAAATATGTATCTTTTATTACTCTCGGAGAGGTCAGGCGATGTATGCGTTCTTTTGTTTTGTGACACCTGCTGTGTTTCCATAGCTTCTGTTGAAAAGGATCCGTTTTTGTTATAAATTAATGTCGGCGGTTTTATGGGAACGTTATTTGAATTTTTATTGGTGACATTACCGGAGTCAGCGGTAATGTTCATATTGGTTGTAATAATTTTAAGACCGGCAAAGCCGGCAATTAGTTATTTTAGCTTATTTATCCGTGAGGCGTTTGAAGTACGAATATTTTAAAAAGCGCAAAAAGTTTTATCACTAGCACCAAATGCACGTTAACGTCTGCACTCGAGCACATCTGACGCGAAACTGTTCGATATTCACCTATATGAACATCTACAAAGGAATGACTTGCACTATTGCGCTGTTCAAAAAATCACTTTCTCTGTTCACCAAACTATGCCGAAGTGCTTTATAAGTTTAACGGTACACGTTTCTTATGTTGACGGCCTTCTGAATTAGCAGACGCTATGCTCACACTTTTTACGCCAGATTTATAAATACATAATGGTAATGCTGTATTCAGTTAGATTTATCATTCTCTTTAAACTTTAAAGAATCAATTCGCGTGCATTGTTCGCGCTTTTTATATTTTCAGCGTTCAGCGTGGAAGTATTGTGATGACATTTTGCTGTGACACTAATAGATCTAAATATTGGTAACAATTTTACAAAGGACTGTTTCAATTTTAAAAAATCTGGCTAAACAACTTTACACTTCTTTATTTAATGCCAAACTAACATCTCTTTTAGATCTGTCAAAATTGGAATAATGCATTGTTTTTTAGAGCTTTATATGTACACGTACACGCTTCATATAATAAGGACCAACAAACATATAATTATTAAAAGACCACAGAAGGCCGTTCAACGTTCCTGATACAAGGAACATAAAACCTTAAACGGTTTCATACAGAATGTAAAGTACCTATAAATATTACCAAAACACTTAAAAATACTTAGCAAACATCAGCATTAGCATAACTAAATTCTAAAATATAATACACAATGAACAAACACTGAAATTCTAATTAATTTTATCCCTAACTCGTTATAGTTAATTACAAACATATTTTGTTATTATTATTGTGCTAAATAGCAGCGCTACCCAAGAGTCACTAAAATACAGTTTTTCCATTGGATTAGAATATTTCCATGCCCCTTAGGCTTTCAGAGCTAATTTTCATTAACTCCAACGATAGGATATTAAACTCCAAGATCCGATTAAAGCCATATTCTTAATTAACTCTGATAAGACTTATATAGGTTAAATTTAATTTTAGGCCGTGAAGTCTACTGTAATCTAAAGCAAACTTCAAATCGAGAGGAACGATTGCTTCTCGGATAAGTAAATGCCCGTTCTCTCTATAGATTTAAATCGGTGCTTTAAAAAGCACCTATTTCAAGCACCAACGAGCAATTCAGAAATAGCTTGACATTTAAATGCCCATTAACACCAATTGTACAATAAATGTAGGAGATATTAGCTTATGCATTTTTATTAGTAACACGTACATATTAGGTTAAAAAGCTACATAAATGAAAACGGGGAAAGGCTGCTTCTGGGAAGCCAAAAATGATTATCGTAGTTTTCCGCGTTTAAATCCATTTCAAACTTCGTCAAGAATGTCGTCCTGTGGGACTTCACAAAAACAAAAGTTTGATCAGAAGATTTTTATACGAGCAAACAACGCTGTGCGGATGGTGCCTACGCATTAACCGCAGGATATCCATACGAAGCTCCGTTTCTCCTCTAAGGGTAAGTTACTGCTGAAGTTTTTCCTTTCAGCTCGAAGGGCTAAACAAAAGAAAACATAAAATTTAACGACATTTCGTATTTGGACGAGTAGATAACGAGACGCTTTGATCAGCGGCTGATAGGAAAGGTAACATAAATATTCTGTTCGACTTCGCAAAAAAACTAACCGAATAAAAACGCCAACAATCACAGTTATGTTTGCATGTTTCATGAAGTGTGTAGCGTATCACATAATATCTCTACTATATTGTTATTACATGGGAACAGATGTTTTCAAGTTTCCTAAAATAATTTTCTAACGAAAAACACATCCGCCAAGTTTAGAATATTGATAATAAATATTCGAGAGAACCATATATATAATACACATATATTGCTAGTAGGGCCTGGAAACGTCAGAAAACATTACGGCGCCGACATAGTCTCACTTAGAGTATAACGCGTCTCGTGCGCATGCGTGAGAATTCGAACTCTGCCTTTAGAAGCGAATTTTAAACTTGACCACTTCCCCATTGGGCGGACGACGCCGCCGCGCTTGCGCACAGCTCACCATTATACATTGAAGAGTTGGTTGTCTGTCTCACTTCCTTGGTGAGTTTCCCACTCATAGCCGCTAGCAATATAGTAAGTATTAGATATATGGAGAGAACATTTCTAGAGCATAGCGATTGTGATATGATTGCACTAATATCAAATGAAGTAAACCACTACAACGAATATATCGCGTTTCGACTCCAATATCAGTTGATCAATTTTTATTCGAGAGGTTTTTATTTTCTCCGTCCGAATGGAAACAGTTGATGCTTATAGTGGCTGTTGGACTATGACTTTATGGAATGTAAAAACACGTCAAAATGATTTGATTTTGTTTAAAGCAAGATACTCAAAAACTTCAAACCTTCGACCTTGAAATCTGTGATCGATTCTGAAGCAGTTCAAGTCTTTCAGGTTTAACAAGAACTTTTCTGATTAGTTTCTGAACTCATAAAGCACGTACAAATATTTATATAAGCGTAATGGAAAAAAATAAAAATGCACACGTATACAGGGCGTTGCCGAATAATGCAGATAGTTAAACTGTAGTTAATTTCGTTTTAAAATACTGACACAATTCGCTTGGTAATTAGTTCACAAATACGCTGCAATAGCAAGTCAGCATTTTTGGCATTGAGTTACCTACAGTATTACACAACATTATTTAGCAAAATCCATCCATAAACGTGTGAATGAACTGCGCTAATAAATTGTTTCATGTTCACAGGAAAATGAAAAATGAATTTTCATTGGTCCAATAGAATTATTCTCAGGGATTGCTGCGTCACAGTTACCTTGACACCTGATTTTTTAAATTGCTATAATAGGAGTAAGTACAAAAAACTAATGATGATCTTGCAACACTTCAATATAAGCAGAATAGCGAGCTGTGAATACCCGAAATAGTCCGTAACCAATAGCGATCAACGGGCCAGCTGAGCTGTGGAGAAGAGGCGAGTAACACCAAAATGATCAGAACCAATAAGAGCGCCACCAACTTGATTCTTGAACAGCTCGCGAAGTTGGAATATAAACATGTGATCTGGCAATCGCACCTTACATTGAAGGCTCTTTCATATGCTGTAACCTGTTACAGAAAGACATAACTGCGGTGCAATTAACATCATATTTATTTCCAATAAATGCCGACAAATATCAGAAGAGGGAGTTCCTCCTACCGAAAAAAATATTGTATCTATGATATCTACAGACCAAGCACATAAATAATTGAGGCGAACGTATTTCTTCTACGACCACTACTAAAAGTAGGCCTCTTAGCGCTACATTTTTTCACTAAAAGTAACGTTTTATAAATCAGCGTGTTAGAAGTGAAATCAGCTGTTTACTTTTAGCCCATGTGCTAAAAGTAAACAGCTGGTGTGGAATTTAAAATTTTTAACTGGAAGTGAGGCTATAAAGTTATTCTAGTTACTTCTTTCGTTAGACGTAAAGTGTTTTTTAAATAATTACAGCATTATGTAATGAATAAAGTAAAATGTGTACATTTATAATTACCTTTAATAACTAACTTTGACAGCTACTGGCTGCAGAAACATTCACCTGTGCGTCAAGGCTATCTGTGTATTATGACATAAATTATAACTGTCATAAATGCAAACCTTTGTTAAATCGACAGTTATGGATTAGTAACAGTAAATTTAAGGCCGTAGACAAAATATTGTGTGCAAACTCGTGATAAAAGTGTTTATACACGATCGTGCTAAAAGTGTTTATACACGAGACATGTTATGAAGCTCGGCTTCGTTTCATAATTTTCATGTCTCGTGCATAAACGTCCACTTTTAGCACTTATTGCACAAATAGCTATTTTTTTAAGTAAGCTTAACGCACACTTAAATAAAGCACAAGGTACGTAGTAAATACACCTATAAATCACTACTAAATCAATATATCAATAAATGGTAAAACCTTGCAAATAAATTCACACAAGTGGGATAAGAAACACTGCCTGCTGCAGGCATCCACTCTTAACAAATAAACCAAAAATTACTAACGGAATACTAGCATATGCCCAAACTTCAAACGTCAAAGCAGACACTTGATTTGAAATAGGTAAATATTGAACTGGCACAGCACTTTCAGAGGGACCTAACAAAATCAGAAAACATCACATTACTCGTGAAGGGAGAATGTGAGAATCCCAAACCAAACGCATAACTGCAACGAAATTCAACGTTAACCGTGGCAGATAAATCCATCTATATCATTTACAAATTTTAGGGAAAACTACAGATAAGGTAGATTAATTAGAGCTAACATTAGAAAATAAATCATAAATACGTACTTACCCAAAAATGAACGTAACAACATCAACAGAATAAGAACATAATTTTTCTCTGAAGTATAAATGGTAAAAACTAGTGCCAAAAGCAGTTGTGCTAATATGAACACAATAATGCCATTCGTTGGATAAAATCAGTTGTATGGGACTAGTTAGTTAGAAATAAGTGTTTATTCCTATTAACTAATTTTATCAATTTTCAATTGAGCCATGGAACACGTAATTCTGACTAGAAAGTACTGTTGAATTCTATAAACTAAGAGGTGAAAGTTTAATTTTGAAAATTATAACAATTTTATACCGAAATGTAAAAACTAAACGTTACTTACAACGAAAGTACATAGCTGGACTTGTCTTTAAATTAAACTGAACCAAAGAACTATGACCAGTTTAAAAAAAATAAAAGTTCAAATTCTGAGAAAACGCCGATTTTGATGTTAATTTCTAGAAATCTAGTTTTGGACTCTAGCTCTATCAAATGCCACCTTTAAATGTTGCTTCGGACGAAATTCTGAATTACATTTTTAGATATTTGCATGGGCAACATCTATAAGCAAAAACCAAGTCGATATCTCATCGAGTCTGAGAGATAATGAGGAGTTCTGAAAACACATTTTACCCCCTTTCATCCTCTTAGGGGTCGAATTTCGGAAAATCCTTTATTAGCACTTCCCTACGCAAGTAAGGGACCATCCTGCCAAATTTCAAGTTCCTGGTACCAGGAGTTAGGGTTTGCGTTGATAAGCCAAGGCGTTGTCTTTTATCTATATCTAGAATTAATAGTGTGTTGTGATAGTTTCTGGAAATGGAGAAAATTGAACACTGTCAGAACATTTTTAAATCCTACGAATATGCGACATTTTGGAGTATTTCTGTTCAAAGATTCTGACCCTGCTTGTATTTAAGTTTTTTCGGTCATATTTTCATGTTTAATATTTCATCAAATTGTTATTTAAAATTCTACAGATTTAGCACGCAGCCCTTCTTCTAGAAGTTTCGGCGGGCTGCTCTGGCCTCGAGCCGTCTTGCTTGCACCTGTGTTGATTCGACGCTCTGTAGCGTGTTTGTTTGATCTAATTTAAAACGCAGTCTATAAGAGCAAGTGAGCCTGTTGTACCTGTTTGATCATGTGCTTAGATCAATAGATTGGTTCGCAGTACATGGTTTTTATGATCTCCCCCACGTGCTTGTTCCTGTTTGTTTTCAGGGCGTAATATACACTGTGTCAGATTCTTGTACGGTGGAGCCTGCAGCGAGTTCTTAAGCATAGCTGGTAAGTCGCCGCAGTGCTGGGCGTCGTGAGGCTGTACACATATATTCTACTCCCGTTTGGCCTTCGGGGTTCTGCCAAGCGTGAGATCCAAGTTTGAATCCCGTGGCGCTCATTTATTTTGCAACACCCTATACATACCGTCACACTTGCCCTATGGTGTGCCGTTTCTAGGACCACGCCCATCTCCCTGAGCGTATCAAGCCATGGCTATTGGCCTGTTTTCATATTTCCAGGGTAAGTGTTGGCATTTCCCGGACATGATAAAGCAAGTGGCACTCCCGCACCCTTGAGTGTCGTTAAAACCGTTTGATACCGTAACAACACAGAAATATGAAGAAAGATTAAGCGACACACAGAGAACCTCGAAGGCGATGCAAAGACTGGAAGACCTGCAAAGGCACAGCAATTGGAGTCAAGTGGAAAAGTTAGTGTAGAAGACAGGCCGATGTGTGCCTACCCTTCAACAAACATGATCGAGTGAACATTTGTTGCGAGCTTTTGGTCAGTGTCGATGCAGGTTCTGAAAGTTTTTGACTGAATCGTCACTATGGATGAAAGTTGGGTTCATCACTATGACCTTGTCACCAAACTAACCAGCAACGAATGACTGTGCTTTGGAACGAGCTTATTCATACAAACGGTCCTTATTGCTTCCTGATGATGATGTCGTTGGAGACGTCGACCAAGCCTTCTACGACGAGTATGACCACAACTTAGTTTTCAATGACTTCGGCATGGCGATTCAAAACCACTTGTTATTTTGTAAAATCGGCTTCGAGGCTCAGTATTATGGGAGTAGAAATATTGGCTATTCGCTTTGCGCAAATGTGAATTTTCCTAAATTCCTGGAATGTTGTTTTAGCTAATGCTTTAAGATTTGATGGTTTTTTATTTACAGACGTTTTACTACCGTCTGTTGAAAAACTGGAGATAGTGCACTAACCTTAAAAGCAACTTTATGTATACGTCAGATTACTGTTAGCAAAGTACTAAGGTCTTCCACAGGATTTTTTCCAGATGTGTTGAGTAACCATTTAGTTGTTAACTGAGAAATGTTTGCTGTTAGTACGATTCTAGTTCCACTGGCTACTGTATTGGATCTACGCAGTAGCTTTATAGGTCTTGAGGCCGTGACAATATTTCATATCCTGTAATCTACGGAACTTTCAAATTATTTGGCAAACACGCAGCCTCTGTTTCATAGTTTGTGTTTTTCATTATACTCCAAGTACATACACAGGAGGCTTATGCGCAACGCTCTGAACAAATAAAAACATCTTTAACTTTCAAAATTCTTCTGAAAAGACACCGCAGTTTATTTTTGGCTCTACTAGAGAAATAAGCAAGGTCTTATCGCTTTGAAGATTGATTTGTAGCTCATAGACGAGTAAAGCACTGAAAATGGTTTCGGCTCGAAGTACGTTTTCAACAGTGCACCATTACGGCGAAATGGTGGAAATGCATGTGCATGGACGACTGCAGTCACGTTTATTTTTGCTTGTGTGCCGACGTTCTTACTGAGAAATAACGTTCTGCATGGTTAAATATAGCAATGTTTACCGATCGTCGGCACCGGAATGCCGCACGAGTGCATTGGCTTTCCTCCTGTTATCGATAAAACTAACCTTTTCAGACTCTTATACGCTATAGTGGCACTTTTAGAATTGCAGGCGTGGTTTGGTTTATCTATGGCCTGCTATAACTAACTGTTGGTGTGATTTGTATTGCGATTTTGCATTCAACCAAATCAAAGTGCTTGAAGTAATAGTTTGCATGTGCAGTTTTCAGACCGTGCTTGAATATGTAATTTCAACTTCAGAACGCGAAAAATTGAGATTTTTCTGAATAATCAAATCTGTTCAGCTTTAAAAATAACATCACGCCACTTTCACTAGAATTTTTCATTTTCTAGTAGCTGTGCCAAATTTAAGCAGGCAGCTAGGTAATGCGTCATTCATTCATAAAATAATAACGTAAGCAGCTTTGTAAAATGAGTGGCATACTCTAATATACGGGGTGGAGTCCCTTCCTACTTCAGCCTGCCATCCCACGTACACATATCATAGCAACCCATATACTCATAATTTATTTAAAAATATATTGACCAGAGCTGTTACTGTAACTTTCGTACTCATTTAATAAAGCTACGACAATCACCATACATTAAAATAATGTCGATTTTTTTTGCTTGTTTACTTGTTCACTTAAAATTATTATTTAAATCATGACTGGTTTTCGGAATTATAGCTGTTAGAATTAACTGTCAATTGTTTTAGCGTCGCAAAGACGTAACAACTCTAATCAATATGTCTTTTAGATGAATTATTGGACCTTTGTGTTGCGATTATATGTGTACGTTGAATTGTAGTCCCAAGTAGGAACGGGCTCAAAGTTATGTGGCCCACCCTGTATTTTAATTCATAGAAATTAGTTAATTACTATTGCCATTCGACATCAACCGCAAACGACAAACAATTTTAGACTCAAGCCCCAGATTAAACAGACTCAATTACTTTAACCAGCTTTAAATAATATCAAACAAATGTTCAGGCTACATGGAGATACCGGACGGCCGACCAGCTACAGCTACAGACAACGTGCGGTTGGTTCTTTTCTATAACTAGCAAACGGTGTTCGAATTTCCACGGAGCGCCAAAGAGTCTTTTACAGCCGGAAAGTCCATTAGCTCACGAGAACTCTTAAACTCACTAAAGTACTATACGTAGTCTATTCGCTACGACCTGAAACAAGACTTCAAAAAGGTTCGACACCTCAATTGCTTGCGTTAGCCATACACAAAAGACAAAACCATAGTAAACATGAGCAGGGTTATATTAATTAACGACAATAAATATGATACAAAATGTTCCAGCAGTTAATGTCAGCACTCGTATAAATCACGTATCGTATACCACGGGATACTCGTATGTATACTAAAAAGAAAAATGTCCTTAGTTTTTACCTTATATGTAGGCAACCGATTATACAGCAAACTTCAATTTTAAGAGATTTAATTTAAAACAAATAGCATACTGTGGCAAAAATAAGAAAATTTTTCTTTTTAGTATACGTACGAGTATTCCCTATGTAGGTATACTTTTAAAAATAACGCATGGTATATATGTAATACGTGCGATCAAGTCGGAGACACTTGTAAAAGAGAGCGAGAAACAAATGACATCGCCCCAGGTGATCGGAGTGAATTGAATGATATTTGACCTAGTTACGCATGACAACGGATCCATAATTCATCTCGCGCGACTGAAGACCGTTTGGTTTGATGATCTCAATGCCTGTCCAAAGTTGAGATTTTCCGACAGGGGCGACCAAAATAATTAAGACGGACGGTACAATTAATGGACCATTAAAGCGTAACGCTTTTTACCCCTAACACAGTGTCGCTTGCTGATGACGAGCTGCTTATAATAACAAGAAAATGCCCAAGATAATGACGGCCATTGCTAGATTCACGAGGACAATCAAAACAATTCTTTCATCGACCCTACCAACTTTAGCAAGAATTTCAAGAGATTAATTGTTTCTGTATATTTTATTCTTCCAATTTGTCATTCCTTGCAATAATAAAGTAAATCAATTTAACATTAGTACACTTTCTAATAGTGTTACTTTTCGTGTAACTACATAGTGTGAAATCTACCATGCACCATCAACAACAACATTCTGCTTATTGAATTATTTCTCAAAAAAATAAGTAAGTGTCCTAAAAAGTTTTGTATTATTGAAAAGAGAGACGCACTGTATATGCACGGTTTAAAATCTGTACTCAAATTAGTACGGTCGATTTATTTATATATAATAAAATTAGACAAACGTTAGTACAAATACAATACTTGAAAATTATTGATATACTTATTAAAAGCACGATACACACCTTTGAAACTAATACTGAAGCAATACGAGCCTGTACAACTGTATGACAATTTATACCGCGTTGAATGGTAACTTTATGATATTATTTTGTTGCACGGAGACCGGCATATACAACCACGCAGACAAGGTAACAAAAAGGCCGCCAATCTGCGGCGGCATAACAATGTGAAAAGCTCAATGCGAGTAGAAATCATGGGAATTTGCATTATTTAACGTACAATTCCGACCTCTAAAAAGAATGACGGATAAAAGTACGCAGTCAGAATCACGAAACGCTCAAATAAAACTAACAAAACGCCGAATGTGGAACTACGGAGGGGCACTGAATATGTATTTTTCCATTTGGAATTACAAAGCAATTGGAATGCATTAAAGCAATTCAAGCGAATGTGAGCTAATTTGAATATACTGCAACTTATTGTGCTATCATTTTCGTATTAAACACAGGGTCAAGGGGCATTAACAGAGTTTACTACTTTACTTTCCCGAAGGAAGATGGGTGTAGTCGTGTTTAATATAATGACCTTGCCATAAAAAACCTAAGGCTTTTACACGAAGATAAGAAAACAGAATTTATAAAAGTTACTGTTTGCTCTTGTGGAGTTAGCCATTTGTTCTCGCCCCTGTACTTCAGTACTCGAGGGATTTTCATCGCTTATTCTGATCCAAAGATCAACTCAAAAAATTATAGGCGTATATACACCCAGGCTTTACTACACTGTTGCCATGACAGTTGAAAGTCACTATAAATAAATGATTTTCGTTACAAAGAAAATGTCTAACAAAGTTGCACGATACTATTCTACTATATATGTATAATCTAAATACGAGTTTCCACCATTTCCAAAATGTCCTTGGTATCTCTTTATTCTATGTAGCCTAGTACGTTCCAAACTTGACCGTAAACCTGCTTACTGTTTTTTGAGTTGTATGATTTTTGGTGTTTATGTTCAAATTAATTAGTAGTAGTAGTAACTTATGTTCTTGGTCGTAGTAGCAACTGTACACTACTAGTAACTGTGGTATTATAGCAAACACTTGGCCACGCACAGCGCCCGTAATTGACCACGCAAAATGCTCACGGATGCAGCGTAGGAAATAATAAAAGTGAAAACTTCAGCAGGCGACTAATTATGAACGCAACGCTGCTCGCGAGTAAGTGACTAGTGTCGTAAATTGGATAATTAGTGTTGGGAGTGACGAACTGCATCCGCAGTTGCAAGTGAAATCACGCAATTTAAAACTCAAATGCCGGCGACCTAATGCTCTCCGCGAAAAGAGGGGGCTCCGAAAGTGAGCTGCAGGTAGTCGCTAAATCCTTTTGGCACAATAGCGATCGACTGCTAAAGGATCGAGAAAACCTCATTGACCGCCCGTAGAAAAGGAGATGAGTAATAACACCCCCTGGCTGACGCATAGCGCTCTGACATAACGATCAGTTTTGTACAAATAAACAAGTAAATATCATTGCAGGTCGTTCAATCAATGCATGGTCATCGCCCTTGCTAGAATTTGAAAATACTGGTCGCTGTATTAAATAAGAGTAGCTTTTATTGCAATTATATGCCATATATTGTAATGCGTTTTTCTGAATTCAGTCAACTTATAAGACTACTAACCGCATCTATTCCTCTCTCTCATAATTATTTTACAGAGATCTGCGAATGTGGACCTTATTTTGAAGACTTCGCTTAGCGCATGTCACGCTTAGTTAAGATTTGCCACTAACTAACAGAGGGCATCTTGAGTATTATTTTGAAATTTGGCGCTTATCAATTTCGCCATGATTTTAATTGAACTTTCAGACTGTAATTTGATACGTGCTGACGCCCAATTGTAGTAAGATAACCAGGGACGCTATCAGTTTTCATCACAACCAATACCAATAATTGCGGTGAAATTAATAATCGATTGAGTAAAGAAAATAGGGTAGTAAACTAAGTACGTTAACAAATAAACAATATTTCGAGTGTTATATTTATTCCGTAAATTAAAACTGGAGTTATAACATTTTCGGATTCATATAGCGCTACCTATGCTAGAATTTAGTATTCACCATTATAGTTTTTTTAAACTTCGTTTTCGATTACAGAAAATGTAAGTACGACTAAGAGCTCAGTTTACGACTAGTAACCCCGTTTCCACAGGAAGCCCTTAGTTTTTAAAGTTATAAACACATAAATACTCTGGGCCTATGCGATTTAACCGAGGGCGACGTTCGGCCTTCTGTGCTGACGTCACGCCGGAGAACTTAGGCCTTTGTATTTGAGACGGTACTGACACAATATCTAAAAAACAATCATTTCAAGCAGCTACCAGAAACATTTACCCTCCGCACTGATGCAATTGAAGAGAAGTAAGGACAAACAGAAGAAGCACCGAAATATTTCATTTAGTCGATTCCTTCGTTCGGGATTCCGTGTCTACAAATCGTCTAGCACGTTTCGCGTCAGTAATAACCATATATGTATACAAGTTAACAAATTGTGCGTGAATTATTGAATATACTTTTTCCGATATTTTAGTTTGAAAATTATGCATTATAGCAATATTTAAGGCTTGAACTTTTTTGCTATACGTCGCTTCTTTCTTGTGATAAGGCATACCTACCATAATAAAAACAATAGACCTATGATCTTTGAATTAACACATTTTTTTTAAATTTCTATCCGTGCTCGTAAAGAAAGTACCTACTAAATCGTACAATTTATTTACATCAATTTTCAACTTCTTCCACTATTTTTAAGTAGAAAACAGGAAAAGTTCATATTTCAATATAGTCCGACACGAGAGTATTTTTGACACATTAAAAAACTGTATGTTAAAAACTATTTTTTTTTCATTTAACATTACTGAAAATGCTTGATTTAGTTAATTTAAATTTAACTGCCTTTACACTCAGGGTAAAAGCTGTAGCAATTTTATTTTTTTAACTTATCGTACTTTGTACTTATCATATAATATATTTTTGTCAGTTTATTGAAAATATTTTGATAATGATAAAATATTTCTGTGGGAAACTAAAAGCAGCAATTAGCTATAGATTCTAGTTAAACATTGGCGTCACGTACCCAGAAAATTTTAATCTAAAATAAACATTTGAGAATGATAAAAATTTCTAAAGCCGACATTTTATAATGCACAAATATACAAATTCTAAACCATGAGTAACCAACTGAAACTCCTATTACCCACATAGGTTTACTCAGGTTTATCTAGTTAAGAAAACAGAACGAAAAGGAAATACTATTAATATGTATATCAAGAATTCCGCCTTAATTAGGCATAGAAAAATAAAAATCACTGCTGCAAGGGATAAATTACCAAAACTCGAGAAAATTACAATCACACAAAATGCATCTTTTACATACCTAAATATTAGTTCGTAAGATTATTTATCAAGAGTGTAAAAACAAGAGCGTAATAAGAAAAACACTTAAAATGTCGGCTGTTAAAAACAAACGATAAAGTTACTCATACATTGGTATTTATGTGGGCAAAATAAACAGATATGCAATAAAAATAAAAAGAGACAAAAACCCGCATCAATTATTTGGTTATTGTTGAACAAAAGGGAATGTGTCGTACATCCTTACAAAGTTAATTTGTTGCAGTTTTGACTAACCGTTCCGTTACATTAAACTGTATTCATCAGTTCCACAGTATTAATTCATTTTAGGCGTTTTTAGAAAGAGCTCTTGCCGGTTTGATGCTTCCCTATAACTTGTTAGCGATTTTATGCAGATCTCTGTTTTACCCGGAAAATGTTGTTGCCCACGTCATAAATGGCCTTATTCTAATTAGCATTTTTCAAATTGAATTGTAAATAAAGAAGTGGCGACACACACATGGAGACATGCAAGAACAACATATGGGAGGATTAAATGTTAAAAATATTTCTACACTAAAATGTTGAACTAAGTATATTGTGTACGTATGCTGTGTCCGCCTGCATGCATGCGTCACTTCTTCAGGCCATCTAATGGTAATGGTACCAACTTTGCCACAGGTTGCTGCTTCAATTTTTCAACGTCTAGCAGTAAAGTTAAAACACATTTTCTTCTGCAACTCTATTTATAGTATTTAAAATTCAATTTGAAATACGCAAAAACTATTTTACTTGAAATACGGTCACGTGCAACGCCAAACAAATACACTGAAATCTGAAACAATTTGGAAAATCCATGATTGATATAGATATTTCGAGGTTTCCATTAAATATGTAGATTACATCATAACTAGAAAACAACAGGCAATCCAAAAAAAATACATCAGTAGCAAGATGTGTTTTTTTAAAAACAAAAGTTTAAGTGATAACGATTTCTTGCAAATATAAAGTATTGGGTTTTATTGTATTTATTTCAACGATTAAGCCTGTACATAAAACACACCAGTTGTTGCATACTGGTCTGCTCATTTGTTGAATAGTAACACATTGCGACACTAGTTACATTGCTCTTAGCTCAAAATCCGTTATATTTAATTCTTACTTCCAAAAAAATTGTGAAATTGGAGTGCTGTGAAATTACAGAGTGCAAAATTTCTGTAAAATTTTAAACAAATTGAAAATTATAAGCCATACTAATATCCCGTCTAAGCAGGTCAATAAAACTCTTTTTAAAAATGAAACCCAACTTGCTTTTCCAGTTTTTGAAATAACAAGTTTTTTAGTGTTTCTGGTTAGAAGCCACTTGCGCAAACCGTTGACATTGACAATTGGGATATCGTTACAAAATTCACTGATACAAACTCAAGACTGAAAGCATTCAACATTTGAAATTAAATTGGGTACTCTAGTTTTACATCTCTACTGAACGTGCAACCACCATTTTTTGTTTGGGTGTCCTGCACATCTAGGCATGTGATAAACAATATAATCAGCTGTTGTTATTTTACGTAAAAAAATCCTATATTTTTGTCGAAGTTGGTTAATGCACGACTGTATCATCTATTCATCATTTCCTCAAATTCCATTTCGAAAATATAATCGAAAATTGAAAATCTTGTATTCTTATGACACATTTTTTTACAACAACTATGATAAGACTAAGTTCATTATATTCGTGTCAGTAAATGGTAAATCTGATTCTGATACATTGTATAGGTGTTTGCACATTGCTTTACATGTTATAAACATACAAATATTAAAAAACACTATTTCTACGAAAACTACTAAAAGTAGGCCTGTTACCACTAGCTTGTCGAATTAAAAACGACGTATTATACATCAGCGTGCTAAAAGTGAAATCAGCTGTTTACTTTTAGCACATGTGCTAAAAGTAAACAGTTGGTCTTCATTTTGTGTATTTTAAACTGGAAGTGAGGTTATCAAGTTATTCTAGTTACCTCTTTCGTTAGAGGTAAAGTGTTCTTGTTTGTAAGTTAAAGCATTATCTAAATAATAAAGTAAAATGTATACTATTATAATTACCTTTGATAACTAACTTTGACAACTACCGGCTGCAGAAACAGTCGCCTGCGCCGGTCACGGCCATCTCTTTACTATGACATCTTCTATAATATAATTTTCCTTAATGTGTGTCTGTGTGTCTGTGGCACAAAATAAAATCTCACGTTCCGGCTTCACAGATGTTTATATTTGTTTAGGTTTTGTTTTTCTTATCTTAGCGCTCGGATCGGAGCTTGACCTTTCGCGTATCCTATTTCACGTGCGCGTAGCGCGCAATTTGCTTGAAAATTATAACTGTCATAACTGCAAAACTTTGTTAAATCAACATTCATGGATTATAACGGTACATTTTAGGTCATAGAAAAAATATTTATGCAAACTCGTGCTAAAAGTGTCTCGTGCATAAACATTCACTTTTAGCATTTGTTGCATAAATAGCTATTTTGCTCTAAATATGCTATAAAATGGCCTTCTAAATGTTTGAATGAACTGTTTAGAATGCAAACGCAAGTATTAAGGTAAGTCTCTGCATCTGTGGCCGGCTTAATAAGGTGTAATTTTCAATAGAAACAAAAATTAGTATTATTTTAACAAGCTTTATGGAGCAGCTGTTGAAAAAGCCAATTCGTGGGATTTAGATATAAATGAAACTAACAAATGTGTAAGAAAAGTTAAAAAACAGAATGTTACTACTGAGAATTTAAATTTGGAAGACAGGGCCACATTCAAAAGAATTACACAAGATTTAGTTATACATTTCTGTAACTGATATAATTGTATATGAGCAAAATAATTCAGTTTCGTGTCGCAAAGATATAGTCATGAGCTTGACTTGCTTTAACTTAATTTAAACAAAGGATTCTAATTTTTAAGAATATTGTTGGCCTTACCAAACTATAATTCCGATCTGGTACTATTGGAATCTGAATTAAAAATATTAGGAACTACTATAAAGTAATATAAAGTTAAGAATAACATAAAAATGAACAACATATGCTGTTCGTGGGTATGGTAGAAAAATATAAAATTGCATTTTCCGAAACATAAATTAACCTTAGTAAGTATTAATATCCCGTATCCAATGCTGCGTGTGAAAGATCATTTCATTATTAATAAGGCGTTTAAAAATGTATTTAAGACATACGAAATACGAATAGCAAAAAATATTCCTTTGAAACAAGAAGCATTCAAGAAATATCAGTATCACTTGGTTCTTCTTCATAAAAAAATCCGGTTTTTTTTTAAACCAGCCTATCTGATTGCTTTTTTAATCTTTTGATGTTTTCGAAAAAAAACTAAAATTGAAAAATATTGTCACTGAAGCCAATAACAATTTTTTACAGGTTCAACGAATTCGGTTTATAATCACGCAGTACATGTATGCATAAGCCCAGTTACACCAAATTAGATTTATTTTCATTATCTTAATAGAATAAAAGCGTGTTTTGCTCTATTGCCGTGGCAGGCACTAGAGCTCCCTTAGGAGTTAATTTTGGACTCACGTTCATAAGAGCCTTTTTCTATTAAGATGAAAGCTGCTACGCCTAGAAGTGGGTAAAATTATTTTTTACTTCTGTAATTAGAACTTCGAACTTATATCTGTAGTCGGCAGATATACAGGGTGTCAGTTTTTCGGTCTTAAGCATGGGCTTCTCAGTTATCTTAAGAGATACGAAGTCGGTTAAGTTAGGGCAAAATTGGTCATTCCAATGCTGAATAATGTTAAAAAATAAATTGGATCTAACAGTCTTAGTTTTTCAGTTACGTAAAAAAAAATTTTCGTTATAAGTCGATTATTACTATCTTGAAATTAGTGATGTTAAGTTTCATGAAAACCTTGAAACTTATGAAACTTTTAGGATTCCTGTACATTTAAGTAGCTTTTAGCATTTTAAAGTATCTAATACAGTAATACCAATATACAGGGTGTTAATAAAAAAAATACACACTTTAGCAGGTGATAGTAGAGATAAAAACAAGAAAAAAATTCTAATACACTTAGGTCCAATACTCCTTGGTTTTCGAGATATGGAATTTTTAAATTTTTATTTACACCTCTTATGAATGCGATATCGCGTTATCTGCGAAAAACGAACAATCGCAGAATACATGTCAATCAACATTTTTTTACAAAAAAAAACTACAACAAACAACGCATTTAGCGCACTCTAAAGTTATCGCAGAAGATGTTCAAACTGTCGTCCTTGCTCTTGTAAACAAAGTTGCAGCCGTCGTCGAAGAGACTCACGCACTTGATGGTAAACACCTAGAGTTCTTAGTTGTTGGCAGGCGTCTACAATTCGCTGCCAAAGTTCATCTTCTGTGTTCACTTCAGTGGCGTAAACAAGATCTTTTAAGTACCCCCAAACAAAAAAATCTAAGGGTGTATATAAAAATTTAAAAATTCCATATCTCGAAAACCAAGGAGTATTGGGCCTAAGTGTATTAGAATTTTTTTCTTGTTTTCATCTCTACTATCACCTGCTAAGGTGTGTAAAGTTTTTTTATTAACACCCTGTATAATATTTAAACAGAACATTAATTTTACTTAAAAGGGGTTACAAATTATGAAATTACAAGACACAGTTTTTAAAAATAACATATGTAAATAAAATTGGTATTTACTATTTAAACCTATTTTTATTCATTATTTTCTAAATCAGTGTCACCATAGTCATCAGTTGTTACCTCGTCACTACTAACTTCTGGCATATTTAATGTATAGTCTTTCATTAATTCCTCATCTTGAGATAGAGAAGCATCCGATTCTTCAGAGTCTGTAAATCTAAGTTCTTCTTCGTCATCATCATAAGAAACTTTTGAAACTTATGAAACTTTTGGAAATTTTTGAAATATGTGAAACTTATAAATTTGAAGTTTCATAAAATTTGAAACTTTTCACTGAAACTTTCCATGAAACTTTTCAAGCTCACATCACTACTTGAAATATTAGGACACTTTTTTGAAAAATACGGTTTTAGATTTTTCTTTTATTTTCATAATTTTCGAGATATTGGCACTAACTTTCCTATTGTAAATACACACACATGAAATATGTCTATGGCACAGTTGAGCAGAGATTTTTTAATGGTAAGTATAAGGTTTGTTACACTTATTTTAATACAAAATAACCATAATGTGGAAAAGAAGCATTTTTCATAGTAGGCAGTGATTGCTCGCAAAACAAATAAACGCTTTAATTCGCACTTAGTTTTAGTTGTATTTTGAAAATTGTTTTTGCAGAGGAAAATATTTACGCTCTTCTCGATACTGTTACAGCCATCCTTGATGTGCATATAAAATAAGATGGTTGGTGAGTTGGTATCAAGAGTGGCGTAACTAAGATTTTGCTTTAGGGGGTGTTCTGGGAGAGTGATCAACCTTACAATAAGAATTTTAAAAATTTAACGTACCATTGAACGTACCACGTCTATTTAAATAAGTGAAATAACTATTATTCATTTACTTGACATCCGCACTGTTACACTGACAGTAAGTTGGCACCACTGTTATTTTTATATTTTAACAATTAAATTAATGTACAGTCTAATAAAAAACACATTATTTTGGAAGTATAGTCGATAATTTTTTTTTAATTTGACACTGACAGTGCGCATGTCAAGTAAATGGATAATAATGTGGTATTTTATTTGCTTATTAACCAAAAGAAGTCAGAAATAATTATTTGCTAAATAAATATCAACTTAGCTTGCTTGTAAAACCAAATTGCAAGATATGCCTGTCCTTGCAATAACTCTAACCTATGAAAATGTTAAATGTCATTCTGACTGTAAAAAAATAGTTAAATTACGGCCTACTGCAAGTCCTATACAAATGAAAGCAACTATACTGTTTATTTATAAATAATAAAATCATTTCAATTGTAATACAACTTATAGTAGTAATTCAAGTTTTCTTGGTTTTTTTGCTAACTCGCTTATAATTTCATCTACGTTCACCTGCAGTTCTCTGTGAATGGAGAACCAATCCATTTAGCCTATATTGCGATGTCATATTTCGGAGGCAAGTCTTAATTCTTTTTAAGGTGGAGAATGATCTTTCAGCTGTTGCAGTTGACATAGGAATCGTTGCAAGGATTTGCAACAACTTGAATATGTTGGGAAACACGTCCTTATTGCACGTAGCTAGCGCATCCATTGCTGTCTTATATGGAAGATTTTGTACATTTTGGCATTTACGGTATAATTTGAACTCAGCAATCACGTCCGAAGGAAGTTCGTTGAGATCGGATTTTAAAAATGGTCGAGTCCGAATTGCGAATGTAATAATTGATATTCAATAATACATTACTAAAATCTAATTTTAAATTTGTTGTTTAAGACGAATTTTAGTTATTCCTAAAGCCTCTGGGGGTGTTCCGACAGCCATATCACCCCCCCCCCCCCCTAGTTACACCACTGGGTATCAATACCTCGAAAATTATGACAATTGAAAATCTAACATTTGATTTTAATTCTTCTTTCAAGTGTCCTGATGTCAAGGTAATTTGTTTCAAAGTATAAGCGGCTTACAAACTTAAAAACTAAGACTGCTAGGTCAAATTTATTTTACTTCTCTTTACAATAAAGGAAGTATTTTTTTAGTAATTCCTATTTTAAATAGAACACCCGGTATCTTAATACATTTTTGAATTCAGCTTCAAGTTTTAGTGAAAATTTGTCTGTTCATCTAACGCTCTATTTTGTACAGTTTCCGTAGAATTTGTAATTTTAGAAAAAAATTTGACAAATGCATAAAAATTAAAAATCTGGTGTGATACACTCACACAACTTCCTTTTACAGTGATCTTATAATTAGTCAAAAATTTCATTTTTAATTTTTAACCATTTGTTAAAAATTTTCAAAAATTACAAATTCTACAAAAACGGTACAAAATCGAGTGTTAGTTGAAGAGACAAATTTTCTCTAGAATTTTAAGGTGAATTCAAAAATGCAATAATATACCGGGTGTTTTATTTAAAATAGGAGTTAATAAAAAAAATAGAAAAAAAACAAAAGAAACCCACTTTAGAAGTATTCAACTGGAAAATCACCTATCTCAAATCAATACACATTAAAAATGTAAGAAAAATGTAAAATTTAAAAAAAATCGTTAGAGCCGTTTTTGAAAAAATCGAAAAAAACTGAAAAATCACAAGAGTAAACACCTACTTCCGGTTATGAGATTTTCTTCAAAAGCTTGCTGTCTCATCTACATAGTACACAAAACTTATATATGAAGTTTCAATGCCATACCTCTTTTCGTTTTTGAGATATTCTGTTCACAGACACACACACAGACAGACACACAGAAACACAGACAGACCAATGAAAAAAAAATATGTTTTTTGGGATCAGGGGACTCTAAAACGTGAAGATCTGTTGAAAACTCAATTTCGAGTTTTTGGGGTGAATCCAGGGCCGTAGCTACCACCGGGGCAGCCGGGGCAGCGCCCCGGGGCCCCCGAACATAGGGGGCCCCCGAAGACGGAAGAAGTTACTTTACGAAATTTTCTTAAAAAAAGTTTTGAACCGAACTTAGCCTGTTTAAACATTAAATACAGTTTTATGTTAAACCCAATGTGACAAGTAAATATGTGTTTTGTCAGTTTTAAATGTGCATTCTGCCACAGAATAATACCCTAAATCTGAATGGCCTCTCTGTCTCGGCGCTTTTGATGTCAGCATACTCAATTTTTGTGACCTTGAAATTGTCCGCCATGATCCTAGTGGTGTGCAGAGGCGGTAAATTCAAAATTTGCGCCTAAATTTTAAACTGAACAGAAATAATCCGTACGTCTAAAATCCATGCAATTTATATGGAAATGCACAGTACACCATCTGCCACCAAAAGATCTTTCTGTGCACTCATATTTAATTAATATTTTAAAACCACTTGCACAAAAAACATAACCTTCTTACAAGGGGTTATTGACCGCCACAAGTACACGTGTAAAATATGGAAAACAGCTGACTGCACACCACCAGACTCGCGCATGCGCAAAGAAAAAACTAGCTAAATTTTCAGCTGACAGGCCATTCTGTATTATTCTGTGATTCTGCTATCTTAACAGAAAAAACACCAAATAGTAACCCAATTAAAACGGCTTACTAAATGAAAGTGGTGTAGAGGTAAAGGGGAAGAAAATGTGGGGGCCCCATAATTATTTGTTGCCCCGGGGCCCCTAAGCCTGTAGCTATGGCCCTGGGTGAATCCAATACTTCCTTTATAGTAGTAAAAGGAAGTAATAAAAATCACTGTAAAAGGAAGTTGTGTACGTGTATCACACCAGATTTTTGAACATCATTCGGTATTGGAATATGCAACTTGCGTAATTTATCCTGCTTCGTATCCCTTAAAATAACCCAGATCCCCATGCTTAAGGTCGAAAATCGGACACCCTGTATGAATAAATATTGTATTAAACATATACTCGGTATAACTATAAGATCAGACATTGTGAATAAATCACCCATATTGGGCAGAAACGCCACATTATCGCGTCTATCGTTAACCTATCTGGCGGCACTTGTTGAATGCTGCAGATGCGGAAAAAACTAGGGTTAGAAGACAATAAATATCAACAAAACTCGACGAATTGAACACAACACAGCCCCTCTCGATCGTGCTTCCGTACATTAAAAAAAATTAACCGGCACACGTGCTCTGGTTATTTATTAGTCGCAACACGTTCGAAATCACTGCCCAACGAGAGAGGAAGCGGTTAGGTCCAACGAGCCGCTTCCCGCTCGCCAAGCCCAATCTTCCACTCGACGAAGAACCGGAATTGTTGACAACACCGGGCGCTATTTGTTTTGGTGCAAAACGTGCGAATTTCGGATCGATAGCGGCACACGGGGGGACGGCGCAATCAAAGCCGGCCGGGAAAAGTAAAGGTACACACCTGGTCCACGGACAC